>JACEEZ010018192.1:42500-45000 GCA_016584305.1 Chionoecetes opilio
TATAGGAAACATTATAGGAAACATTATTGGAAACATTATAGGAAACATTATAGGAAACATTATAGGAAACATTATTGGAAACATTATAGGAAACATTATAGGAAACATTATCGGAAACATTATAGGAAACATTATTGGAAACATTATAGGAAACATTATAGGAAACATTATAGGAAACATTATTGGAAACATTATAGGAAACATTATAGGAAACATTATTGGAAACATTATAGGAAACATTATAGGAAACATTATAGGAAACATTATAGGAAAGAATATAGTGTGTGGAAAATGTTGAGCGAGAAATATAAAGCCTATAAATGTTCACTACTTTGTTTATTCATGTGACCATTTATCATCATATTTGTTTCATCTTAACCCTCTGAGGCCCAGAACGTAATTTCCATTGTAATTTGGCTACCATATGACGGCTTTTAGTTAATATTAGCACATTTTTATAGATATGACCTGTAAAGTATACTTGTCCACTAGTAAATTTGGTATATTAAGTTCTTTTCTTTTTTATGGCTAACAACATACGATTTTATATAGCAAAGGAAAGATCTGGGTGTGAAGGGGTTAATATCTTCATCTTCATAAAAGTTGTTATAAGCTGTTCAAGGAAGACGTCGTGATTGTGGAGTATTTGTCTGGGACTCTATGAATGTAGGTGAGGGACTTTGTAACTACTCTTCGGGGAAGGAAAGTAGGAAGCCTGCTACTGTTTTTCCTGCTTAAATGGAGGCAGGTCTGGAGGTGAACAGCAGGTAAGAAAGTCTATAACATGCAGCTTCGAAGATTGAAAAATAATAACAAAGGCAAATTTGGTTTCTTACACGAGTTCGTCTGATGTATATTCCTCGAAGTTTTTGTTTTAGCATATGAGACGGCAAAGAAAAAAAGAAATACAGAAATACAGAAAGAAAGAAGGACTGACAAAGGATAAAGAGATGAGGAAGTGAAGGTTAAATCATGCATTGATAAAATAAACAGAAAGGGAGTGCGAGTGAGTGTGATAGGCAAGTGTTGTGGAGCAAAGCCGCGGGCATTAGCATTATCCCAGCCCGTCGAGGCAGTGAGAGAGACAACACTGGTGGTTGGTCGATTAAAGGACTTTTATATTTGCCTTTTATCCTAATATCCTATCCTTTAATCGACCAAGCACTGGAGGACGCCGGACATGACTGGATACACCTACAGGAGGGAAGGATATGGCACAGACAGTCTTAGACTAACCTTGATAGCACTGTAATGTTGAGCTTCCTGAAATGAGATTGGTGTGAGGGTGGAGGGTGAAGAGACCGTGGCGAGGACGGTCTTCATGGAGGGTGGTATACAGGAAGCACTTTTTCTTTTTCTTTTTTTCTTCTTTTCTTCTTCTTTTTTTTACATCACAAAGGACTGGCCAAGGGCAAAAATATATATATAGAGGAAGGCTTTTTTTTTTTTTTTTTTTCTTAACATCACAAAGGACTGGCCAAGGGCAAAAAAATGGATACAATCCTACGGTAGCACGATGACTTTTCTTTTTCAGTGTGATAGAAAAGAACGTTCGCTGGGTCTGTGAAACTCTTAAATAATAATCTTACAAATACTATAGCTTTGTATTTCCCATAATGACATCTGGCGAGACTATTCTTTGACTATTCATACATACATGCATACATACATACATACATACATACATACATACATACATACATACATACATACATACATACATACATGCATACATAATGCCATTCATACATGCAAGTTTCGTGTTTCCCATAATTATATTCGGTGGGAATATTTTTTTTATTTACTATCTATTTATTCTTATCTATTCTTATATTCTTAAAAAAAAAGACAAAAAATTTCTCGTAATCAAATCCGGCGAGAATATTATTTACAGTTATCTAAAAAAAAAATACATTTAAACAATATTGCTTCCATTGTCATTAATTTTTAGTTTTTGTGCGACGAGATATATTTTTGTTGTAACTATGCAATAAGCGATAGATTTCCCAAGTTTTCCTTTACATACTGTAAGATAGTCCGTTTTAACCCCTTCACGCCCAGATTTTTCCTTTGCTATAACAAAATTGTCTGTTGTTAGCCATAAAAGTACTAAAAATAGCTTAATATACCAAATTAGCTTGTGGACAAGGATACTAAACAGGTCATATCTATAAAATATTGCTTATATTCACTAAAAATTGTCTAATGGTACCGAAATTACAATGGAAATTACGTTCTGGGTCTCAAGGGGTTAAGTTGCTGTATCTTGCCGCAACACCACGCGGTCCTGAAACACTACCGTCTTGGGAAACCATCACTAAGAAATGCATGTGAACCTTACATAGAGGAGGAAGAGGATATAGTAGGGGAGTATTTGTTCGGAGAGGGGAATGTGGAAGAAGCAAAAAGAACAATCAACAGTTTTTGGATGACCAGACAAAATAAGAAGAAAGAAAAAGAAAGAAACTAATAAGATAGAATAAGAGAAGACAACTAAATA
>JACEEZ010018192.1:50000-110987 GCA_016584305.1 Chionoecetes opilio
CCTGGCTAATTACCCCTAAGGGTCAGGCCGCGTCATATGCTTAATTACCCTTCAGATCACGCCTTGCTAGGGGTGACCTGACTGCGGTCCAAGGTTGGAGCCGCCACCTGGCTAATTCCCCCTAAATGTCAGGCCGCAACCATATGCTCAGGTCACGGCTTGCTAGGGGGACCTCACTGGGGTCAACTAAATCCCCCTTTGTCCAGCCCGGAGTGGTAGGGCGCGTATTTTGAACTTGATAATTTTACTCACCCCATTTTGAATGTCGTATCATTGGTTTTTCGATCTCGTATATTGAAAAATAGACCCAATTTACACATCTCGTATCATCGGTTTCTCGTATACCGAATGCTCGTATAACGGGACCCCCCTGTATATGAATCCGAGCGGCCCCCCGACTTGGGGGCCATTGTGCAACGGGCCCGTTATTCTGTGCGCAGTCCAGATTTACAGTGGTCTAGGGTTTGGTTCACATTGAGCGAATTCACATAAAAGACCTCGTTTATCGACCAATTTCTCTTTTTATGTGGGACCCTAGTGTAGTTGAAAGCGTATCATTGACTGTCTAACCTAATAAAAATTATGAGAAAAACTAACAGAAAGAAGAAGGGTGACATAAATCATAATAATACCAATATCTTGAGGGGTCCAGGGGGGGGGGGGGGTAAAGAGGGAATCTCTCCCGAACTTAATAATTTCATTTTTAGAGGTATCTAAAGGATCTGTGGTCTGCAGAAAAAAAGCCCACTAATAAGGGAGAGAAAGGACTCTTAGAATTTACGGGAGGGGGAGTATTGTATGAAACGGTAATATTCCGCAGGAGTTGTCAGCGCCAACGAGCTGGGGCAGCCAGGCAATCGTGCACCATCACATTCGCTTACTTATTTACTTAACCTAAATAACTACAAAACCTAACCCGCTATATATTCTGCAGGAGTTGGCGGCGCTGGCGCTAACCAGCAGCGGCAGCCGGGCAATCGCGCACCATCAGATTCGCTTATTTAGCCTAAATAACTCAACAAAACCTACCCTAAACCTAATGTGAAGAACTACACCTGCCTCGTTCCCTCCTACAGGAGGTCAGTGATTACCACTTTCACCAGCCGGCGATGTTTCGCCTTTCAAGTGCTTGTTGGCTGGCCACGTCAATATCCCCACCCCCGTGTCCAGGGGTAGAGGGGTAGTCTAGCCAAGGTGATGCCAGCACCTTGCTTCGCTGTGACGAGCAGACAGTTACAGCTCTCCAACATGACATGACCAACACCTCCTGCCACAAGCTGCTGTTCTCATCCCCTGAAGGCACTTCTGAAGACTTGGGTGCACTTCCAGACTGCCCTTCACTGCACCGACACCATTCAACACTCCCCGCTGCCTGAGGTGTTAACTACATTGCTGAAGATTGCTGCTGCACTTCTCCTCCTCCAGGCTGCAGTACAGGGAGTTATTTGGGTGACATACCCCTGCTCTGATATCACTATTGATAGTTCCCGACCAGTTAGTTGTTTGGTTCATGTTATTTGGCTGAGCACTAGCCAGTTATTGCCACTTTTGTGTTGTGTAAATATATTTGGGGTATCATACTCTTAGACTTTTCTTCCCCACCATTCTGAAGATTGATACTATTAATTGATACCCACCTCGGCCCTGACACATAACCTAAATCTAACCTAACCCAACCAAAACTTAGCCTAACCTACCTAGCTATTATTATATAGAAATAAGTGCTATATTTTTGTTTTCCGGAAGTAAATAACTACTGCACATTACAGAGCCAAAAATAATAGATAAAAATTAAGTTGGAAGGTCTGTGGAGCCCGCCAACTCCTGCGGAATATTAACCGCTAAACCAAACCGAAACATAACCTAACCAATACAAAACCTAACCTAACCTAGCAATTATTATATAAAAATAAGTACCATTTTGGGGATGAAAGGTGGATGTAGGTAGTGTTAAGTAACAAGAACTACCACGTCTAGGTCTAAACGGGCCTATTGTAGTTTCCCTTATGTTTTTATGCTATATTTTGTTGGTAAAAATGGATGAGGAATGCGTGGTCATTTTCTGAGACACTGACTCATTTTTCCTGGCCAAAAATAGGTTTTTCTCAAATGGAGACATTAAAATTTGCCAGGAAAAATTTGCACTTTTGCGTTAGTGCACAGAAAGGGGGGGTCGGGGGGGCCGGAGGCCCCCCGTTACGTTGAGTAGGTAGGTTAGTCCCACAACATGGAGGGGCTGAGGGGGGGTGCTAGGTTAGGTCTGTAGATTTTTTGTCATCTTTAGAAAAAAGGGCCCTCAACCCCCTATCTTCTTCTAGCCAAACAAGCTTGGGGACTGGGGGAAACCCGGGTTATTGAGTGGGGGAGCACCATATAAGGGAAATATGGCCCCGATAAACTGGGGAAATATCCATAGTTTAGGATTTTTTTGGGGGGGGCCATATTTCCCTTGTGTGTGTGTTTCCCTCACCCAAACACCCCGGTTTCCAACCATGTCCCCAAGCTTTTTGGCTTTTAAGATAGGGGGTGGAGCATTGTTCTTAAGATTTCCCCTCAAAACATACACTAATGGGCAAACCTTATTGTTGGGTCGCCACTCTGGTAAATTTTTTTGTAATTTGTTCATTTATAGCCATACTATGACAGATATGAAGACACAAATGACACCCCTTTTCTCCAGATAGCCCCTTCTAACTTTCCTAAATCATGGATGTAAAAAAGTAAGTATTAACCCCACCACACGTCTGTATATCGAAAAAAACGTTGTCCTGGCGACTTTAGTGTTATCTACGGTAGTAGCCTATGCGAGGACCTCTTCAACAGCCTCTTCCAAACAGGGGACACGTTCAGTTGTTCACATACAAACTTACTTTCAAATTCTTCGGGATATATCGATTCTAGCGCCTCAATTTCATTTTTCTGTTCCTCTCTGTAGTCCGTCATGGTGGTAGAGGCACCACTCAGGCGGCAGCGGCAGCGTGGCTCAACCCCCCGGCCCGTGTTTGGGTGTTGAGGGTAGTTTTCGGATCATCATGGCAGCTCGGCTCGGCCCCTTTTTCTTGATCTTGATCTTACAAAGTTACAATTTTTCCTATTTTTCATAGGCCTTTGAACCGGCTGCTCCTGAAAAAAAACCCCCCCAAACAAAAGGAAAACAAAACTACTACCCTACCGTAGATAACAGTAAAGTCGCCACCTGCAGTCATGTCGCCAGCCGCCATATATTACGAATTATAGCATCACTATTGATTGGCATCTGCCATTGAAGATGATAACAGTTATACGTTTATATCATGACTGTATAATCTAACCCCCGTTTCAGTGTTGGTCTATGCTTTGCATCTGCAAGTAGTCTATAACGGTTTCAAATTTTTACTACTTTTTACTCAGGTACTCCGTAGTGGGGGCCGTAGGGGGAGCACGCTCGGTTCACAATCGAGAAGTCCCGGGTTCGATCCCGGGCGGAGCGGAAACAGTTGGGCTGTTTTCCTTTTAAAATAATCGTCCAGACTATTTCATCATTCCTTATTTAATGCAATCAAATTATAGCCATTAGCGAGTATATCAACAATATGTCGTCACTTTTGCATCCAGTCAGCCGTTCTTAAATAATCCGCAATCAAATCTGCAAATTCCCCCAGTTCTCAAAACACTCATCAAGGCTTGCAGACGACGCGCCACGGCTCGGTGACGTCACAAGTGGAAGGCTCCTCTTCCCGCGCTGATCAGAAGCACGGTAAACACAAANAAAAAAAGGAATCCAAAACCCCACAAAAGTACCGTATGATAACAGTAAAGTCGCACCTGCAGTCGTCGCCAGCCGCCATATATTACGAATTATAGCTCACTATTGATTGGCATCTGCATGAAGATGATACACAGTATATACGTTTATATCATGACTGTATAATCTACCCTGTTTCAGTGTTGGTCTATGCTTTGCATCTGCAAGTAGCTATAACGGTTTCAAATTTCACTACTTTGTACTCAGGTACTCCGTAGTGTAGGCCGTAGGGGTAGCACGCTCGGTTCACAATCGAGAAGTCCCGGGTTCGATCCCCGGGCGGAGCGGAAACAGTTGGGCTGTTTCCTTAAAGTAATCGTCCAGACTATTTCATCATTCCTTATTTAATGCAATCAAATTATAGCCATTAGCGAGTATATCAACAATATGTCGTCACTTTTTGCATCCAGTCAGCCGTTCTTAAATAATCCGCAATCAAAATCTGCAAATTCCCCGAGTTCTCAAAACACTCATCAAGGCTTGCAGACGACGCGCCACGGCTCGGTGACGTCACAAGTGGAAGGCTCCTCTTCCCGCGCTGATCAGAAGCACGTAAACACAAGGGATAAATATAGTACTTGAAGATTTTTGGGTGTTTCTGATAGATTTTTTTTGCGATGTGCCACATGCATGCATCCTTTATGGGTGCAGCAAGACAGTTGTGCTCTCTCTCTCTCTCTCTCTCTCTCTCTCTCTCTCTCTCTCTCTCTCTCTCTCTCTCTCTCTCTCTCTCTCTTCTCTCTCTCTCTCTCTCTCTCTCTCTCTCTCTCTCTCTCTCTCTCTCTCTCTTCTCTCTCTCTCTCTCTCTCTCTCTCTCTCTCTCTCTCTCTCTCTCTCTCTCTCTCTTCCTTTTCCTTCTCTCTCTCTCCTCTCTCTCTCTCTCTCTCTCTCTCTCTCTCTCTCCTCTCTCTCTCTCTCTCTCTCTCCTCTCTCTCTCTCTCTCTCTCTCCTCTCTCGTCTCTCTCTCTCTCTCTCGCTCTCTCTCTCTCTCTCTCTCTCTCTCTCTCTCTCTCTCTCCTCTTTCTCTCTCTCTCTCTCTCTCTCTCTCTCTCTCTCTCTCTCTCTCTCTCTCTCTCTCTCTCTCTCTCTCTCTCTCTCTCTCTCTCTCTCTCTCTCTCTCTCTCTCTCTCTCTCTCTCTTTTTTTTATTTTTTTTATTTAAACTGTTAGTACATTTGGTGTTATTATAGCTAAAGCTCTAGGTTTTACACTAGAGCTATCTATAGCTACATATAATATAAAAAAGACATTTTATATTTAATAAATTAGGCCATCAACCAGCTGTTCACCCCCCGCTTAAAGTCTTGTAGCGAGGCGTGGTGGTGGATGTCGGTTTGGTGAACTAACTGGTTCCACAGACGGCCGTAGCGGGGTAAGAAGGAACGTAGGTGGTGCTCTGTCCTGGAGAAGGGCACAGTCACTTGCTCCTATCTGTGTGGGGCGACACGGGTGGAGTGAAGGGGCGGCGGGGGCCTGGGGAGCTTGATGGCTGCCAGGTGGGGCGTGTGGAGATTTAGTGCCTTGTGCATGACACATAAACCTGCCACATCCCTGCGCTTCTGGAGGGGTTGGAAGGAGTCAGGCGCGTGGTGGGGACGTTTATCGCTAACCAGTCGCTGGGCTCTTCTCTGGACGCGGTCTAGTGTGGCCAAGTAAGAGGGTGGGCAGGAAGACCATGCTAGGGGGGAGTATTCCATTAGGGGACGTACCTGAGCCTTGTACAGAACCTCAACCCCCTTGGCATCTAGAAGGTGGGAGATGCGCCGGACACAGCTGAGTCTCCAGGCCGAGTTTTTAGCTACTCTCCTGGCATGACTGGTGAAGGTCAGTCCCGCGTCAAACTCCACCCCAAGGATGCAGATGGATCTCTGAAGGGGGAGTGATCTGCCTTCAAGCTGTATGTCCGGTGCAGGCAGGTTGGTGATGTCTTGCCTGCGGGAGATAAGCAGAGCCTGGGTTTTGTCAGGGGCCAGGCTGACCTGCCATCGACTACTCCAGGTGACGATGTTGTCCAATGCCAGGTTGATGCGGCACACCGTGTCCTGCCAGTCACGTCTGTCGCAGGGGAAGGCAAGGGTGCAGTCATCACGTAGGCCCGGGCCTCAGAATGAGCTGGAGAATGTCATTGAAATAGACATTCCACAGAAGAGGCCCGAGTACGCTGCCCTGCGGGACGCTGGCGTGGATGGGTTGCTGGCTGGAAGTGTGGCCGTTGATCACAACCCGTAAGGTCCTGTCTTGGAGGTAGTCCTGGATGAGCTGCAGTAGGGCGCCGCGCACTCCCAGGCTCCTCAGCTTGGCAGCGAGACCTCGGTGCTGTAATGCCCATTATTCGGGAGATGACAGTATGAGAATTATTATTATAAAATTCCCGAGTTATGTCTTGTAAGTAATTCTTTTTCTCAGTTTCACATATGACTCATCGTATTTCTTTCTTTCCGCCATCTTTTCGCATCAGTTTGGCCATCCTAGACGCCATTTTGTTCTATCTTCTTTCGTTCTTTCACTTCCTCTCTTCCGACACCCCCTTGTGCGAGGAAAGTTCCGTGGAATAATTATTCTGCGATCAGTCATAACTAACGTATTCCATTCTTTTCTTTCTTTCCAAACCATCTTCTCAGATTTAGGAACCCTCCTAAAATCCTCATGGCTTTCAAAATAATCCCTATCGTTATCGGTTATGGTCATATATGGGCGGTGTAATAATGATACACGCTAAAATCAAAGCCTACCAAAGTTCTAAACACGATTTCCATACCACTCCACTCTGAAATAGGTGTTCGGATTGTCGACATTACATATAAAACCATCCTTCGTGAATATTAGATTAAAGACATTAAATTCTCTTACATCAAAGTAGCCAGTTTGTATTAGGGACGGCCTCTTCGGGGGATACGCGAGTTTTCATTACTTAAATAGTTGGTTCGGGATTATAAGTTGTTCATTTAAGGTCACGGTGAGACTTTCCAAACAAGTTCCTTTTTTTGGTGCGGAAAGCCCGCAGGGCACGAGTCATTGTTCTCTCTGCGCTCTTCAAGGTAAGACATCTGCCCCGGGCTCCGGTGGTTTTTCTCCCTTAGTATATTACATCTATATATTTCTATATAAATATATAGGTACAGTTCAGTGTCACTAAGGCATAGATGTTCCGCCCATCCTTATAAGTGATATTAACGAAATGATTGTTCTCTCTGCGCTCTTGAAGGTTGGCGCGAAACCTCCTCAAACGGCCACATGGTCTTACTGTAACACATACAACACTGTCTCGCCATTTTCTTTCTCTACTAGATACCTATCTTCCATGTGTGATTTATAAATATTAAGTGGTATGTTACCTAGTGTAGGGCAATTCCCTGAATAGTAATTCTAGTGAAGGAGATTTATGCTCATTAGAGCTTTATCTCATAACTTAGGAAAATTCCTACGTCAGGGTGTGAAGTCAAGTTTCTTATTCCCGAGTAGAGTTTTCTCGGTATAGTGTTAACCCTTATATGCTGAAGATGATCTCAAGTGAGAGACTTACCATGTCACCAAAATAAATAGGATATCATTTACAAATATAGTTCTTGTGTTATTATAAAAACCCAGGTGATTATTCTGTATTAGGAAAATAATTCCCCACACTTCCAAGAGTCCAAGCCTTATTCGGTATAACCCCTCGTACCAACCACGACTACCAAGATCAATCTAATATTAATATTAATCTAACGTGCCCCGGGAGTAATCATAGTGAAATACTCGTCAGGGCTGGTGGCAGCAAATCCCATAACCTACACCTTATTATCCTTTCCCCTTAAGTATACCCCCCTTGTTCAGTACTCTCCGTAGTGAGAAGTGGTCAAACTATAATCATATAGTGAAGTCAGAAGACTAAGTTAAATCCTCCATTCAAGTTGTAATCTTTTATCAAATCATCCCCAAATAATATAATTCAAGTAACGTTGACCAGTCATAAAACCCCCATACCAGTGACCCCCAATTTCAAGCAACACAGTGCCACACCCTGTCAAAGGTTTCCGGCGATGTCCAAAGCCACGACAAAGGTGTCCATTCCTCTATCCAGCGAGTGGTTCCAGGAAGCAGACTGAAGGAGGAGCAGGTCTGCAGCTGACCTTCCCTGCCTGAAACCAAACTGCTTGGAGTTGAGGAGATGGTGGGCGTCCAAGAAGGTGTTGATCTTGGCGGTGATGAGGGACTCCAGGATTTTCCCAACAGTGGTGAGAAGGGAAATTGGGTGGTAGTTCTTTGGGTCCCGTTTGCTGTTTTTTTTGTGGATGGCCACCACTCTTGCCTCTTTCCATTGCGTGGGCCACTTGCTCGAGGAAAGAATGTTGTTGAAGATGATGGTGAGTGGTGGAGCGAGCTGGGCAGCACATCCCTTTAGTAGGTGAGGGCTGATGTTGTCGGGCCCTAGCGCCTTCTTGGGATCTATTTGCCGCAGCTGATGTTCTACTTCCTTATTGTTAACTGCGATACTCTCCAGAGAGGCCCTGGTGAGGGATGGTATCTCTGGGGGCTCGCGTGAGGGGTCTGGCACCGACATTTTAAAAGAAAAATGAGCTGCCAACAGCTCAGCCTTGTCCTTGTCGCGGACAGCCACTGACCCGTTTGGTCTGGTGAGCGGCGGAATGGTGTTGTCAGCAAAGAGGCCTTGCTGCTGCTTCACTCCACACCACCACTCCTTACTGCTCACTGACTGGCCGCTGTAGGGTGGTGTGGGGGGACACCGTACTATTAGTGGAAAAATATTCATAAAAAATCCATTTTTTACCTGAGAGAGTGCACACTGTGCCCAAAACAAACTTCACAATATGGCCCACCTATGGTACCCTCATGAATACTTAACTCAGATAATAAGGGTCATTTAAGGTTTTTTATAAATTTTTGGCACCTCGTCCGGTGTCCCCCCCACGAGGGGGGACACCGGATCAGGTATGGGGGGGGGCACCGTATGATATTTTTAAACTCATATTACATCAAACATTATTGTGTTTTTTTTGCCTGAAATCAACATATATGCTAAGCCTAGACACCCACCATTATTATTAGGTGATGAATGAAAGATAAGCTCATATAAAATAGCATTATTAAAAGATAGGTCTAGGTATTTTATGCTCACTATTCAGAAGTGCATCATGAAGCATGCAGCGGGGAAACACCTTCACCAGGTCAGCCTGCCTCTTGGTGATGCCCTTGGAGGTCACCAGGACACCCTTGCACTGTTCTGGATCAACAGAAGCTTCATCTAGGATGGTAGGGAAGGTGAACGTGTCTCGGGTGTTAGCGGACTTCATCCGGAGGAAAGAAAGGTTTAATTTTCCATCCTCCATGATGGCCAACACCTGAGCAACATAGCACACTAATGGCCCACACCCCTTCCCTCCTCCAGCTTCAGCTGAACCAGAACAAAGTCCCCACCTGTGATGTTTTCGCAGCAAAAGGGTATGATGCTGCAGTCCAGGTGCCCTCGTCGTCCACCTCATCCGAGTACTCGGAGGAGTCGTCCAGCTGAAGTCGGACATCATCAACCTCCTCCTCGTCAGTGGTGTCTTCCTCCGGACAGGCACAGACTTCTTCCGCTGTGGACCCTTCTTCTTTCCCAATGTTTTCTTTTCAGCCGCTGCCTTCTTTTGTCTTCCAGCTTCTGCCTCTTCTCTGCCTTCACCTCAGGTCAGATATTGCCTCCTCATTCTCGGTTAAAATGCAGGCCCGCCACCTCTTCCGTCCCTTTCCATAAGGACGAGGATTAGCCTTAGGGAACGGCCTGACACACTCTGGGGTTAAGTCTGTCTGTTGAGAAGGGTGTCCTGGGGTGGCAGGGTGCGTCGTGCTCGGGCCCGGGGTGGCAGGGTGCATCGTGCTGGGGCCCGGGGTGGCAGGCTCTGTCGTGCTTGGGCTCGGGGTGGCAGGCTTTGTCGTGCTGGGGCCCGGGGTGCAGGGGGCGTCGTGCTGGGCGCCGGGGTGGCAGGCTCTGTCGTGCTGGGGCCCGGGTGGGCAGGCTCTGTCGTGCTGGTGCTCGGGGTGGCAGGCTCTGTCGTGCTGGGGCCCGGGGTGGCAGGCACATCATCTAGCCTGGGAGACACAGCGGGAAGGGGTATAGCTTCTGAGGTATGGCCTTCAGCCAGTCGCTCCTCTCCATCTGAACTTCCTCCATCAGAAGAAGTTGGAGTAACTTCCACTACAAATTCTGGTGGTGGCCGGTCGCTCGGTTACATGCGCTCCTACAAACACATCATCTGGAAGATGTTGCGATTGAGTGGCCATATACCAGTCGCCCGGAAACCACTGAGAATGTTGGAGGGGGTAGTGGCTTTGGTCCATGCCTCAGAAGCAAACTCTGGCAACTTGTGGACTGTTATGTGCTCGTTAGGGTGCATGAGCGCGTGGTCGTTCAGTAGGGCACGCAGGAATGTCTTAAAGGGACCAAAGACACTCACATCCAATGGCTGGAGTTTGTCTGTTGTATGCGGAGGCAAGGTAACAATCACGATACCATGCATTATCGCAAACTCAACAGCTGAATGTTCATGTGACATTCAGCATTGTCCATGATCAGAAGAATCTTGTTCTCTACAGAAGAACAAGACTTCTCATGGAGATGCTGAAGTGTCTGCACGAAGCATTCACTATTCATCCAGCCACTAGGATGCAATATCCCTTTGGAACCAAAGATCGTGTTCCTCATGAAAGCGGGATTCCATCGGCATCTGGGAATTATAAACACTGGAGGGATGGACTGCCCCACAGCATTTATAATGCCCACAAACGTCATGCTGTCACCGCGTTCACGAGTTACCTGCGTGGCTACTGGCTGGCCTCTCGCACACACAACCTTGACTGGCTTCATAACATCGACAATGAACTCTCATCCAAATTGTATATCCGGTCCGGCGTGAATGTGTACTTCTCCAAAGCTAATGTGTCAGCCTTAAAGAAGGTTTCCACATTGACTTTGTTGAAGGCAACAATCCTGGCAATGGACATGCCTTCCGGAGCCTTCAATACAAGGTTTGGATGACGGTTCATGAAGGCATAGTACCAGTCCCTTGTCGCCATTTTCTCTTTCTCCCAGGCAGCAGGATGCTCTTGCTCCCACAAGCTATGGCATACTGGTACACCATCCTACGCACATCGTTCATGGGCAGGCCGTAGAACATCTTGGCTGCGTGGATGGTATAATCAGCAATGTATATTTCTTGTTGAGGCTGAAACCCTATTGCTACGGGAAGCAACAGCCATATAGGTAACTCCATCCGACAGCTTCTTCGATAGATAGAAGGCGTCCTGTAACAAAGAAATGAATTAGGACTTAAAGGCCCTTGCTGGCAACAAAAGTTGACAAAAAAAAAAAAAAATAGAGCGCTTGAAGGCATCCTTTAACAAAAGAAATTAATTAGGACTTAGAAGGCCCTTGCTGCATAAAAGCTAACAAAAAAATGAAAATTTTAAAATCTATAAATCTAGAGACCCTTAAGCTATCCCTGAGGTCTTTTTGCATGACCTCATCCCAGGAGACCAAAGAAGACGTGGATGAGGTCATACAAAAAAGACCTTGGGGAGATATGGAACTAAATAGAGCAACTTACAGCAAGAGTTGTTTTCTTGATGTTGAATCTGTCAGCGGCTTCTTTCAGGCTGCAGCTAGTGGCCACGCGGTGCTTAAAGGCAGCCTCCAGGTCAGTGCGGTCCATCTGCTTGTCGCTCTTCCTGACATATTTTGCGAGGCATGATGACGGTGATGGCGGTAGGTTAGGTTAGATCTGAAAAGAGTTAATGACATTAGACATCATGCATAGTTAGGTTAGGTTAGTTTAGGTTAGCTTAGCTTAGTAGATTTTTTACAGTGTAGAGGCGATTCTTGCATGGCCACCATATTATTTTGGGACTATGAGTCTGGGCAATATATGTGGGGGATCACCGAACGTCATGCCCCCAAAATATGCAGTGTTTAAATGTTTTTTTTTAACCATAAAAAATTAATTCTAGAATCATTCTAATACATAAATCACTTATATAATAGTTAGTTCATGTGCTTATAGCATAATAACACTGATATAGCATCATAATTTAATACCAATCACCTTCACTTTACACCAACAAAAAACACTGTTCCATTTAATTTAAATGCACTAGTTCACCACCACCATTTAATATCATGCTAATATGCATAGTCAGTCACTTTTTCTTATGTTTTTCTAAGTATTTAAAAATATATAGATTTTCCAAAATCGTAGTGATGCGGGGGATCACCGAACGTCATGCCCCGAAAATATGCAGTGTTAAATGGTTTTTTTAACCATAAAAAATTAATTCTAGAATCATTCTAATAACATAAATCACTTATATAATAGTTAGTTCATGTGCTTATAGCATAATAACACTGATATAGCATCATAATTTAATACCAATCACCTTCAACTTTATGCCACAAAAAAACACTGTTCCATTTAATTTAAATGCACTAGTTCACCACCACCATTTAATATCATGCGAATATACATAGTGTTACCCTTAGTCACCCCTAAAAACATTTTCTGTGGAGTCATATGTTTGTGGTCCCGTAAATTAAGCGAGCGTGTTGATGAGAGGGAGAGCGGAGGGAGCGAGGGTCTCTTTTCGGGTGGACAGCTGGTGTGTTAGGAGCTGGCGGTGGAAGCTCCGTGGATAGGCCACGTGTTGTACTGAGTGGTACAAGGGAAGTATATTGTGTGTTGGGTGTGTGCTTGAGTTGGTGATTGACTTGGTGTATGATTGACTGATGGTGTAAGGTGTGTGTGTGTTGGAGGTGTATGGCGTGAGCAGCAGCTCAGCTGATGGTGTGTGGTTTGTGTACGTGTTGACTGGCGTGTAAGCCTGATGGTGTGTGATGATATGAATTGATGTTTGAGACATCAAAAGGGCTATGTTAGATTTATTTCTTTGTTTATGTATATATATGATTGTGTAAATATATAATATGTTAAATAGAGAAGTGTCAATATTTGCCTGGTGGTTGTGAGAGTGAGGTCTGGTTGTGAGAGTGAGGTCTGGTTGTGAGAGTGAGGTCTGGTTGTGAGAGTGAGGTCTGGTTGTGAGAGTGAGGTCTGGTTGTGAGAGTGAGGTCTGGTTGTGAGAGTGAGGTGTGGTTGTGAGAGAGAGGTGTGGGGAGTGCAAATCTAGTTACCAACCAGCCGGCCCGGGAGAACTTCTCTTAAGAGAGAAGTAAGGCACATAGATAGGTATTGCACAATATTTACTGTGCATGTTTTTGCAGCAAGGAGCTGCAGTGTGGTGAAGTGTGGCTGGGGACGTAACAATAGTCAATCACTGTTTGTTATGTTTGTGTAGGTATTTCAAAAGATATAGCTTTTTCAAAATTTCACTGTACGTTGATCCCCCGCACTTCACCATACGTTGATCCCCCGCGCCACCAATTTTTTTGTAAATAATGCCACCGCGGCCTGTTCGAAAGCATGCACTACTTTTTCACTCAATAACATGTCAATACGGTTATACCTCGTATTGCAACTTACCTCAAAAGAATCACGCCATCACAGCCGACATGAGACACTATATAAGAACGGCGAAAAGTAACAAGGAACATACGAAAAATAAAATTTCTTACCTGGTAAACACGGAGGTGACGCTGACGCTACCCTGTTGCTCGCATGTAGTTCACTGAGGGTGGCGCTGCATCCGTGGTGGCATGGTGGCGCGAAATTTGAATTAATTTTCGCGTTGTAGCCTTCGTACGGTGATCCCCCCCGTTCGGTGTGACCCCACCCCACCCTACGGTTTCCGTAAAGGGCGATCTACTGGCCCTTTGGCTACTGACCAAAACATATGGAGTTAGAGCGAGTTGAAGCAAAATAAGCAAGAAATAATGTTTATACACTCTTTTACTTTCCTTTAATTATCTTAATATTAGTGTAGTCTTACTGTAATTTTTTTATGCTCATGATATGCAGCAATGTATTATGAACACGATGGTAGGCTCAGCTTTCATAACTATTATCTGGTAGCTTGGTTATATCGGGTAGGAGTACAACATTTCAATGCACTGAAAACCTAAAAGTCCGCCTACTCTTGTGATAGTCAGTCATGACTTTATTTTTTACCCTATTGAGTTATGAATGGCGTGTTGTTGTTGAACAATCACTGCCTGATTTACTGATGCAAACAAAATAGGCCTATCTTGTGTAAGATATGAGTAAAGCCAAGAAATATGAATATTTTTCTGAGGCAACGCAAGGGTTTTGGGTTGCGGCGAGGCAAGTACCACCACCATCGCCACCCAGCCCGAGTCTATCAGCCAATCAGCGACGTCCTTACAAACTCGGCTAGGCAGCGAGCAGCTCCCAGCCCAGGAATCCAGGCTTAAGTGAATAGACTATAGTACGTCAGACATTTGATACCACCACCACCACCGGATCATTATAGCGGCCAAACTTGTATGATGAACTATACGTTTTGATTCAAGAAGTCGACCGATATATATATATAATATATAGGTCTGCCCTGATATGAATTTATTACAAGTACTATAGGTATTGTATGTTAAATATGATATATATGGAGTCAATGAAGCAATAAACACATCACATTTCAAACAGGCAAGCATGAAATGGCTCTATAATACACAATAAACATAAAGTATAGTGATACAACTTGTAATTTATTGTTTGTTGATCTCTAGCCGCTTCAAATTTCACTCCCTTAGGGAGTTAAGGGTGATCCCGACCACCCTTAGCCTCGCGGTCCCGTAGCAAGTGAGAAAACGGTTTGAGCATCTCCCTTAGAGGCGCTACGAGGTAAAAGTCCCTTAGGGTAATACTTACGGGCCCGTAACTCTTTCGAGCATCTCTGCCCTGCAGATTGTTAAATGTCAGCTTTCCCTTCTCATGACGGGACCGCACGACGAGTTCTCTGCGCTACACGGGGACCCAGGGTAACGTTGAATCCTTCCGCGTCTATTCCCTTCATGTAGTCCCGTCACGGTAAGGTTGGTATGTTGAAAGGAGTACTTTGTCACGTCTGTGCTGTGCAACAATGTATTTCCTTGTGAGTCGTGACTGAATTAATACGAAAGTATGAAAACAGGTGTGCCCTGCCCCGCCCCGCTCCGCCCTGCATTTGCCAGCGCGCCTGCCAGACGCCGAATGCACCGCTCTGCCCAGCCGGCCCGTGTCTCCCAGTGAGATTTCAAACCACTGTTACGCCCCCCCCCGTAACTTACCAAAGACAGTTCACTGTTCTTGAGTTCGGCGTGGGGCTGGTGATCCGAGGACTACTTACTGGTAACGTTCAGAGCACTGGCGAGTAAAAGAGCGTCTCCTTTAATCATTTATTTCCACATGGTAGGCTACTTGAGAAGGCACACACAGTTACAGGAGGGGAGTGTATACACTTATCTTCACAAATAAGCACACGCTTCAAGCATTCCAGGGCACAGGCGTATAGGCGAGAGGAGCGGGAGAACAGATTCGAGCGTTACCATGGACGGGCGACGACTGTTTCTCTGTCCTTTTCGCGCGTCGGCGCGCCCCTGCCAGATCTCTCTCACTCCTGCCTCTCGCTACCCAGACATTCACACATACACACACATGATTACAGTTCTACAATCGTAACACTACCCCCCCCTTTCAACATAAGACGTCCTCGTCTGTAACATAACACATTTTCCACAAAAGCAAATAATATCAAACAAATCATCCACATCCTAACTTAGCACTCTAGAGAAATACAGACACACAACAATAATCAAATTCCTCTTGACAATTACATATTTTTCCCCCACCACATCACCCCTCCACCACAACATTACAACCACCCGTTAACCACCACCACCTCCACCTTAACCTCTGCAGGCAGACTGCGCACCGCGCGTCACCTCCGCCACCACCTCTACCTCCACCACTCAACAATGCCACACCACAATTTTGAGCTGCCAGACCCTACATCGCCATCCCCACCCGCCACTGCAATGTTGGAAGGTCACCAGGCAGTCCTTCTCTTTCCCCGCCCGCGAGACACGTCCAGCAGGAACCCCGAGCATGCTACCTCAACCGCAGGCGCCACAACCACAGGAACTTCCTCCACCCTTGGCTCGCCTCAGTCCAGGAGTCCAGTCCAGTACAGTCCAGGAGACCACACTCCACTGAACCCCCCCACAGCTCCCCTCGTTCCCACTGCTCTAGTCTCGCGGTGGAAAGGTGCCACGACCCTCCCGACAGACCATGCCCTCCACTGCAGAACGCCGGTGAAGGTGCGGGAGGAACTAGCAGGCACGCACTGGGCCGCCTGTATGATAAAAGGCACGTCGGAGCCTTCCTCCACCATCATCCACCTGCCACAGCTTCGGCGGAAGCCACCCACTGCGCTCGCCATCCTCTTGGTAGCGCAGAAGAGGCAGGTATGGGGACCCCTCCTTCATCCTGGCTCTCCGAGGCCTCCACCGTTTGTCCCGCGGCTTCCACCGCTCACCACGCCTGCGGCCCTTCTTCGGGTGGCCCCATGCCGAGGCGAAGTGAGCGGGTCTCTTGCCCTTCCACATCCGTCTGGGCGGCAGACCCCCAGCAAGGCCCTTCCTGACTCTTACGCTGCTTGCCAGCGCCGCCAAACGGGCCCGGCAGGCCCTCCATGCCGCCTTTCCATCAGACAGCAACGATCCGCGCCCCCCCGAATGGCCACGCCCTGCAGGGCGGCCCTGGGATGACGAAGGCGAGGCAGGAAGGGGAGGAGAGGAAGGTGTTAGGGTGGGCGGTGCGACTCCTGACGTAGGCGGGGCAGGGAGGCGAAGGTTGGAGCGCCGTTCATCCGGAACCACCTCCTTCGGGACGCCACCGGCGAGCAAGGGCACCTCCCCCCCGCACACCCCCACCGTCCCCCTCTCTGGACCGACGCACGCCTCACCCTGCATCAGGTCTGCAGGGGCGTCACCCAGGGACAGGGGCAGCTCTTCTTCCCTTATCGCCTGGTGCAATTTTGCCAGTTCACCTCTGCACTTAGTCACTCCTCTAAGAGCGACAGTTGCGGCCTCCTCTGCCTGCCTCCTTACAAGCTCGACCTCCCCCAGCAGCTCCTCCTTGACAATATCCAGTTTCTCGTCTGTATACTGCTGGGACTCTCGCTGCACGGCCTGCCAGCCTTCATGCATCGCGACTCTAAGCTCGCGTGTCCTCTCTTCCGCCTCCCTTGCTTGTACGGCCTGTGCGTTCATTTTCCCCATCATAGCGGTAAGGAGTGTCATTACGTCGGGTTTCTGCTCATCGCCTGAGTCTCCGTCCTTTTCAACACTGTCCTTTTCCCCACTGTCCTTTTCCCCACTTGGCATGCGTGCGCCATCTTCCTCGCTAAAACCTGCCGGCTTTCCTGACGCCATCTTGCCGTCCCAGGACCACCAGGCGTGACCCACGACTTTCACTGTTAACAAACACAATCCCACTTCTGACACCATTTGTTACGCCCCCCCCCGTAACTTACCAAAGACAGTTCACTGTTCTTGAGTTCGGCGTGGGGCTGGTGATCCGAGGACTACTTACTGGTAACGTTCAGAGCACTGGCGAGTAAAAGAGCGTCTCCTTTAACCATTTATTTCCACATGGTACTTGAGAAGGCACACACAGTTACAGGAGGGGAGTGTATACACTTATCTTCACAAATAAGCACACGCTTCAAGCATTCCAGGGCACAGGCGTATAGGCGAGAGGAGCGGGAGAACAGATCCGAGCGTTACCATGGACGGGCGACGACTGTTTCTCTGTCCTTTTCGCGCGTCGGCGCGCCCCTGCCAGACCTCTCTCACTCCTGCCTCTCGCTACCCAGACATTCACACATACACACACATGATTACAGTTCTACAATCGTAACACCATTCTTTTTATTACGCACAAAGGATAATTTCGTCAATAAACAAGTAAAAAGTAACACATATTCACTGATATATCTTTATCTTATCCAATAATGGGATGAAAAGTACAGAGGAGATCAGCGCCCGCGAAGGGAATGGTGAAGACATGGTCTGTGCGATGTCTTCGTTTCTTTACCTTCACCGCGGTGCGACGATATCTGTCGCGGCTCAAAACAGTTTGACGGTACCAAATTACGTGACGAAGACATTCTTCACCGAAGAGAACATTTGACAATCTGGCCCAGAGGACTTCCTCCTCTGACGTCATCAATAAAATTCGTAGCCCTGTTGGAGGGAAGAAAAAAAAATTCGCGCGCTTTTTACAAAAGTCGAGTTTTTACGGAAATAAGGCCTGGAAATCAATCATTTTTGGTGGATTAGGTGTTTTGAATGTGCATTCAACATAATTAGGCAAAAAAAAAAAGGGTCTGGACGATTACTTTAAAACCCGAGCCCCTGTCCACCCAACAGTGAATGGGTACCGGGTGTTAAGCGGCTATCACACGAGGCGTTTCGTCGGACTGTTTCGTCGAACCAAACAGGCATTTGGCTTGACCTGTTTGACTACACATCTAGAGGCGTTTTCTGCGGGGGATTTTTGGTTGCAATCGGAAAATTTTCGATTGCAAACGGTCACAACAACAACAACAAATGTTTGCGGGTCGGGCCAATTATCTTCCCTGAACAGGGATCGAAATTTGAGCAACCGAAAAATTTTCGGTTGCAATCAGGATCCCCGCAAAAAACGCCATAGCACACGGTTGGGCCAACCGCTTCACCCAACTATAACAAACAAAGATGAAAGCGATGACAGTGTATGGCGCGGAGATTTGTCGTTAATGTTTTAACTTTAGGGGCATATGTATACGTAGCTACTTGTGATGAAAAGGGAGGAGGTGATTGTTAGAAGAGAACTGCAGCGACAGATGAAGACGCGTTCATGTGGGCTAAATTGGTTTTAGTGGACGAGAACTGCGCGGTCGATCGCTACCGCCGGTTATGGTTAGGTTAAGTTTCGGTTATGTTAATATTCCCGTCAGGGGGTCGAAGGGGACGGAGCCCCTCCCGTTAGAAGGTTCGGTTATGTAACGCGAGAAAATGGGTTAATCCTGTGACTCACGATTGACGAAAAGTTTACATTGAGTGGTGAGAGTAAAGTAATACATATATAGCTAGTTATTAAATGCTCACAATTTTTCTTCACCCCTCAGTCCCTAATCATTTAGATATAGGTTTCCGGCAATATTTTATACCCGTGGTCGCTAGTGACGTCACGGCAAGAAGGCAAGGCAGGGAGAAAGTATACTCGCACACTCTCTCTCTTGCCAACCCTTGTCGGGGCAACACGCGCGGAGAGAGTCGTGTCTTACAACCCTTGCGAAGGTAGGTGTGTGGCGGTGTACTTATAAGGATGTATAGGGAATTGATTAGTTCATGATCTTAAATTACATGATTTGTAATTTGGGTTATGTGTATATTCAGGGTCTGATGCTGGGAACAGTGAGCTGAGCTGAGCTGAGTGGGTGGTTGATCCCCTGAGTGGCCCACGTGTGTGCTGATGGCGATGGTTGTGTGTTGCTGAGCTGTGCGGAGTTGGTGACCCGCTGAGACACCAGCATATAGAGCTAAGGCCCTATAGTAGCTCCATTAGTATTTTAGATAGATAGATATAGTACCTAGTAACTCAAGAGTAGGAACCTTTTTGTGTGTTAAGCCCGGAGGAGTAATAAGGCGTTACGATCAACTATATTCTGTGAGGTATAGTTTCTGTGGGAAACCATTAGAGCTGGGATGTGATTACTGTTCGAGTATAAAGAAACTCTGCTAACGAGTTGTTTATTAAGTCCCAATTATCCTCATATATTCTCTAAATCTTTATTTTTTTTCTCCCACTTATTGTGGGTCGTGGCAGCGTAATCGCCAGGTTTGTGGAGCCCTTCAAATTAACATCTAGCCAAAAGGGGGGGGGGGGGGGGGCGCTACAATTAGGTTAGAGTAATAATTCTCTGGGCGTGGCAGAGCCCAACTTCGAGTGGCGGGCGGGCGGCTGCGGGACGGGACACACACTTGTTTTCGTATAATTCCGTCACTTCCCTGGTTTCTGAGACACTGATTATTATTTCCTAGCCAAGTTTTACAGCTTTTTCTGATGGAGATACATTGCTATCAATGAAAAAGGTGACCCTAGGATTTGGTGAGAAAAAAAACCTAACAGGTTTCCGTTAAATAAAAACATCTCCATCTGAAAAAACACCAATTTTTGGCCAGGTAAATGTAGGGTAAATGTTTATACTAGGACCGAAACCCCCTACACAATTGGGGGATTGGTTTCTGTTCACCTTAAAGTAATCGTCCAGACCCATTTTGTTTGTGCCTAATTATGTTGAATGCACATTCAAAACACCTAATCCACCAAAAATAATTGATTTCCAGGCCTTATTTCCGTAAAAACACGACTTTTGTTAAAAGCGCGAAAAAAAATCTTCCCTCCAACAGGGCTACAAATGTTATTGATGACGTCAGAGGAGGAACGCTCCAATGTTAACATCTGTCTGACACCTGTCGGTAAATGTTATGATGAGCGATTGTACTTCGGTGTCAGACAGTGAATCTGTCGCTGTGACAGATCTAGAGCACGATGCTCAATCTGAGACCGAAATAAATGACGCTGCTCGCGTATACTATGAGGAAAACGAACCTCAGATTGTGATGGGAGCCCAACCCTATATGTTTGAACCAGAATACGAGGCGGACGAACAGATGTTAGCGGCAACAACAACCCCCTTACACACAACAACCCCTTACACACAACAACCCCCTTACGCACAACAACCCCTTACACACAACAACCCCTTACACACAACAACCCCTTACACACAACAACCCCTTACACACAACAACCCCTTATAGTAAGGTTAGGTTAGTAACTTTTAGGGCGTTATGGTAGGGTTAGGTTAGTAACTTTTAGGGGTTATAGTGAGGTTAGGTTAGTAACTTTTAGGGGTTATAGTGAGATTAGGTTAATAACTTTTAGGGGGTTATAGTGAGGTTAGGTTAGTAACTTATAGTGAGGTTAGGTATAGTAACTTTTAGGGGTTATAGTGAGGTTAGGTTAGTAACTTATAGTGAGGTTAGGTTAGTAACTTTTAGGGGGTTATAGTGATGTTAGGTTAAGTTAGGTTAGGTTAGGTTAGGTTAGTAATTGTTTGGGGTTATAGTGATGTTAGGTTAGGTTAGGTTAGATTAGGTTAGGTTAGTAATTGTTTGGGGTTATAGTGAGGTTAGGTTAGTAACTTATGACATATCTTATGTTTAACATATAGTTATATATGTTAAACATAACGTACAATAAACATATACGTATAACAATAGTTTGCTCCGCGCGACTGCCCTCTATATATGTGGATCGGGCGGCCGCATGGGGACGGCGGCCGCATAGGGTGCAACCCCTTATACACACAACAACCCCTTACATACAACAACCCCTTACACACAACAACCCCTTACACACAACAACCCCTTACACACAACAACCCTTTACACACAACAACCCCTTACACACAACAACCCCTTACACACAACAACCCCATACACACAACAACCCCTTACACACAACAACCCCTTACACACAACAACCCCTTACACACACAACCCCTTACACACAACAACCCCCTTACACACAACAACCCCTTACACACAACAACCCCTTACACACAACAACCTCTTACACACAACAACCCCTTACACACAACAACCCCCTTACACACAACACTTGGTGATAGTGATGGTGGTGACACAAAGCAACACAGCAGCATCCGGTGAGTGAGTGAGTGAGTGTGTGTGTGAGTGTGTGTGGTGAGTGTATGTGTGTGTGTGTGTGTGTGTGTGTGTGTGTGTGTGTGTGTGTGTGTGTGTGTGTGTGTGTGTGTGTGTGGTGTGTGTGTGTGTATCACTACAAATCCTTGCCAATTTCAACTCCCCGTTCCAATCTGCCCTAGTCCGCCGCACTAATCTTTTCAACACATTTAACGTTGTCGTATCAGTCGGAAACGTGTGCAAACTTTTCTCGAAAGGCACAGCTGTCTTGCTGCACCCATAAAAGATGCATGCATGTGGCATATCGAAAAAAAAATCTATCAGAAACACCCAAAAATCTTCAAATACTATATTTATCTCTTGTGTTTACGTGCTTCTGATCAGCGCGGGGAGAGAAGGCCTTCCTCCTGTTACGTCACCGAGCCGTGGCGCATCGTCTTCGTCTGCCAGTTGCCAGCAGCGTTTTCGAAGCTCGGGGAATTTGCAGATTTTGATTGCGGATTATTAAAAAACGGCTAACTGGATGCAAAAAGTGGCAACATATTGTTGATACACTCGATAATGGCTATACTCTAACTATATAAAATCAGGAATGATGAAATGGTTTGGACGATTACTTTAATAGATTTTAAGAAACATTTTCTCTATGAACTTCCGTCGCAAATCAGTACTTTCGGAGATATAAGACGTTTTAAATAGGAAGGAGTGTATATGAGATATGAAAATTAAACTAACCTAACCTTTAGACTCACTAATCTAACCTAACCATAACCTAATCCCACGCTTTAACCTCGGAAACCTCCTAACTAAAGCCAAATCTGCATTAAAAAAGTGTCCGCGACAAGGGAAGAACAGAGGCGATGCAGGTCACAAGAGAAAGAAGAGTCTAGCGGACGTAAACACTTGTATCGCCTCCCTATGAACAACATGGCATTATCTCCAAAAGTACTGATTTGCGATGGAAGCTCATAGAGAGAATATTTCCTAGAATCCAATAAGGTAAACAGAAACCACACGCCAAATTGTGTAGGGAATTTCGGTCCTAGTGTAAAATAATACCATATGTAGTCAGTCTCAGAAAAAGACCGCGTAGTCCTCGTCCATTTTTACCTGATCTTGATATTACAGGTGGCCTTTTCTTCATAGGCCAGGCCTTTGAACCGGCGCGGCGGCTCCTGTAAATTAAAAAAAAAACACACAAAAGGGAAACAGAAGAAAACAAAACTACATACAAGCATGCAGTCTTATTGTCTATTTCTCATACACCACATTCTTTCCAAAAACTCTTTCACTGTCTCAATCATCCGCCCCTTGTCTCACCACACAGTCCCAGCAGCAATAACATCCATTCTCTTCCTGTCCTTTGTAACCACCTCATTCATTTCACATCCCATTTCAGTCAAAACCACACGCATCATTTCCATTCTCTCCCCGTTAAACTTATCAGATCTCATATTCTACTAGTAATTATAATTTTACCGCAAAATGTAAACACATCAAATCAGCTTCATATTTCTGAAAATCTATCACATATATAATATAGACTGATCTGTATTAATTTTACTGTAACGTATATGATGGTGTTCATTTCAATGCTTAATAATTGTTAACACTATTTATAACTTACAGAAAAAGTATAGACTTATTTTGATCCCAGAGTATGTTCGACGAAATGTGCAACATTTTGTATAATTTCACAAAACCATTTCGTTGAGCATGTTCGGCGAGATGACCCTCGAAGTTCGACCAAACAGTCCAACCAAATGGCAAGTTCGACGAAACAGTCCGACGAAACGCATCGTGTGATAGCCGCTTTAGCAGGGGGTTTGTAACCCGCCTCCCGGGGTGCTGGCTTCGGCCAACACTATAAGCACTAGCAGACAGCTCTCTAGGGGTAGTCTGAGAGAGAACTGTCTGGTTACAGTGGAAATCTATCTCAGCTGCGTCGAGAACTGATGAAATTCTTCAAAAAAAAAAAAAAAAAAAAAAAAAAAAACGTTTTTTTCGGGCGACGACGACGGCGGGAGGACACTCATAACATAAGCACTAGCTGGCGACCTTAGTGTACCTCCATTACCAACCGTAATCGCCACCCGGTTTAATTTTGTAATTTGTTAATTTATAGCCATATGACACAGATGAAGACACAAAATGACACAGACTCTCCAGATAGCCCCTTCTAACTTTCCTGAAATCATGGATGCAGAAAAGTATACGTATTAACGCCACCACACGTCTGTAATGAAAAAAAAACGTTGTCCTGGCGACTTTAGTGTTATCTCAAGCATCTTCCTATTGTCTATTTCTCATACTGAATTGAATTGATCATGAATTGAATGGTTTATTGTTGGATGTACAACAAGGGTAGGAGGTCGGTGCCTGCCGGCCTCCCCCCAGGCAGTGTAGATATATAAATATGAGTTACAAATTACAAGTTATGGGTATCAGGGCTTCCACTGAGGGGTAAGTTGCACCACTTATATTCATGCATACAGTCAGACACACACTGCATCACCACCTTGGGGCGAATTTAGGGTACTCTCGAAGGATGTCAGCGAGTGTATTGTGATTGAAAAACCAGCAGATTGTCTGGGGCAAGTCATGGTGGCCTTGTGGCCTAAATTTTGCAATGCGGGGACAGTCCATGATATAATGATGCAGCATGTGACCTCCTGGCTTGGCACACAAAGTACAAGAGACAGCAGGGGAGTTACTAACCTCCCAGTAATATCTATAACCTAGTTTGAGGCTCATTGCCACAACATCCTGGTCTGCACTGTGTCTCCCATAGGTGTAGTCACTGTTGTGGGAGACAAGGACATAGTGGAGTCCACTTGAGCTGCCGCTACGCCAGTAGTATCTAAGCTGATCGATGATCTATGCTACTATTGACATGCTGTTGAACACTACTTTTAACATGGGTATGAATGTATTCCGTGCTAGGGTCCATTGAGTCATCCTGAAGGGTTTGCCGGGCAAGGCAATCTGCCCTTTCGTTAAGTGGGATGCCCACATGGGAAGGCACCCAGGTGAAATGGACCCTGGCACCAGTCCTCTCAAGGGTACGAATGGCAGAAAGACACTTATTTACAAGATCACAGTCAGCGGGCGAGGTAGATAATAGTTCATACAAGGCAGCCTGACTTTCTACAAACATGTAGACATCCTTATGTATAGCTGTGACAGCATGCAAGGCCTCAAGTATGGCGTACAGCTCTGCCCGGGTTGAGGAGAGATGGCAGGTAGGCGTTTGGCAGCTACGGTATCTGTGTATTGGCTGGGAGAGGTGTAATCACGGATGAACAAGCCGCAGCCAGACTTGCTCCCATCAACTGACCCATCACAGTACATATGAACAGCCCGGATGTGAGGGTACTTGGATAATTTTGTCATGAAATGATCCTGGAGAGCTTGGGGAAGCCAGGCACTTTTTGGGATTGAAAGTCTTTCAATGTCTACAATGGGCGAGGGTGCCAGATCGACAGGCTGGTTTGGTGAAGGAACTAGTGCCAAATATGCATTTAAAACACCTACTCGTGTTAGCAATGAAAAAATCTTCTTGAGGTATGGGGCAGCAGGAGCCCTAGGGTTAAGAAGAAGTGAGTCTAGCGTCTGTTTAAGGGTGGGAGATGATCCATTACAAAGCATGCGGCTAACAGTGCGGCAAGTTATTTCCTGGATTCTGCATACAATACTGGGCAGATTCAGTTCAGCCCTAAGTACTTCTATCTTTGCTGTTCTGGGGCAACCTAATATTATCCGCATAGCCTCATTTTGAATGAGCTCCAAGGGACAGAGTTGTGTTTCATTGAAGTGAACCAAGGCAGTGGAGGCGTAGTCAATAAGTGACCTGACTACAGAAATATAAAACATCCTAAGGATAGGAATACCAACGCCAAGGCCTCTGTTGGCCAGGACTCTGAGTGGTGCTAGTCTGAGCAGACAAATGTCTCGGACATGGCTGATTGACTGGGCAGACCTTTTGTAGCTGAGGTGAACACCAAAGTATAAGTAATGACTCTGGCAGAGTCCCTAATAAGTAGGGACTCTGGCAATGGGAACATGATTAATACTGGGTGGGCGGCAGACTCTGTTGCTGCTTGCTTGAAATTTGGTCTTGGTTTCGTTGATGACAAGGCCCATCTGTACACACAGTGTTGTTAATTGCTGCAAGGCTAAATTAAGAAGTGGAGGGGTTAATTCTGCATTGCACAAGTATGTCATCAGCATAAATGAGGACCTGAGTGTCCTGTGGGAAAGGCCAACGGTCAATTTTGTCCATCAAAATATTGAAGAGCATAGGGCTAAGGACACCCCCTTGTGGCGTGCCCAGTTCAAAAAGTTCCTTTGAAGAGGCTACACCTTGAAAACATACTTGTGCCTTCCTGTCATACAAGTAGTCCCTAATCCAGTCAAGCAGCCTGCCTCGGACACCCTTCATTATGAGTTCCTCCATTATGACATCCTGATTAGCCCTATCAAATGCACCTCTTAAATCTATGAAAGCCCTACAAGTAGCAACCTTATTACTAAAACACTTAACGAAACAGTCACTGGTGGAGTGTCCTTTTAGAAAACCGTGCAGGTTTGGGGATAGTTGACTCCCCACCTTATACTGGAGTCTATTTAAAATTACTCTTTCCATCATCTTGCACACACAGCTAATAAGGGAAATGGGGCGGAAAGTGCCGTCGCCTTTGGGGATGGGAACAATTAACGCGGCCTACCACGAGGAAGGGAGCTGACCAGTTGCAAAGGACATGTTGAAAATATCCAGGATAGGGTTGTTATCCTTCATGACTAGCAGTGCATTAAGGAGGTCATAAGTGAGCCCGTCTTGTCCAGGAGCTGTTGACTTGCCGTGTTTTACTGCATAAAGCAGCTCATCATGGGTGATGGGCACACAGGTGTCATCCATCAGGGTGATGGATGAGGTCCATCCTGCGCGCCTTGTGGCGGGCAAGTTCGTCCTGATGACCGACGGAAAGCTCAGAAAGGGAAGCGGCTCCTTTCCACTGGAGAAGCAGCTCTTGTGCTCTGCCGGCGGGGTCAGGATCTCCCGTCTGGCGTCTGCTCTTACCTTTGGCTCTATTGACATGATGCCAGACCTCCTGTAGGGACCGAGTCCTGCGTACAGAGGAGAGGAAGTCGTTCCAGTGCTGTGACCGCACCTGCTGTCTGAGGTCCGTGAGGTGCCGGGCCACAGTAAGCATGGCTTCTCTGGCATCATGGTCGCCAGGGTCCTGTTGCGAGCGTCTCTGGTACGTGGCAAGTGTCTGTTGGCAGTTAACAATGACCGGGTCTTTGACTCGTCTTTGACTTTGACTCGTCACATCCGCTGGATGTGACGAACTCCGTGATGGTGGTAACGAGTCCCTGGTATAGCGCAGCTGCGGTGGTGAAGGTTCCCCTCGCGGTGGAGTACCAGGCCTCCACATGGGCTAGGAGCCGTGGCATCCGGGCAGGGGGCACAGCCAGTCGCTTCCTGGGCACCGTGGTAGTGGGATGGAAGGGGATGTTCGTTTCCAGGGCAAAGTGGTCACTCAGCAGATACCTGATGAGGGAGGTCTCGGCAGTAAATGTTGGCATGTTAAGAAGTACTACATATAATCTAACCTGGCTCCCTGGCCATGGGGTGGGGTATTTTCCCCGTGAGAACAGCAGTATTTCTGTTTTGGGAAACAAGGAAGGCTTTCCACCTAACCCCATTAGCATTGGTGGTGCGGTGACTACCTAAATCCTTGTGACGAACATTAAAATCCCCCATTATGATGATTGTCCCCAAGAAAGTATAATCTGGAAATTTGTAATGTTTAGTGCTCCGGCATGAACATACATGTTAACAAAAGATTTTCCCCTTCCCCACTTTGTAGCCAACAAGGATTTTATCAAGCCCCGCAGTGACGAATAAAAGGGGAAAACAACTCCCTGCGTTTAGTTTAAATTGCCCCCTGGGGTTTGTGTATTTTCCTCCCCCACTTAGCCGCATTCTCAAACCCTAGGAACCTGCCAATCTAACCCCGGGATTGGGATTTCCCCCGAAATTCCCTGCAATGAACTAGTCATGGCTTGTTTTGAATTTTCAATGAAATAGTAGGCGTGGTGAGACAAGGGGGAATATTCCAAGGTTAAAGTGCGAAAGGTCTTACCGGCCATGATGTGGTTGTTGCTGTCCCTCCCATCCATCCAGCCTTTGCACCACTGCAACAACCTGCTGTGCCAGAGCTGTAACCTGCACCGTCAGGGCCCTCTGAATGTCCTGCTACCCCGGCGGCGCAGGAGGAGGAGGAGGGGAGGGCGATGGGCGGCGGCGGCAGCGTGTACTCGCCGATGAGGCTGTCCTGGGTCTCACAGCTGGGGTGGCGTCCATGCAGTCTATCGGCTGGCCCTCGCTCCCGGTGTCGCTGTCACAGGAGCCGTCCCCCATATCCTCATCCTCCTCCCCAGACCGGGGTGCCAGGGCGGGGGCGGGGGCTGACGGCTCCGTCACTCGCTCCTCCACTGCCTGGTGTGCGGGTGCGGGGGCAGGATTGGACTGCTCAGCACCGGCAGGTCCTGACACAGCCGTACGCTCCTCGAGGCGGTCAATCCTCTCGAGGATCTTGGCCACGGTTGCTGTCAGGGTTGTCACCATGTTGGTAAGGGGTCGAAGGTCCGGGTATTGGGTATCCATGCCCTTCGCGCTGGTGGGTGGAGCAGGAGATGAAGGGACGGTCTTTGGCCGGACTGCAGCGGAAGCGGTGTGGCAAGGCACTGGAGAGGTGGTGGGTAGGAGCGGGGCAGTCGTGGCTGGGGTGGTTGTTCCTGGCAAGGAGGGGAACTCCGTTGATGAAGCGCCCCCTTGTGCCCAGGCAGTGTACTGAGGTGGTGGGGCAGGGCGAAACACCAGCCTAGGACGTCCCTGCTGAGGCTGGGCTGCAGGTGTCCCGGCCCTGTGTGGCTTGGGCTTGGCTGGGCAGATGTGGGAGTGAGTATTGTGTTCACCTCCACAATTGCAGCATCTAGGCGGAATTTTTGCTCCCTCCTGTATCTTTGTTAGGCACACTGTTGATTTGTGGTTCTGAGCACAGTACCTGCAGCGAGGGGCTGACTTGCAGCGCCATTCCTGGTGGCCCCAGCGGCTGCAATGACGGCAGATGTCAGGCTCCGCCGTGTATGCCTCCATATTCTTCCTTCCAATGCCCTCAATGTACACCTTCGCAGGTATTACATCCCCCTCGACGACTCCAATCAGCTGGGGTCGTGCAGTGTAAGATATGTTTTCCGGAGTTGGCACCAAGGAAGGGAGACGCCGCGAATGGCAGTCTCCTCCACCACTCTGTACTGAAAGGAATATACTCGGACCGAGATAATATCTTTCATTATCCCCTCACACATGGCGCAGAAACGAGTTTGGACGTTCAGGCTCTTATCCAGCAGGCCTGACGACGAGACCAGCATGGCTCCACCACATCCACGCTTCGCTACTCCCTCCAGAGCACGACGAGGCCGAGGCACACCAGGCGGGAGCTCCACGCGCACCCAGCAACAGGCCATGAACGCACTTTTGGCTCAGATGGCGGTGTTGGCTGCAGGCGGCCGTGGTGTGGCACCCACCCAGGTCGTGAGGCCTTCCACGCCGGTTGCTCCTGGAAAGTGCGAGACAGAGATGGCACCACCAGCGTTCAGGACGTGGCGCCGATCCATGGAAACGTGGGTCACATTGAACGCATGGCCTCAGCTCACTGCTGTCCTTCACATCCGACTGGCCTGCGTTCCTACACTCCAACGGACGATCGACTCTAGATTCCCAGGCGACCAGTGGGAACAGCTGTCACCCAAGGAAGTCCTGGACGTCATCGGGGGCATTGTGCTGCAGGCGTCGAACCAGGCAGTGCAGTGGTGCAAGTTTTTCGACAGCAGGCAGAATGAAGGGAGCTCATGAAAAGGTATTTTCAGCGGTGCTCTCAGGTGGCCGTTGAGTGCGAGTTTCAGTGCCCTTCATGTTACAGTGATCTCTCGCAGTACATGCTGCTTCGCAAGCTTGTGGTGGGCCTGAGGGACCCAGTGTTGAAAAGGGAGGTTTTTCAAGTTCACTCTGATTACAGGAGTGTGGAGGAGTGGAGGGATAATATTAGCGTACTGGTTATATATTTATGTGTTAATCTATACTAAGACAGGATGTCCGAGTTTCTGAGTGTCGCCTAGTGGATGCTGAGGGCTGACACCTTTTGATGAGGTTACGTTGACGAAGTATCACGCCATGGCCCATAAGAATGACGTGAACAGTCAACCCAGTGTCTTGATGCAACACGTAGACACACCTCGCCCTGGTTCCGGACTGCACGCACAAGTTGTGTGTGTGTCATCTCAGCGCTCTGCCCAAGGATGATGACACTTACGAGAGTGCAAACAGGCCTGGGGAGACATGTCCCCCGGGAAAACCTGCCACTTCCGTCCTCCCTTCCTTATATCTGCAACGGGCCCGGAGGAGGGAGACAGAACACAGAGAACGGAGGGACGCGTTAGCCTTGCGCTCCTACTCACTCACCCCTTCCTGGGTGTCTGTGTGTTACCCCACACCTGGGGGTGTGGAGTACCTTGTCACGTCATTAACTGTTCCCGGCTCTGTCTATTAGACACTAGTTTCATTGGCCGTTACTTAACGAACAGCGTGACATTATTAATGTATAAACCTTCACAAGTGTACATATATATACAATATATATATATTTTGTAGTATATTGTCTTACTCGAATCCTTTGGCACTAAGAATACTTATAAATTACGTAAGAACCGCTCGACCACGTTAAGCCCATACATACCACTTTATTTGACGTGTACCTCTGGACAACGAAGCAAGTTACCAGCCCGTCAAGAGGGCGTCATCCGGCAATCACCCCTTTACAGGTTAGTCAACCAGTATCAACATGGAGTGAACCCGTTATCCGTAAAATAACCATACTAAGAAGGGTAACATAATTGGTGAAATAGCGGTGGAATGAGATAACATTACATCACGCATAGTGTTGCGTTACAAGACATAATGGTAATGTCGTAACATAAAAAAGACAACAACGGTGGTATGTGGCAACATAAAATTGTAATATAAATTACGTGCCTTAAGTGAATAACTGGACGAGTACATACTAATTAATACACGTGAGGTGAGCGATAGATTGTGGAACAACATTGAGTCTGAACGTAGACAGAGAGACAGAGAGAGACAAAAATTTCTAAAGCTGTGTCAGACAAGCCTGTGGATGGATTCAGCAAACCATTTACGAGGTAAGACTCTGGTAAATTTCCTCGTACCTCCCTGCACATGGCACGACCCTATTCAGCAAACACGATATTGCAACTATCCTCGTAACCTACGAGTGGTCCCTGTGTCTAGTAGCGGCTTACCAGAAGGTTTACCAGACATATTAGCGGGAAGGAAGACCATCTCCTGTAGCTGATTTCATCATCTAGCTACTTATATAGGTAAGTCCTGATAATGAATCACATATGACTGAACATCATTTATATTGTGCAAGAGTAGCCGACATGCTATACTAATAACCGAAATAAGTGCAACAGGCGTGCCCACTCGAGACACTATAAGTTTTACCCTATGATGTCCGTCCTGTGACGTGGCAGAATAATTGTGTCGGCTCATATAAGCACTTGTACTTGATGCTTCCACACGCCAACAGTCATATGATCGTGTGTGGTGTGCTTCTGGAGGCTGGCAAAATAGTGTAAAGGCGAGATGGCAACATGCTAGGACCAGGCAGAGTGTTTTAGCTTATTCTAAATCTCCCGAATAATGAGCGCATTACAGTGGTGAGATCTTTTGTGCTTAGGGCTCAGACAACAGGGCAGGCCATGAGCGTGTGCCCCGTGCGCTGCGTGACGGCCTGGCAAACATGTGTCAGGCAGTAAGCATCGTACATTACACTCGATACCAGTGATCCTGAATAATTATAAAATAGATAAAACAACAGCCCACAGCACGGAAGTGCAGAGCTTGTTACGCCGTAAGTCTCCAATATCGCCTGCTGTCTAATCTCGCACATCACAATTACCACTCTGCTGATTTATGTGTTACACCACTATTTCAGGTCAGGAGTCATGCATGGGTCAGGGTCACTAATCCCACGGCGTCCCACACGCGCTACGCCAATCCTGCCCATCGCACTGCGCTACATACTCTCCAGTATCCGTTAAAGTGTTTTTTTGATTTTGTTGAGTTAATCTCGTTAATTACCTCACCAAGTAACTAAAACCGGAGTTTTTTTTTTTCATACCACTAAAAAGAGATCCATAGTTTGACCATGCAGTAACTACGTGACCTTCAAGACTACTTTTAGATAGGCAGCGCGGTACCTGACGGACTGTCGCCGATCGAGAACACTCGCAGCCGACCCGTCCGTTGCAGTGACTTCCAATTCTTGATAATTACAGACACAATATAATAACATTTAAATCAGGTTTTACCCGTGATTTAAGCCATACACAAGGGATGCCAAAACCAGACAAATAGCTTGATACATTTAGGTTAAGATAGGTGCCAATGTCCAAGGTTTCAGGTTAGACTTAACCACGTCGGCGAGAGTACCCAACGGCAGCCGAGGAGTATAAACTCGATGGCACACTGCATCAGAGAAAGGGAAGCCCTGCTGACACTATAAATAGCTTTTAAAAGGCAGAGAAACTGAAGGCGATGCTAAAGAAGATGTAACCGAGGGGAAGCGATTAGTTAACACGCTATAGAAAAAGATAAATAGCGTAACCCCCGTTCTGATGGTGAATACTAATTTGTGATCATTTATGTTTTTGCAAGAGTAGGGCTTATAATGGACGAGAAAATTCGCGGTCGTTTATCAGAAGCACCTGACTAATTTGCCTGGCCTATAGCAATAGGTGCTTTTTCTAATAGAGACATGCGCTAGTGCTTTATTTATCGAGAAAACCACATATACCCTAAAAAAATTCATCACCGAATTTTATGCTGGTTAAAGGCGTAGGTTAGTTTCAACCTATAATGTTAAGGTTAGGCTATACTTAGAGGTTAAAGGCTCTAAGCGACTAAGTTCATATAAAACCTATAAGGTTAGCGTTTAGCGTTAAAGGCTATAGTAGTGGTTAAGGGTTAGCGCTTAGGCTTCTCATTAAAACCTATAAGGAACTGTTTAGTTAGGTTAGGCTTCACTTAGTGGTCTAAGAGTTTAAGGTGAGGGTTCATACTTATAAAACCTATAAGGTATAGGTTACTGGTATGTTTCCTATTCAATTACATTCCCTAGTTATCTGAGACCCTGACTGACGGACCAAGTTTTAGCTGCCTTTATACTGCCATGGAAGATAGTGTTTTTAATGGAAACGGCGACCATTAAATTCTGGATGAATGTGTAACTAAAAAACAAATGAAATATAGAGAGTTCCCGGAAAACAAAGCTAATCTACCTCTTCCCAACACCTATTGACTAGGCCCAGTATAAAAATTAGTCAGGTGTCTCTGGAGTAAACGCAAAACGCCGAAGTCCTCGTCCTATGTTATTACTCGGTGGTAATCTGGGGAAATAGGGGCCTGGCAGCAGGATATGGCCATTTCATGAATCAGGGAGAGTAACAATAGGGAGTCTTGGCGTTAGAAACTGCATATTTCACCAATATATTATTACAAGTGCACGAAATACTGTGGATTATGGATAGATAAAACTTAAAATTTCCAGTCAGTAAAAACACCAACATATACTGAGAGTAGGTGCTAACTCTTTGTTATGGATTGATATTGCTGTCAACATAGCTTTTTTGAAGGAGCGAAGGGGAAGGCGTAACCTTTAACTCAAGTTCATTTCAATGTAATTTAGAGTAGGTAAGTTCATCCTGTATTATTCATCAGTATGAACACCGCAATTCACTTGCGCTGCTACCGAAACTATTTTTTTCTAGGACTGATGTTTGTGTTTATGGATTATTTTGCTAACCCGTTTCTGTCGGCTTCAAAATACTTTTTTTACTGTTTGTATTAGGTAAAGGTTAAGTTAATGGGCATTCAGGTCTATGGCTTAGGTATAGATTATGGTAAAGGTCTACGGGTTCAAAGAGCTCAACGTTTACGTGCCGTTCATGGTCTCGCGCGTAAATACCGCAGATCCAAAACAACGCCTTAATTTTGGAGCTTCAGCCCCGCAAAAATGGGCTGCAGCTACAGGCGGCACCGGCTTGGATTAGACTGGAGCGCAAGTCCTGTCGTGGAGAGGTGAACGAGCTTTTAGTGGGCTACAAGGATCATATAAATAAACCCTTCTTTTTCACTTAATTTAATAAAAAATAACCTGGTAGATAAATGGGTTCCTCATCATCTATAAAAGAATAAATTAATAAAGTACGTAAATGGAGAAGAAAAGACTCAATCAACACCCCGAGATAAATAGTTTCTTTAATCAAACCAAAACATAAGATAATGCATCAAGTCAGGCTCATAGTACATATGGTCTTATATTAGTTTAGCCTTGATTATAAGTGTGGTGAGCAAGAAGTCGAGTGAGAATATTATCGTTTTAGAATGAATGTCTCGCCCACAGTAACAATTAACTATAGAACGATATTAACATCTATACGCCCAACTACCTAACTATTATATAGTAGGCTATAATATGCATGACACCACACTAAAATAAAATATTTAGGTACTGAATATACTCTACCATATAAATTACCTTTAAACTATATAGTTTTGTTAAATAATGCCAATGTGGGAGACATACTCTAGATAGGCGAAGTAGCATAAGCGACTAGCGTGAGCTGATAATTGCGTAATGCTAGGACTATTTAATAATTCAGGTTAATAATTTCCCATTCAAGCTTTTTTTAAATTTCCATAACCTTAGAGGCTATTTCTTATGCAACTGCTTCGTGCATTTTTTTTAACAATCTAAAACTGCCATATCAACCTATACATATTAAAAATAATAACTTATAGGATTCAGCTCATCATAAGGAAATTCCTTGTGCGGCAAGGCAATCGGAACACGACAGGCCTGCCACTGGAAAGGCACCGTCTTCAGAGCATACGGCTGATCCTCCTAGAGTCTAGATGTCAGATAGAAAAGACACCACCTACGCCGTATTACAAATACCCTGCCCATGAGATCCTGCAGCTCTTGTGATGTCCGAGATTGCCAGGCCACAGCTTTCAGACCGACTACAATAGGACTGTAGAGCAATTCATCAACACCAAGTCATTACAGAGTTAAAGCCGTGCAATCTTTGCTAGATGAATCATTCAGTCGTGTAAGATGACACTGTTGCTCTCAGTTAGATTACGTTAAATTCCCCATACTCCATAATAGCTGACCTAACAATAAACAGGTTTAAAATCCAACTCCTAAGTAATGCCATACCCATGAAGCCATAAAAGCTAGTATGTAAACTATACTCCTTGGCTATTTCAAAAGTAATCTCACTTTATGCTATTTTCATTACACTGCTATGCTCTAAGAAGCTGCACCTCATCAGCTTCAACTATTACAACTAATTTATCAAGCCCCACAGAAAATTATGTATGGATAATGTCTCTGTCATTTTCCTGTTTGTATATAAAGTGAGACATACTACCCCCCCCCCAGTCGTTTAATCCATCAAATTTGAATTTAAATTATTATTAGTATATTATAGTGTAAGTTGTTAAATCTAACAATGTAAGCGTTTGAATTTTAAGTTGTACGTACAAAAGTTTATTGGAAGTACTGAATCAAAATTCCAGACGACTCGAGTACATAAAATTGAATTTAGAATATGCCTAAAATATTTATGTCGCATTATACCGTTCTAGTTATAGAGACATCACAACGATCAGACCCACCTTAGACTGTAACGGGCTCTAATGCGCTTGCCAAAATCATGGGCTACACAGAAAAAATATGCCTTGCCACCCCACCACACCGCTCTCCTTTCAACTTCCTGTGGTTACGTCACTAGACAAGTCATTATGGATTCTTTATATGCTTAGACATTTTTTTGGAGGAATTCCACTTCCAAATATACTTCAGACACGGCGAGAAAAAAAAAATACACGTTACCTTAAGAGCCACCTGCGCATTTTTATCTACCACTAAATACACTCAAACCCTCAACAACTATAAAAGCGTAAAATCCATGGAAAGGAATTCGTTACAGTGACCCTCTGCCATTTTCAGACGAAACTATATTTTTTGATAGAAAATGAACTTTTTACGTTTTAAGAAGCAATCTTGACTTGTTTTTCGTGACAATCCTAGATTTTTTTTACCCTCTAGAACCCCCCCTGCCTCAAAAAACTAGTCGATCACCATTTTTTTTCGCATTTCAACATTAATAGATCAAAAATAAGGAACGAGGAGCTGCGATGATCGTCATTTTCTTTTTGAAGACATATAATAGTTTTTCTTATGCCCTAAAAATAGTGCATTTTTCAGATATTACTATTTCAGGAAACCCATTTTATTTTTTTTTTGTCACCAAAACCTTATCGTGTTCCATTGATGAACAATGTACTCATTTTTTTTTAAGAAAATAGCACTAAAAATTGGGCCAGAGAAATAATAGGACAGCGGTACTCAAGAACGCCAGAGAAGTAACGGAACTGTACGGAAACAGGATTCCCGCCCGCATTCGCCAGCCGCCGCAGCTAGATCGCCCCTCTGCCTCAGAATATTATTATACAGAGACACCTAGCTCTGCACCGGCTGCCCTGCCGAGGCCCATTATTAACCTTCAAACCGAACCTGAACCTAACTCCCCTCGTGGGACCATGGCGGGGATTATTAAATCACCGAACCTTAACCTAAACCTAAAAGCGGTCTAGGCGACCGCGCTATCAATATATCCCTACGATATGATATATAAGTCTTGAATAGTTATTCGAGCAAGTTGATTAAAACTGCACAGCCAATACTGAACAAAAACTAATCACAGAAAAATAAGTAGTGAACGGCGAGGTAGCAACCCGCGCAGTAATCACTCGTCCATTAATAACAATATCTACTCGACAACTGTAGCGGGTGAGGGGGGGGCGGCGTGCGCCAGAACCTCCTCGCCTAGTAACCAAACCAACCTAGCCCGGCATCTGATCACGACATACAACTAATCCTCAGTGGGAGTTTTCGCCCTTTATCCAGAAATCCACCCTGATGTATTTTAATTTCGGATAAATTTTCTAGTTGTTTTGCCCATAACTACTACCCACTTCCCCCATATCAAGTTTGCGGGACTCCGTGACGGAATGCGCTGGCGTTTTCGGTCCGAAGCGGGCAACAAATTTTATGCCGTCGGAAACACGCTAATTTAATGAGTTGCTGTACATGGGGCCGGCTACTAAAATTCCCTAGATCTCAGGGCCTAATTTCTTATATCTAAAGCAGAAATGCCCATAACCAAAATCTACTAACGTAGCCACATTTAACCCCTAACCTAGCCTGGAGGCGTTTGCTCCACCCACCGATTAACCTAAACTTATACCAAGCTAACCTTTAACAAATCTAATCTAATCTAACCAAATTAATTATCCTAGCGCTCAACCAAATCAACCTAACTCCTAGCGATGGGTTGGCGAGCGGTGGTTCTCGCAACACACTCTACACGACACAGTAATCATATACTGTGTAGGCATCGTCAGGCTTCACACGTATCGCTCGACTCAGGAAGAAATCAATACATTTCCCTAGACAACTAAAGAGGAATTTTTGGTGAACACTCCTAACTCAAAAACTATGTGTTGCAAGGCATAATTTTATTTACCACAGCACAAATATCCCTTGCCATGTCCCCCGGTCCCCAAGCATTGATTGTGAAAGAGAAGCGGACGAGTATGCGCAAAACATAGAATAATACCTTATTTCCGACGCCGCCTGTTGTAAGGTTATAATTACTCCTTCTGATAAGAATCTGAAACGTTCAGCTCCTAAAGAACCACCACCGATATAGTAGTATTGGTTTAAACTGCACATATAACCGGTTTATGGAACTGTCGCCCCCGATCTAGAAACTCGCCCCGAACGCACCGAAAACTCTCAACCGACAGGGAACACTCGCCGACGTGGAAATTTCGGCGACAGTTCACTAGAGACAAGCGGACCGTCACTGAGCCTAACCTTGAAATTGGTCAACTCAAAGCTCAACATAAACCTAACTCAAGATCAAGGAACAGAATGCTCGCCAGAAATAGGAACACACTGCCCGACATGAAAAATTGGAACATCACCCCCGCCCTCCTCCCTCGCCCCGTCGGCGAGAAATCCTATCGCCGAACTAGATTTCCGAGGTACCAAATAGGCCTACTCATTTCACACTCCGTTTTAGCAGACCTATCAAATACACAGTAGAAAAGGCTTAAAAATACTTTAATCCAGGGCCGAAGGTCCTTTCGTAAAACCGAGACCCTTGTACACACAAGCAGTTAATGGGTGAACCGCCGGTAGCCGGGGTTGTGGACCCCCTCCTCGGGCCGCTTGCAAGTGTGGCTTCCCGCCAACACTAATGCTGCAGCGAGCTAGTCACTATGGGCCATCTGCAGGGCCATTTATCCTCTAATTCAAACAAACCCAACAAAACCCACTGGTCATCGTTATACATACACAAACCATATAGCCCAAAATATCCACTCTTTCTCTCCTTGCACAGATAATTGATGGATGATTTAAAGCATAAAAAGGGAATGTCTTAACTGCCAGATCCTTGCACAGCATAAGCAAGACGAAAGAATCATGCTATGTGGTAGGAATCACACAATGGACACCTCATATCAGGCCCCTATTCTTTTTTGTGTTTATTCAGCAAAAGTAATGCCATTTTTTTTCAATAGTAGTACCTCGTATCAGGGTGACCGCGCGTGCCAAAACGAACACTTTATGATGCCACAATAATGATAAATAACGCTCTTGAGACATCATCTTACTACAATTATGCGAGGGATGATACATGAATTTAAATGAAATTGTTTGATAAACAAAAGCAGAGCTGGTAAGCCCCAACACGCCCCATCAGTAAGGTTGTATAGATGATTGACGACTGTTGCCGACGACACGAGACCCTCTTGCGTGGCTACAAGCGGCCCATGTGACCTCGCTAGCCTTATAGAATGCGCTATACAATATCGTTCGCGAATCACAGTTTTAGACATATCTCGTAGCGGTCATCTAGTAACTTCGACCTTCGCTACAGAGGCTTATCGCCCTACAGAGTAACGTTTAGCTGAATCGGCCACGGCCTTCGTGATTTCTCCACGATTCCAGCCATCTCTCTTAAAGCATCTAGAAATCATATCTATTACCAAACCACAACAACCAGAGTTACAATTAATAACTCCCCCCAGCTATAGAAGAATACAGCCCTCACATTGCCTACAGAGATGCAGACGACCTTCGAGAACACCAGCAGAGAGACAAGGACGCGTATCTTCGTTTCCTCTCCCCCACTGAGGACACGGAGGCGAGGACGCGTGGCAAAGAACCGCGAGACGAGGACGTAGGAACGACCTGTTATCGTGTGTACGCGAAGACTGGCCCCGACTTTCTTACGAGGCTCATCACAACGCCCAGCCGCTACACCTAGCTCCCCCCACTCCTGCTATTGCGCCTTTGCATCTGGCCATCTCTTGCGAAGGAAGCCCTTACTGCCATTCAGCAGTAACGTTCAAGCGACTTGCCCTGTGCTGACTCTAACACAATGTCAGTGAGTATACAACATCTCGCTGAACCTGAAAAGTAGACATACTTTAAAAACGCCACTCGTTTACATAATATAACACTAGTGAGGAGATATGTATGTTTTCACATATTGTTTTGCATTAAATAGCCATCGTGTGAAAGAATTTCAAAGCTAATTAATTGTTAGTTATTTTTCTATAGACGTGTTAATAATCGCCACTTCACCGCCTAATATTTCATAATTTTCGCTAATTCTTAATAATTTGTTAGCTCTCTTTATTATAGTAATATTATATATTCAATTCACCCTCTTGAAATTGCCTTAAAAGCAGGAGGATGAGGCAGATAATAGTTAACTTATAATTAAAGTTATTACTATGAATTTAGTATTGAATCTCCCAACAAAAGTAAGGGTAACATAAATATAGTGATTGAATAGCGCGAATGTGCCCGCAATGAGGATACATTAACATCACGACATAGTGTTAGCGTTAATACAAGACATAATGCGTAATGTCGTACATAAAAAAGACAACAACGCGATGGTATGTTGGCCAACATAAAATGGCTAATATAAATTACGTGCTTAAGTGAAAATAGACTCGGAAGATCTACATGACTAATTAATACACGTGAGCGGTGCAAGCGATAGATTGACTGGAACGAACATGCAGTCTGAACGTTAGACATGAGAGACAGAGAGAGAACAAACATTACTTAAAGCATGGCTCAAGACAAGCCTGTGCGATAAGCGATTCAGCAAACCATTTACGAGGTAATAAGCGAACTACTGGTAAATTTCCTACGTACCTCCCCGCACATGGCACGTACCCTATCCAGCAAAAACACGATATATCGCCAACTAATCACGGTCGACCTAACCTACGAAGTTGGTCCCACGTGCCTCTCAAGTAGCCAGGTATACAGAACCAAGGGCTTTTACCAGACATATTAAGCGGGAAGGAAGACCATACTCTCTGCCTAGCTGATTTCATCATCTCAGGTCTACTTATATAGGTAAGTCCTGATAATGAATCACATATGACTGAACATCATTTATATTGTGCAAGAGTAGCCGACATGCTATACTAATAACCGAAATAAGTGCAACAGGCGTGCCCACTCGAGACACTATAAGTTTTACCCTATGATGTCCGTCCTGTGACGTGGCAGAATAATTGTGTCGGCTCATATAAGCACTTGTACTTGATGCTTCCACACGCCAACAGTCATATGATCGTGTGTGGTGTGCTTCTGGAGGCTGGCAAAATAGTGTAAAGGCGAGATGGCAACATGCTAGGACCAGGCAGAGTGTTTTAGCTTATTCTAAATCTCCCGAATAATGAGCGCATTACAGTGGTGAGATCTTTTGTGCTTAGGGCTCAGACAACAGGGCAGGCCATGAGCGTGTGCCCCGTGCGCTGCGTGACGGCCTGGCAAACATGTGTCAGGCAGTAAGCATCGTACATTACACTCGATACCAGTGATCCTGAATAATTATAAAATAGATAAAACAACAGCCCACAGCACGGAAGTGCAGAGCTTGTTACGCCGTAAGTCTCCAATATCGCCTGCTGTCTAATCTCGCACATCACAATTACCACTCTGCTGATTTATGTGTTACACCACTATTTCAGGTCAGGAGTCATGCATGGGTCAGGGTCACTAATCCCACGGCGTCCCACACGCGCTACGCCAATCCTGCCCATCGCACTGCGCTACATACTCTCCAGTATCCGTTAAAGTGTTTTTTTGATTTTGTTGAGTTAATCTCGTTAATTACCTCACCAAGTAACTAAAACCGGAGTTTTTTTTTTTCATACCACTAAAAAGAGATCCATAGTTTGACCATGCAGTAACTACGTGACCTTCAAGACTACTTTTAGATAGGCAGCGCGGTACCTGACGGACTGTCGCCGATCGAGAACACTCGCAGCCGACCCGTCCGTTGCAGTGACTTCCAATTCTTGATAATTACAGACACAATATAATAACATTTAAATCAGGTTTTACCCGTGATTTAAGCCATACACAAGGGATGCCAAAACCAGACAAATAGCTTGATACATTTAGGTTAAGATAGGTGCCAATGTCCAAGGTTTCAGGTTAGACTTAACCACGTCGGCGAGAGTACCCAACGGCAGCCGAGGAGTATAAACTCGATGGCACACTGCATCAGAGAAAGGGAAGCCCTGCTGACACTATAAATAGCTTTTAAAAGGCAGAGAAACTGAAGGCGATGCTAAAGAAGATGTAACCGAGGGGAAGCGATTAGTTAACACGCTATAGAAAAAGATAAATAGCGTAACCCCCGTTCTGATGGTGAATACTAATTTGTGATCATTTATGTTTTTGCAAGAGTAGGGCTTATAATGGACGAGAAAATTCGCGGTCGTTTATCAGAAGCACCTGACTAATTTGCCTGGCCTATAGCAATAGGTGCTTTTTCTAATAGAGACATGCGCTAGTGCTTTATTTATCGAGAAAACCACATATACCCTAAAAAAATTCATCACCGAATTTTATGCTGGTTAAAGGCGTAGGTTAGTTTCAACCTATAATGTTAAGGTTAGGCTATACTTAGAGGTTAAAGGCTCTAAGCGACTAAGTTCATATAAAACCTATAAGGTTAGCGTTTAGCGTTAAAGGCTATAGTAGTGGTTAAGGGTTAGCGCTTAGGCTTCTCATTAAAACCTATAAGGAACTGTTTAGTTAGGTTAGGCTTCACTTAGTGGTCTAAGAGTTTAAGGTGAGGGTTCATACTTATAAAACCTATAAGGTATAGGTTACTGGTATGTTTCCTATTCAATTACATTCCCTAGTTATCTGAGACCCTGACTGACGGACCAAGTTTTAGCTGCCTTTATACTGCCATGGAAGATAGTGTTTTTAATGGAAACGGCGACCATTAAATTCTGGATGAATGTGTAACTAAAAAACAAATGAAATATAGAGAGTTCCCGGAAAACAAAGCTAATCTACCTCTTCCCAACACCTATTGACTAGGCCCAGTATAAAAATTAGTCAGGTGTCTCTGGAGTAAACGCAAAACGCCGAAGTCCTCGTCCTATGTTATTACTCGGTGGTAATCTGGGGAAATAGGGGCCTGGCAGCAGGATATGGCCATTTCATGAATCAGGGAGAGTAACAATAGGGAGTCTTGGCGTTAGAAACTGCATATTTCACCAATATATTATTACAAGTGCACGAAATACTGTGGATTATGGATAGATAAAACTTAAAATTTCCAGTCAGTAAAAACACCAACATATACTGAGAGTAGGTGCTAACTCTTTGTTATGGATTGATATTGCTGTCAACATAGCTTTTTTGAAGGAGCGAAGGGGAAGGCGTAACCTTTAACTCAAGTTCATTTCAATGTAATTTAGAGTAGGTAAGTTCATCCTGTATTATTCATCAGTATGAACACCGCAATTCACTTGCGCTGCTACCGAAACTATTTTTTTCTAGGACTGATGTTTGTGTTTATGGATTATTTTGCTAACCCGTTTCTGTCGGCTTCAAAATACTTTTTTTACTGTTTGTATTAGGTAAAGGTTAAGTTAATGGGCATTCAGGTCTATGGCTTAGGTATAGATTATGGTAAAGGTCTACGGGTTCAAAGAGCTCAACGTTTACGTGCCGTTCATGGTCTCGCGCGTAAATACCGCAGATCCAAAACAACGCCTTAATTTTGGAGCTTCAGCCCCGCAAAAATGGGCTGCAGCTACAGGCGGCACCGGCTTGGATTAGACTGGAGCGCAAGTCCTGTCGTGGAGAGGTGAACGAGCTTTTAGTGGGCTACAAGGATCATATAAATAAACCCTTCTTTTTCACTTAATTTAATAAAAAATAACCTGGTAGATAAATGGGTTCCTCATCATCTATAAAAGAATAAATTAATAAAGTACGTAAATGGAGAAGAAAAGACTCAATCAACACCCCGAGATAAATAGTTTCTTTAATCAAACCAAAACATAAGATAATGCATCAAGTCAGGCTCATAGTACATATGGTCTTATATTAGTTTAGCCTTGATTATAAGTGTGGTGAGCAAGAAGTCGAGTGAGAATATTATCGTTTTAGAATGAATGTCTCGCCCACAGTAACAATTAACTATAGAACGATATTAACATCTATACGCCCAACTACCTAACTATTATATAGTAGGCTATAATATGCATGACACCACACTAAAATAAAATATTTAGGTACTGAATATACTCTACCATATAAATTACCTTTAAACTATATAGTTTTGTTAAATAATGCCAATGTGGGAGACATACTCTAGATAGGCGAAGTAGCATAAGCGACTAGCGTGAGCTGATAATTGCGTAATGCTAGGACTATTTAATAATTCAGGTTAATAATTTCCCATTCAAGCTTTTTTTAAATTTCCATAACCTTAGAGGCTATTTCTTATGCAACTGCTTCGTGCATTTTTTTTAACAATCTAAAACTGCCATATCAACCTATACATATTAAAAATAATAACTTATAGGATTCAGCTCATCATAAGGAAATTCCTTGTGCGGCAAGGCAATCGGAACACGACAGGCCTGCCACTGGAAAGGCACCGTCTTCAGAGCATACGGCTGATCCTCCTAGAGTCTAGATGTCAGATAGAAAAGACACCACCTACGCCGTATTACAAATACCCTGCCCATGAGATCCTGCAGCTCTTGTGATGTCCGAGATTGCCAGGCCACAGCTTTCAGACCGACTACAATAGGACTGTAGAGCAATTCATCAACACCAAGTCATTACAGAGTTAAAGCCGTGCAATCTTTGCTAGATGAATCATTCAGTCGTGTAAGATGACACTGTTGCTCTCAGTTAGATTACGTTAAATTCCCCATACTCCATAATAGCTGACCTAACAATAAACAGGTTTAAAATCCAACTCCTAAGTAATGCCATACCCATGAAGCCATAAAAGCTAGTATGTAAACTATACTCCTTGGCTATTTCAAAAGTAATCTCACTTTATGCTATTTTCATTACACTGCTATGCTCTAAGAAGCTGCACCTCATCAGCTTCAACTATTACAACTAATTTATCAAGCCCCACAGAAAATTATGTATGGATAATGTCTCTGTCATTTTCCTGTTTGTATATAAAGTGAGACATACTACCCCCCCCCCAGTCGTTTAATCCATCAAATTTGAATTTAAATTATTATTAGTATATTATAGTGTAAGTTGTTAAATCTAACAATGTAAGCGTTTGAATTTTAAGTTGTACGTACAAAAGTTTATTGGAAGTACTGAATCAAAATTCCAGACGACTCGAGTACATAAAATTGAATTTAGAATATGCCTAAAATATTTATGTCGCATTATACCGTTCTAGTTATAGAGACATCACAACGATCAGACCCACCTTAGACTGTAACGGGCTCTAATGCGCTTGCCAAAATCATGGGCTACACAGAAAAAATATGCCTTGCCACCCCACCACACCGCTCTCCTTTCAACTTCCTGTGGTTACGTCACTAGACAAGTCATTATGGATTCTTTATATGCTTAGACATTTTTTTGGAGGAATTCCACTTCCAAATATACTTCAGACACGGCGAGAAAAAAAAAATACACGTTACCTTAAGAGCCACCTGCGCATTTTTATCTACCACTAAATACACTCAAACCCTCAACAACTATAAAAGCGTAAAATCCATGGAAAGGAATTCGTTACAGTGACCCTCTGCCATTTTCAGACGAAACTATATTTTTTGATAGAAAATGAACTTTTTACGTTTTAAGAAGCAATCTTGACTTGTTTTTCGTGACAATCCTAGATTTTTTTTACCCTCTAGAACCCCCCCTGCCTCAAAAAACTAGTCGATCACCATTTTTTTTCGCATTTCAACATTAATAGATCAAAAATAAGGAACGAGGAGCTGCGATGATCGTCATTTTCTTTTTGAAGACATATAATAGTTTTTCTTATGCCCTAAAAATAGTGCATTTTTCAGATATTACTATTTCAGGAAACCCATTTTATTTTTTTTTTGTCACCAAAACCTTATCGTGTTCCATTGATGAACAATGTACTCATTTTTTTTTAAGAAAATAGCACTAAAAATTGGGCCAGAGAAATAATAGGACAGCGGTACTCAAGAACGCCAGAGAAGTAACGGAACTGTACGGAAACAGGATTCCCGCCCGCATTCGCCAGCCGCCGCAGCTAGATCGCCCCTCTGCCTCAGAATATTATTATACAGAGACACCTAGCTCTGCACCGGCTGCCCTGCCGAGGCCCATTATTAACCTTCAAACCGAACCTGAACCTAACTCCCCTCGTGGGACCATGGCGGGGATTATTAAATCACCGAACCTTAACCTAAACCTAAAAGCGGTCTAGGCGACCGCGCTATCAATATATCCCTACGATATGATATATAAGTCTTGAATAGTTATTCGAGCAAGTTGATTAAAACTGCACAGCCAATACTGAACAAAAACTAATCACAGAAAAATAAGTAGTGAACGGCGAGGTAGCAACCCGCGCAGTAATCACTCGTCCATTAATAACAATATCTACTCGACAACTGTAGCGGGTGAGGGGGGGGCGGCGTGCGCCAGAACCTCCTCGCCTAGTAACCAAACCAACCTAGCCCGGCATCTGATCACGACATACAACTAATCCTCAGTGGGAGTTTTCGCCCTTTATCCAGAAATCCACCCTGATGTATTTTAATTTCGGATAAATTTTCTAGTTGTTTTGCCCATAACTACTACCCACTTCCCCCATATCAAGTTTGCGGGACTCCGTGACGGAATGCGCTGGCGTTTTCGGTCCGAAGCGGGCAACAAATTTTATGCCGTCGGAAACACGCTAATTTAATGAGTTGCTGTACATGGGGCCGGCTACTAAAATTCCCTAGATCTCAGGGCCTAATTTCTTATATCTAAAGCAGAAATGCCCATAACCAAAATCTACTAACGTAGCCACATTTAACCCCTAACCTAGCCTGGAGGCGTTTGCTCCACCCACCGATTAACCTAAACTTATACCAAGCTAACCTTTAACAAATCTAATCTAATCTAACCAAATTAATTATCCTAGCGCTCAACCAAATCAACCTAACTCCTAGCGATGGGTTGGCGAGCGGTGGTTCTCGCAACACACTCTACACGACACAGTAATCATATACTGTGTAGGCATCGTCAGGCTTCACACGTATCGCTCGACTCAGGAAGAAATCAATACATTTCCCTAGACAACTAAAGAGGAATTTTTGGTGAACACTCCTAACTCAAAAACTATGTGTTGCAAGGCATAATTTTATTTACCACAGCACAAATATCCCTTGCCATGTCCCCCGGTCCCCAAGCATTGATTGTGAAAGAGAAGCGGACGAGTATGCGCAAAACATAGAATAATACCTTATTTCCGACGCCGCCTGTTGTAAGGTTATAATTACTCCTTCTGATAAGAATCTGAAACGTTCAGCTCCTAAAGAACCACCACCGATATAGTAGTATTGGTTTAAACTGCACATATAACCGGTTTATGGAACTGTCGCCCCCGATCTAGAAACTCGCCCCGAACGCACCGAAAACTCTCAACCGACAGGGAACACTCGCCGACGTGGAAATTTCGGCGACAGTTCACTAGAGACAAGCGGACCGTCACTGAGCCTAACCTTGAAATTGGTCAACTCAAAGCTCAACATAAACCTAACTCAAGATCAAGGAACAGAATGCTCGCCAGAAATAGGAACACACTGCCCGACATGAAAAATTGGAACATCACCCCCGCCCTCCTCCCTCGCCCCGTCGGCGAGAAATCCTATCGCCGAACTAGATTTCCGAGGTACCAAATAGGCCTACTCATTTCACACTCCGTTTTAGCAGACCTATCAAATACACAGTAGAAAAGGCTTAAAAATACTTTAATCCAGGGCCGAAGGTCCTTTCGTAAAACCGAGACCCTTGTACACACAAGCAGTTAATGGGTGAACCGCCGGTAGCCGGGGTTGTGGACCCCCTCCTCGGGCCGCTTGCAAGTGTGGCTTCCCGCCAACACTAATGCTGCAGCGAGCTAGTCACTATGGGCCATCTGCAGGGCCATTTATCCTCTAATTCAAACAAACCCAACAAAACCCACTGGTCATCGTTATACATACACAAACCATATAGCCCAAAATATCCACTCTTTCTCTCCTTGCACAGATAATTGATGGATGATTTAAAGCATAAAAAGGGAATGTCTTAACTGCCAGATCCTTGCACAGCATAAGCAAGACGAAAGAATCATGCTATGTGGTAGGAATCACACAATGGACACCTCATATCAGGCCCCTATTCTTTTTTGTGTTTATTCAGCAAAAGTAATGCCATTTTTTTTCAATAGTAGTACCTCGTATCAGGGTGACCGCGCGTGCCAAAACGAACACTTTATGATGCCACAATAATGATAAATAACGCTCTTGAGACATCATCTTACTACAATTATGCGAGGGATGATACATGAATTTAAATGAAATTGTTTGATAAACAAAAGCAGAGCTGGTAAGCCCCAACACGCCCCATCAGTAAGGTTGTATAGATGATTGACGACTGTTGCCGACGACACGAGACCCTCTTGCGTGGCTACAAGCGGCCCATGTGACCTCGCTAGCCTTATAGAATGCGCTATACAATATCGTTCGCGAATCACAGTTTTAGACATATCTCGTAGCGGTCATCTAGTAACTTCGACCTTCGCTACAGAGGCTTATCGCCCTACAGAGTAACGTTTAGCTGAATCGGCCACGGCCTTCGTGATTTCTCCACGATTCCAGCCATCTCTCTTAAAGCATCTAGAAATCATATCTATTACCAAACCACAACAACCAGAGTTACAATTAATAACTCCCCCCAGCTATAGAAGAATACAGCCCTCACATTGCCTACAGAGATGCAGACGACCTTCGAGAACACCAGCAGAGAGACAAGGACGCGTATCTTCGTTTCCTCTCCCCCACTGAGGACACGGAGGCGAGGACGCGTGGCAAAGAACCGCGAGACGAGGACGTAGGAACGACCTGTTATCGTGTGTACGCGAAGACTGGCCCCGACTTTCTTACGAGGCTCATCACAACGCCCAGCCGCTACACCTAGCTCCCCCCACTCCTGCTATTGCGCCTTTGCATCTGGCCATCTCTTGCGAAGGAAGCCCTTACTGCCATTCAGCAGTAACGTTCAAGCGACTTGCCCTGTGCTGACTCTAACACAATGTCAGTGAGTATACAACATCTCGCTGAACCTGAAAAGTAGACATACTTTAAAAACGCCACTCGTTTACATAATATAACACTAGTGAGGAGATATGTATGTTTTCACATATTGTTTTGCATTAAATAGCCATCGTGTGAAAGAATTTCAAAGCTAATTAATTGTTAGTTATTTTTCTATAGACGTGTTAATAATCGCCACTTCACCGCCTAATATTTCATAATTTTCGCTAATTCTTAATAATTTGTTAGCTCTCTTTATTATAGTAATATTATATATTCAATTCACCCTCTTGAAATTGCCTTAAAAGCAGGAGGATGAGGCAGATAATAGTTAACTTATAATTAAAGTTATTACTATGAATTTAGTATTGAATCTCCCAACAAAAGTTAGAATGATGAATTTTCTGACTGTGAATATTATAGCTAAGTTATAGTATAGCAGATGTACTACCCTAGTCTATGAGGAAGCAGTAAATGACAGCTACAGCCCGAAGTTAACTTTGTTTAGAGGAATATAACTCTTGAATTTTTCCGTGATAACTCGTAATCACCTACTGAAGTACCTACCGTTTGTAACAGTAAAATAACCTATACTGCACTGCAGATAATCTCTCTCTACTACCGAAGTCTATTTCTAACACCTCACGGTTGCCCAGCCGGTAGTTTTGTATAGTTTCTCTTTGCCACTGCCGTAAAGACTCATTCCTCAGGAAGCCCACTAGCAAACATAGTGCTTTACGCCAAGCTTTCATCTGCCAGGAAATATTTTTTGTCATGTAAAGCGATATTATAAACAAAAACTAATTTAATTTAGCAGCCAAGCGCTCACAGGCCACTATCGTGTCAAAGCAGATTAATACTGCCATTGGCACTCTTAATGCACATTTTATTGTTTTAGAATACTATTGCTAGCGAAGGCAGCTCTTATCCTATCTTAGAGAATGATTAAACAAATACATTACTCTCTGTATGCAAGATTAATAACATATATGCATATCTTAACGTGAAAATTCTCATATTACAGACTGGGAGTCTATAATTTTATAAGCTCGATTTTATTTACTCCTGTAAATAATCAGTCTTCATAAATCAACAAAATAAAATAAATAAATAAATGAATAAACTTTTAAGAAGCAAGCAAATCCAATCTGCCACCGGGAAGTTACTGCCATTTTATTTTTTTGCCACTCCAGCACAACATTTTGCATTTGAGTTGTATGTAAGACTATTGAAGCTGAATCCCAGTTCTTATCACTTTGAGAGTGAAGTATGCAAAATAATAAATATGCTATATCTAATGATTGTCAGATGTGCATAATTTTCCAAGTACCGACCGGCAGTCCGATATTTATTAGCATATACAAGCCGTACTACTACTCCGTAAGTTTTAAAGAAGCCAGGGTCTTAAAATATAAAAAATAAAATAAATAATGCCCAGTGCTTTTTCCTATTACTCTAGCGTGTTCAAGGACCCTAGCCCTGTGCTTTTAATACTTCACTCCACACTTCGTGCTTAATTAGTGACTACCGCACCGGTAGAGTTTACTGAGCACACGCAACTTCATAATATTGCAGGCGATATCTAAAAAATTATAAAGATATTGAGTTCATTTTTATTCTAATAACTCAGTTCTAGATCTACTAGATTTTATAAGTATCTTTACCACGTGTATTGATGACCTAAGTGACATTGTAAACTTATAATCATTACTCCCTGCTCATTCATACCAAAATTCCTAATTTTGCGATGTTAGGTCATGTAAACCCTCACTAGTGTTAATAAGGTCCATGTGTCAAGGATTGCAGCCAACACTGAGAATCGCGTATAGATACACAACGATCTAGTAACACATTTTAGGATATACATAAGTATCTTATTACATATGCGGATGGACGATTGTTATAAGAGCGGACCCAGATGAGAGCGGATATCTAGCTACTGCCGTATATAATTTAAGGTGTTAATCCTATACTAAGACAGGATGTCCGAGATGTCGTGAGTGTAAGCCTAGAGACGATGCTGCAGTGCTCGACACCTTTGATGAGCGTTTACGTTGACGAAGTCATCACGCCATGGCCCCCATAAGAAGACGTGGACAGTCAAACCGCCCCAGATCGTCTCTGGAGCCCCAACACGTAGACACACCTCGCCAGGATTCCGCGACTAGCACGCACAAGTTGTGTGGTGTGTCATCCAGCGCAATCGACTGCCACAAGGAATGATGACGCTTCTAACGAGCAGTGCCACCCCCCAAAGGCTGAGCAGACAATTGCCACCAGGAACCGCCACTTCCGTTCCTCCTTCCTTATATGTGACAAAATAGGCCGGAGGAGGGAGACAGAACACAGCAGAACGAAGAGGCGGACGACGCTGAGCCTTAGCGCTCTACATCACTCACACCTTCCTGGGTGTCTTTGATGCCTACCCACACACCTGAGCGGGGTGCTGGAGGTACCTTCGTCACGCCATTAACTGTTACCAGAGCCTCTTCCTATTAGATCACTCAAGTTCATTGGCGTTACGTACAACAACAAACAGCGCTTACTCGATGAACATTATTAATCGGTACCAATAAACCTTCACAAGCTCGTATCATATAGTATACAATATATATGATATTGTAAGCCTATTAGTTCTTATCGAAACCTTAAGGACATAAGAATACTCTATAAATTACTGTAAGAACCGTCCACCACCGTAAGCCCATACCCATACCACTTATTTGACGTAGCTACCTCTAGGGACAATCGAAGCCAATCGTTACCAGCCCGTCAAAGAGGGCGTCTAATCCGCCGGAATCACCCCTTTACAGTGTTAGTCAACAGGTATCAACATGAGTGAACCCGTTATCCGTAAAAGTAACCATACTAGTAAGGCGTAACAATAAGTGTACGTCACATCTTTATGAGAGCAGCGCGTAGAGGGATGCGGGCCACCTGCTATAGCTACAGCCTAGCTTGCGCTTGGATATGTTGCTAGTAATTGCGGAGAGTCGACGTGCTTTAGTGAGGATGATGAACCGCAACGAGAAACGGGCAGCCCGCCCAAGGTATCGGCATGCCCGTCGAAAGGCCCTGACACAGGACGCCTCACAGGAACCGAGCTATCCCCCCTGCCAACCGGGTTAAGCTATGTGCGGAACATGTGGTAGTAACCTGCACATACCCCTCGGACAAAGGTTCCTGCCCTGCGAAAAGGCGGTTGTCTGCCATTCCTCGCTCCAGAGATTAGGGCACTTTAAAAGGTGGTGACCAGAAGCGGACAGCCCTCCAGTGCAAGTCTGCTGCGTGTCCGGCACCGCGAGGGGTTTTACGGTGACGGCAGACCCAGGTATCGCGACACCCGAGGCTGTGGATGTCAGTTCCCAGGCCCGGGGCAGCGGGCCACCCCTGCTTCGGGTCCGCTGTTGCCCATACCGGCGCTATGGTGTGTGTGGCTGGGGTTTTCCTGCTCCACGACTCGGCCTCCACCCGAGGGGGTTTCAGGCATGCAAGGGGTTTGAGGGACGTAGCAGACAAGCAGCTCCAGTGCCTTGGGGCCGCCCCGTGCCGCATCAGTGTGGGCGGGAGGCCACGACGCAGGAGGTCTACTTTGTGGGTACAGCCAAGGCCCTTTACCTGTCACTTGAGGCATGAAGAGCCTCGGCCTGGTTCCTGATGACTTTTTCCCCATCAACCCGCGGGCTGTGGCCCCCGGGGGTGGGCTGCTGTCACCAAGGACCCGAGCACCTTGGGTGATGGCCTTCCCCCGCGACCGAGTGAAGTGCCCCTGTTCCCACTGGAGGAAAATGTGTGAGATGGAAGCATGGTGCTTAGGCACTTTCGTCTACAGTTTTTATACCAGCGGGCGGGGCCCGGATTACCTATAGGAAATATAGGCTGCACCTGGGCCCCTCAAGTTGGGGGGCCCCAAACCTGGGGTCCCTTAAAAGTTTTTCCTCTATAAATTTTTTTTTAAAAAAAGATTTTTGCATTGCGAAATTTATTTAATTTAAAAAAAAATTACAAATAAATTTTAGATAAAGGGCCCCTGTTGAGGCCTTTTTTTGAGAGAAACCCACCAAAAAAAAAAACCCAAAAATCATGGGGGCCCCAGTCCCTGTTTTGTTTATCATGTGCTAACACGGTTAAAACCTATTTTGAAAAGTAGCGTATTATTTTTTTTCAGGGTCACTTATTTTCAAAATGTAAAAAAAAAATTTGGGGGGGCGAGTTGGGGGCTCCGTCTGAGGGGGCCCCCAATTTAATTAGCCTAGGGGCCCCAACAGGTCTAATCCGGCCCTGCCCAGGGCCCGTTTCCAGATGGCTGGTGCCCCCCAAACCCCATCCATTTGGGAAACCCGGGGAATCCCTACGCTTGCCCTACTCCCCCTTCTTCCCCAAGCACGGGGGGCGGAGGTAAGGCCCATTTGGAGGAAGCGTCAAGAGGGCGCTTTGAGCCGGTGCCCCCCGGTGAAGCCAGGGAAGGGTGCGCCGAATGGGGGTGTGGCTAAGAAGAAGGCCCAGCCCAGACCACGGGGACTTTCAGGCCCCTCAATGCAAGTTTTTGAGGGAAGCCCACCACACACCAGCCCCTTTTGACAGGGTTTTTCCGGGAAAGTCCATGCACCATTCAAGACTGTCGCGACGCCTTTTGGGGGTTCCCCCAGGTGGAGCTGGAGGGGGAAAAGCAAGCGCCTAAAACATCATCACACCAGGGGTTGTTTCAGGTATCGTAGGACGCCCATGGGAGGGGGGTCAGCCTCTGTGCCTACACAAAGAGGTCGACGACCAATCCAGGAGTCCCACAAAAGATACAAGTGTGGGGATGACCTATCCTCTAAAATTTCCCGCATAGAGAGCATTTTGGACATTTTTGTTTTCCTGGAGACTGTGCTGGGGCAGGAGTGACGCTGAAACCCCGGAAATTCATTTCGCAGAAGGGAGGCAGTGTATCCAGCTTTTTTTCCTGTGAATAAGGGGTGGGGCGGGGTGCGTCCTTGCCCCCATTTTTCAACGTTTGTAGGGACTGGGTTTGGGGAAAGGGTTGTAGATCAAAGTGTTTGGGGGAGCTCCGTGGGCAACCCCAAAGATCACTGATCTTGTTTTTGCCGATGATGCGAAATCTTTGCTGATCGCTGGAGGTCCTGGTGATGGCTCTGGGCGCTCACGAGGAGGCAAAACCTTTGGGGCTTGAGGTCTCCGGGCTCAGACCAAGGTCCAGGGTTTGGAGATTAAATGAAGCAGCAGTTGTTATGGTGTGGCGAGGACTTTTAGATTTTGGAAAGTTTTACAACCTTGGTAGCGCACCCATAATGACGGCGGGTCACGTAAAAAAGCCTTACGGCGGTGCATAGCCCACGGGTTATGGACTCGCTAGGGGGGAGTATTTGGCTTTGTCGGTACCTGTGCAGGGGGACAAAGATCCGGATCTTCAAGTCGCTTGTGATCCCTGTTACTCTATGGTTGTGAGACAGGAATAAATAGTGATTTGAGAGACAATCAATGCTTGGGGTAAAAAGTGTTTTCGCAAAATCAGGGGGGTATCGGGGAGGGATTACGTGTCAAATCAGGGGTTTGCCCCGTGAGACTGAACGAGGCCTTTTTACCTGTAGTCCGTAGCGCCAACTTCGGTAATGGGCATGTGGCACGTCCCCGAAACCGACCTTCCCATGGGGTTGTATCTGTAAGAGACAGTCCGGCTGGAGGGGGCCCAAGGGGGCGCCCCCCGGGTCGTGGCTGGGGCAAGTTGATGTTCTTGTCGAGAGCTGCTTGGTATGGGAAAGGAGCCTGCAGGGGAAACCGTGCGTGGGGCCCCCCGGGGAGTGGGTCGTAGGGTGGGCGAGGGCGCGCCCCCGGCGTATGCCCCCAAAAATTTGTTTTGAGAACGGGGGGCGATTTCTTTTGGTTTCCCCCCTCGGCTGGGCTGTCCCAACCCAACTCTGAACGTCTGAGTGCCATAAGGACTTCGCGAGGCCGACCACCCGCGATAACTGACATCAGGTCGGGGACGGCCTGGAAAAACCAAGTTGGCCCCTTTTCTGGCTACCGCACCTGTGAGGGGAGCCCTTCCGCGAGCTCCTGAAGAAGCCGGCTCCCAAAGGGGTTTTAGGGGACGCCCAGCAAAACCCAAAGGGGTTCCACCAGGCACAGGACACATCTGCCAGCTGGCCGGGAAGGGCTAGGTATTACAACAAAACCAGGCCCCCACAGCAGCGTGACGGACTGGAGCAGAGAGGGATTTTTTTTGTTATCCTGCGCAGTACTCTGCCTGCACGTCAGCAGACACACCATTCTGCTGAAAAGGGGGGTGGGGATGGCCCTGGGGGGAGTCGGCAACTCAGCAAAGCGGAGGCAGGTACCGCGGTGGAAGGTGGGGCGTGGCGGAGGCACGGTGCCGCACAAGGCCCAGGCTATTTTTTGGGGGCCCCCAAACCTATCCTGGAAACTAATCCCCCGCCCTGGTCGGCTTGTTTGGGGAAGGGCACTCAAGACGTGGTAAACCCACGCCTGTTCGACTTAAGGAGAAAAAACGTTACTTAAAGGTTCACCATAAAGTACCTCCCAGGCAAGATAATTTGCTGCGGAGCCTTGTAGTTCCCCCCATAAAGGCGGTGCCTGACATGGGGACACGGAACTAGAGGATGATTTCACGCGCGGTGTGCGGCCAGGGTTTGTCAAACGTTTGAGGATGGCGCATAAATGACGAGGACCCCGTCCCAAGGCTGCAGAGAGGGCCCCGGGGTACAGAGTATCTGAAGGGCGGGGGAACGAGTGGCCCCCCCAAAGTCACAGGGAGGCTTCCCTCCCCCCATTCTCGGTGAGAGACAGGTTGGATTGGGGGGTTTGGTCCCCCAAACCTTTCGATCGGGGTACGTGCCCCGGCCATTCCCGAGCCCCTCCGTCACCGCGTTGCAGCAAACTTGCACGCCGGATACCAGGGCCTTGACTCAATTTTGAGGCGGAGGCAGTCAGATTTTGGCCCTGGTATGGAGGGGATCGGCAGCACCATGGGCCCCTCTGCAATGTTGCGGACTCACACTCCCCTCAACCCCACAAACCCGTGCCCTGCCCCCATGCCTGACACCCCTTCCAGAGGTGGTAGGGACTGTTCCACCTGGGGGGGGCAACATTTTGGGCATACGGGACGCCTCACGGCTGGCTGGAAATCGCACATTTTTCCCTTTGAGACCACGTCGGGAGGATCATCATCGCCTGCGGGAGTACTTCAGGAGGTGGGGGGTTCCGGGGCAAATCGCCCGGAGGGCGGCACGAACCGGCCAGTTTTGAAATGCCCGTTTTCTTCAATCTTGGGAAGTGGGGGTAGGCTCTCGTCAGACACTATCTTTAATGAAGGGAGGGCTGAGGCTGCGTAAAGGGACCACTAAGAGGCTGCTCAGGAGCAAACCGGCCCCGGGGGCAGCCTGGACGTAACAAGACTGCAAACCCTGCCCCAGTACCAAAATACACTTACGAGAGATAACAAGTCAATGCACAGTTTGTAGGGACTCAGCTTCGTGACGGCGTGCCTTTGGCTAAGGTGCACTACCGAGTCGACAAAACTGGCGACGGGTGCTTCGCGACGGGGAACTCGGGGCGTAGGCTCAAAAAAAAAATTTGGGCACGTGAAAAAGCCGTCCCGTCATACCCCTTAGGGGTGGGTGAGCAGGTTGAGGCAAGACTCTGTCCCCCAAGCTGGGGAAAAACAGGATGGCAGGGTGGTTGAAGCCCCCCCCACACAGGCAGTAGCGGTGAGCTGGCTGGAAAGGGGAGAATCTCCGTGCGAAACCGATGCCCCCTCAGAGTAGCGACCTTTCGAGAGCACGGCAGGGGACCCCCCATCGTCCCCCCCGGGGACGCCCCCCCCGGCCCCCCCAGGGACGCCCCCCCGGTCAACCCGGGGAGTCGGCTGGGGACCCCAGGTGAAGGGAAAACCCCAAATTCCACTGCCCCCGGGAGAGCGTGGCGCTAACCCCCTGGGTGGCGTTCGTTTACCCCACATAAGCCATTGTAGCATATGTTAGGTTTTGTTTTTTTTTTTATTGTTCAGTCGGGCCCACATTGTAAGTTTTTCTTTTCTTGGGGGGGGGGGGATGTGGGATATTTTTTGGATTTGGCACCAAGGAATGGAGCGCCCGATGGCAGTCTCCCCCCCAACTCTGTTTTGAAAGGAGATACTGGAGGGAAATATTTTCATTATCCCCCACATTCATTATTGGCCACAAATGCGTTTGACCCGCAGGAAGTTGGTGGTGGGGGAAAGGCCCAATTTAGTTATGTACGATGGCATTTTCATGAATTATAACGGAATATTGTTACTTTTTAGCCGGAACATTGAAATATCCTAAAAACCCCTGTGTATTCCCTTTGATGGCAAAAGCTCCATTTAGGTGATATAGGGCCTTTTTCTGCCTTCTTTTAAACAGGGCTTCAGACTTGGGTTTTGCTTGAGGAACCCATAAACCATCAAATTGCCGGGCTGGGGTGAGATTGAGGTAACGGGGGAAATTCAGACAACTCGTTTGGGGCATCCCGTGCTGTTTTTTTGGGGTTAGGGTTGGGGGCAGGGTTTCGGGGGGGGGCATTTGGGCAACGGGATTTTGGCAGAAATTTCAGTGCAGTAGGATCCTGGGCTGTCCCAGTTATTCCAGCCTAGAGGGGACCTCACCGAAACGTGGAGCAGCGGGGTGTGTCTGCTTGGTCCCATGGCTTGGAAGGGTTGTTTTTTTTTCCGCTTCCCCGTTTTTTGGGCTTGGAAGGGTTGTTTTCGGGTTTTGTTGTTCCCCATGCGTGGCATCGCCCTGCTCCTTCCTTTTTAAAAAAACTCACCACCATTGTCCTAAGGGCTCGAACCCATGTCCACACACCCCCAGAATTTGATAATCGTAATCCTCACAAAGTATCCCTCACACGTCGCTTACGTAAGCATACTGATCATAAGAAGAGTATTTTAAAATGTGTGCCCGGCAATCTAAAAGAGGGCCCCGCCACACTTTCTCATACTGTCAGAGGTGGGCACTGCGAAAAAAATCCACTCCGAAAAAGCAAAACCCCAAACCCCCCCTATGTTCCCCAACCACATGTCCGCAAAATTTTTTGAAGTTCACACTTCCCCAACCGCAAGCCGCAAACCGCAAACCAATTAGATGATATTTTTTTTTCATTATTGGGAAAAAAAAAAATAAAGCACTGGTGGTAGTATATTTATATATTTCACTGGTAAAAAAAAAAAAAAAAAAGTTTGGGATGGAATTTAAAAACGTTTTGACTATTTTAGGGGCTGAATTAAATTGATCTTATTTTTCTATCACACACGTTTTTGGCTATAGGGTTTTATTTCCCTTTTCATGAATTTCAAGAAAAAAATTTATCTTTATTGAGTAGTGTAGCAAAAGGGCCGGATTATATGGTTTTTTTTTTAATTCGTTCCAATAAACTGGAGAATACTTCCGTTTCTTTTTAACAGCATAACATTCCATTTTTTGATACGAAAGAAAAAAACAATTTCAACTTGCACAGCAATCGTCCCCAGGGAGTGTTTTTTTTTTTGAATTTAATTGAATTTAGTTTTTTATTGTATTTCCCTGTTGTTTCTTTTTTTTTTTTAAAAAATGCCTAAGGTGAGGTGGTTTTGGGGAGCAAATCAAGGAACAACTCAGGTAGTAACAACTCTTTTTTTTTTTTGTCCGAAATTGGTGTTTGCTTAAAAAATCCCCTACATCTCACAGAAGAAATCCAAAGATCCCAAAATATTTTGCTACATCTGTGGGAAACTTTTCTTTTAAAAACTAGAGGCGCCATTACTGATTTGTTAAAAGGTGTATTTGGTACTTAAAGACCATTGGAGACCAAGACAGATTGGGTCCTCCAAATTGTGCAAAAACCCCGTGTTTAGACTTGAATATGGTTCCCAAAGGAAAGAAGGCTAAAACTTAAGTTTGGAGTGCCCATGGTTTTTGGGGAGAACCAAGAATCATTTAGATGAGCTATTTCTGCCTTTTAAGTAAAAAATTTCAATAAGAAAAAAAAAGAAAAAATTTGCAATACCCCCCGTATCCCCTTAGCTATTCGACCCGTTTCCCATAGTGAAAAAAACCTGTACCAAAATTAGAGTTAAAAAAATGATGAAAAAAAGATCTCTGCTCACCTGCCCCACTGATGAAGAAGGCATACAGATATTTTTTAGCCCTCGATGAAAATTGTGACAAAACCCCTTTGTTTACTCAGTCTGCTTTTAATGATTGGTTAGAGATCTTTATCTACCAAAAGAGTTGCTGAAAATGTTGTCTTTAAGTGCAAGAGAATCGAATGCTGAACCCCGGCACAGGTGTCTCATTTTTTCGTAACAGGGAAGCAGAAATGCGTAAGTACTTTTCCCTTTGATGGCCCGTTGTCTATTTTATGATGTAGAAAGGGTAAATCTTTTTTTGTGACGTAGCATATGATTCAAGGGATTGGGGGGCTTTTAACAGTTCCAAAAGAAGTTTGAAATGTGTTTTGTTTCACAAGGAAATAAGTAGGCCTGTACCAAGGAAATTTTGTAAACTTAAAGAAGAATATAAAACATCAAGATTGTCCTAGGGAGGTTGCAAATCAGTTCTGGGTGGTTAATTTGTGTCGATTGAAAAAAGGGTTTAACTTTTTTTAGGGCAGAAGGAGGGTACCAAAATACCCCGTTTTCTGTTTACTGGGACAGTAGAGCTACAGCAGAGCATTGGGTGAAAAAAGAAGGCCTCAGCGACAGAGTTTGGCATTGGGATAAGAATGTATCAATGATCCTTAGTGGATAGGAAGGGAAGTTGTCTTTCCTCCCTTGCACATAAAACTTGGATTTTATGAAGCGTCGCAAAGTCTTTATACAGTGGAGGGGAAAGTTCAGTAATATGTTAACTTTCCGGTCTTTGTAAAAAGAAGAAAAAGGCTGGAATATTTTATGGGCCTCAAATAAGAAACTAATGAGAGATCCCAAATTTACACATCAATGAATGAGACAAAGAAAGAGCTTGGAATGCATTTTTTAATGGGGAAGAATTTTTTAGGGAATAAGGGAAAACAGAAACTATGAAGGATTTGGAAGGCTATAATGAGGGCCGCGGATTTGGTTAGAATGAGTATCAAAGGGCATATTTTCACAGCCATTTTGGGCAGGTTTCCCGGGGAACTTTGGGGGTGTGAGCGAGGAACAAGGGGAGCGTTTTCATCAGGGCATTTTAAAAAAATGGAAGAAAGGTTCAAGGGCCGGGGGGATCAAATTTTTGGGGGATTATTGTGGGCTTGATGAAGACAACCAGAAGTGTACCCCTCAGAGATCAGCCAAGAAAAAAAATCACTAACTGCTACTTTCCATTGATTGTGCACCCAAAATATGTATTGTTTTTATTTTCTATTTCAATTCTGCACTATATTGTTTATTGTACTTTGGGCTTTAATCTTTGTAATTCTTTTATTAAGAATATACAAAATGTATTTCTAAAAAATCACGTGTTTTTATCTTTAAACTTCGATATATAGGCTGATGAGTCATTTTCATCAAAATGAAAAAAGTATATGCGAAATCCGAGGGATAGAAAAAATTTAGTTATATTTGTAATCAGCAGCCCAAATTTTTTAGAATTTGTTTTTAAAAACCTTTTGCCAGAAAAAATCGTGTTTACCCGTGAATATTTACCAAAAATTATGACAATAATTTTTGATTCATATAATATATATATAAATATATATATTTAAATAATATATTATATAATTAAAAATAAAATATAAAAAATATAAATAATAAAAATATAAAGAAGGTAAAATAAATAAATATTATTAAAAATATTTTTAAAATATATTACAATTTTGAATTTAAAAAAATATATAAAATATAATATATAAAATAATAAATATAATATAATATAATAAAATAATTAATATATATAATAAATAAATTTTATATAATATATTTAATAAAAATTATATAAAAAATTTTTAATAGTTATTTAATAATAATTTTTTACCTAGCTCGCAGCGCCCCACAGGTTTATAGCTACATTTTTAAACTCCTCATTTGACCACCATCAATAACCCCTTAAGTGACATAAGGGGTTTTTTTATAAGTATAAGTACACTCACCAAAATATTCATTTAAAAATATCCGACCTAACCTAGCTCCTCATTTAGAGCCTTGGGGATAATACTTTGGGAGGCCATTTCCCCCACATGAAAACAAATCTCCAAAATTTTCGGAGGTCATATATCGCTCCTTGGGCCTTTAGAGTACGTACGACCGTCGGGGAACAGTCTCTCCACGGCTGCAGTATGGCATGTTGTACTTAAAGAACACATCTACCCAGGTGGAGGGAGAGGGCGGGGGAAAATGGCCTGCCCAGCAGCTTTTTCCTTGTTTTCTGAACACCCAAATTTAAGCCTTTCATCTTTTGGGGGGGGGTTGAGTTTGGGGCCCTCTGAACGTGGGTCTGGGCTCATCAAAAATGGGAAAAAATAGAACATTTTTAATAATATATTAAATAAACATTTTTAAAAATCGGAGTCAGAAAAAAAAATATTTTCTGTTACTAATTTTAAAAAAAAATAAGCTTTCAAAAAAAAATTTTAAAAGTTTATTTGGAAATTTTTTAAAAAAAAAAAAATTTTTTTTTTG
>JACEEZ010018194.1:0-12500 GCA_016584305.1 Chionoecetes opilio
CAGAGCGGGCAGACGGGGCCGGGAGGCGTTACCTCCACCACCACCTTCGGGGCCGCTTCTCTGTCCTCACCCTCGTGGATCCAGCACGACGCAGTCTGCACATCAAAGCGGCAAGGCAAACGTGCTGGAATGCTGCGTCGCCCTCAAGGACGTGTTGAAGGAGTGGCGGACACCCGAAGCCAAAACACCACAAAATTCCCGCGCCGCAGTGGAGTTTTCTTTCATTAAAAAAAAAACCACAACCTGCAAATTTGAAGAAAAGAAATATTAACTTAAGTGTTCTCGTTATTTTTTTATTTTTTTTGCAGTAAAGCATAACATTGTTTTTCGACCACTATCTCTCAACCACTGTCTTTCAGCTACTGTTCCCCTACCACTGTCTCTCAACCACTGTCTTTCAGCTACTGTTCCCCTACCACTGTCTCTCAACCACTGTCTTTCAACTACTGTTCCCCTACCACTGTCTCTCAACCCTTTTCCATTAACATCTCAATCACTCAAAAGTCAAGATAATTCAAGGTAATTACAGAAATCAACCTGTGGAAATTACTGAAAACCTGGAACACTAATTAGGAAACACAAAGGAAAACAGAAGAGAAGAGAGGAACAGAAGGAGGAGGAGGAGGAGGGGAGGAGGAGGAGGAGGAGGAGGAGGAGAGGAGGATTCTATATTCGAAGGTGCGAAACGAGGGAGATCAGTGAGCGACCGAGCGTTAAAAGCGAACCCAGAGGCGTGTAAAAGGAACTAGTAAAACCATGATGGAAACTGTGACGGTGGGAGGATGGGGACAGAAGGATAAAGGTCACTGCCGCGTCAGGACAAATATCTATCCTAGCCTCGAGTGGTTATCATATATGCCTTTTTTTCACCCGCAGGTACTCTGAAGGGGATGTTAAGTGCGTCAAGTGGAGAGAACGACATCAGACGACGACAGAAAGGATTTGTTATAAGGTGTACAAAATAACTTAAGACTTAAGACTGATTTGTAAAGAGAAGAGTATAAAAAGGGATATTGAAAAAGTCGTGATTTGTAAAAAGAAGAAAATTTAGAGAGAATATTGAAAAAGTAGTGATTTGTACAACGATAAATATTACGTAAAATACTAAAAAAAGTAGTGATTTGTAAAGAGAAGATAATTAGAGAAATATACATAAAGTAGTGATTTGTAAAAGTGCATTGGATAAAAAGGAATAATGAAAAACAGCATTATATCCCATGGTAATGCAAGAGTGAGAACCATCTTTTGGAAACGGTTAAAATAGAAGAAGAAAAAACATACAGAACTCTACGTGATAGTGCTTTTATAGGTGAAATTATCTATCAAACAATACAGTGTTGAAGTGTTGAAGTGTTGTGTGTGCTCAGTGGTGGTGGTGGTGGTGGTGGTGGTGACGAGGCCAATAGCGTGAAATGACCAGTTAACAAATACAACAACAAAAATGTACAAGGTGAGGTAAAAAAAAAAAGTGAGGTAAAAAGGTAAAAGAAAGACAAGATAGGTTACGATTGTTGAAAAAACGAGGAATCAGGAAGTAAACAGAGACTCACACGTTTAATTAATGGAAAAGCAAAGGTAAATAATAATAAAGGTGGATGGAAAAGCAATAACAAAATATTAAACCTACATGAAAACACCTGGAGACTGCATGCATTAATTAACACAAACAAAAATCTGGTGAAAATGCAAGGCAGGGGATAGCAGGTGAGAAGCGGGATGGGGGACAGTAGGGGAGAAGCGCCCCCCTCCTCAACCCTACCACTACCCCCTCCATCATCATCATCATCATCATCAATAAAAGGATGAGATGGGGGTGACCCGCTGACCTGGAGGCATGAAGGGTAGTGACTCGCGCCCTGCCTTCACCCTGTCCGCCACCCCTGCCACCTCAAACCCTGCCATAGACCCGAGTAACCCATGTCGCTTCTTCAACGCAACTGGTCTTTTACGGGCCTTCTGCGACGACGGAGGCGGTGACGGAGGCGGTGGTGGTGGTGGAGGACTTGAAAAAGGACTCCCATACTTAAACATTACCTCCACCTTATCCTCCACCTCGTCCTCAGGCTTCCCACAATACGAGGATTATTACGAGTACGAACACTACAACTTCACGGACGGTCAGTGGAGTGTGGTGCGGCAATTGAACCTTTACTACGTCCCACTGCTTATCGTGGTAGGCTTCGTCGGGAACCTGCTGTCGTGCGTGGTGTTCTTGAATACCAGGCTTCGTATGAGGTCGTCCAGCTACTACCTGGCGGCGCTGGCGGTGGCGGACGTGACCTATTTGTTTATACTGTTCCTGGTGTGGCTCGACATGCTGGGATTCAACACCTTCAATATCAATGTGATGTGCCAGGTGAGATTTGGTGTGTGTGTGTGACACTGTGTGAGGTATGGGAGGGAGAATGTGGGAGGAGTGTGTGTGTGGGGGTGGGGGGGTGAGATGTGGTGTGTGTGGGGGGAAGAGAAGTATGTGACTGGGGGTGAGATGTGGTGTGTGTGGGGGTGTGGAGGATTGTGTGTGTGGGGAGGGTGAGATGTGATGTGTGTGGGGGGGAGAGGTGATTGTATGTGCATGTGTGTGTGTGTGTGTGTACACAAAAAAAAAGACTCACAAAAACTCACACAAGACTCACAAAAACTCACACAAGACTCACAAAAACTCACACAAGACTCACAAAAACTCACACAAGACTCACAAAAACTCACACAAGACTCACAAAAACTCACACAAGACTCACAACCAAGCCATGACACACACTACCGTCAATAACACTATAGTCGCCACTGCACTAATGTCACCAAGTTCCATATATTACGAATTTTATCATCATTACAGATTTGTTTGTGCCACTGAAGAGGCATGCACAGTAGTTTATATTATATACTTGTCTTCAGTGGCACATACAAATATGTAGTGATGCTAAAATTAGTAATATATGGAACCTGACTAAAGTGTATTGACGGTACCATAAAAAAACACAACCACACATGCACGTTTTTCTTTAAAGGGATAATGAGCCCTAACAAGGTCACTAGAACACCGGTGATCCCTTTAAGACTTGCTATTGATCCCAGCCGCTCACCAGGACACCAAAGAAAGACGTGACTCATCAAAACGAGACATTCATGACGCCATCACCAAGCAGTTTATGGAACGACGTGATATAAATGTCACTTTGCAGGTTCCTTTGCTTCCATAATCCCCTTTGATCACCTGCTAATCGCGTCGCCTTCATGGAAAACAAGAAGGAAATGTAGGAAGAGAAAGGTACATGTTTGATATTACTAATTTCTCCCCCAAATAAAAGAATAATATATATGATCATTACTGTAACATTATATAACATTATTATTATTATTATTATTATTATTATTATTATTATGATTATTATTATTATCGCTTCTCTTGCTTTAAAAAAACACACACACACACACCACCACACCCACACACACCCAAACAACCAAAACACACACACACACCACAACACACAACACCCCAACACACACACACACACACACACACACAAACAAACACACACACACACAACACACACACACACACACACACACACAAACACAAAAACACAAAACACACAAACCAAAAACACACACCACAACACACACCCCACACACACAAACACCCCACACACACAACCCCACACACACCACAAACACAACAAAACACAAACACACACAACACACAAACACACACACAACCCCAAAACCGCACCCCACACACACACACACACAACACACACACACAAACACACACACACAAACCCCACAAAACAAAACACACAAACCACAACACAAAACACACACACACACACACACACACACACACACACACACACAAACACACAACACACACACACACACACAACACAAAACACACACACCACAAAAACACACACTACACAACACACAACACACACACACCACACACAACACACACACACAAAACCCCCAAACACAAAACACACAACACACAACACACACACACACAAAACACACACACACAAAACACAACCAACACAAACACAAACACACACAACACACACACACCCCAACACACACACACAACACACACACACCACACCCCACACCCCACATAACACACACAACACAAAAACAACACACACACCCCAAAACACACCCACCCAAACACACACACAACACACAAAACCAACACACACCAAAACACAACACACACAAAAAACACACACACACACACAAACAAACCCCCAACACAAACCAAACACACACACACACACACAAACTGAGACAAAGACTAAAAGGTAAAAAGAAAATAGAAAAAGATAACCTCACCCTAAAAAAAATACACCAGAACCAACTTTTTTCTTTCCCAAACACGATAAACAAGCCAATCATTTCCTCCGTATAATAAAAGAACAAAATACAAGTCAAACAACAACAACAACAACAACAAAGGCATGAAAACAAGAATGACAACAAACAAGGCTGAACAAGACCTCAATTATCTAACTTCCATTGCCACTAATTACCTCCCAACTCAAACTAAATCTTCCTGTAAACTTTTATGTGTGTGTGTGGGTAGGTGTGTGCACGTGTGTGTGTGTGTGTGTGTGTGGGTGTGTGTTGTGTTTGTGGTTTTGGGTGTGTGTTTTTGTGTTGTGTTGGGGTGTGTGTGTGTGTGTGTGTGTGTGTGTGTGTGTGTGTGTGTGTGTGTGCGCTCTTTCACCTGTGTGGGCGTCAGGTAGGCTCTTGCCAAACTCTCGGCGACATGAAAAACTCTCTTCACCGTGACCTTGAAAACTATGAATCTGTCGCTCATTATTTTTATAATGGGCTACAAGTTCAATTACGCGCCGCCAGCCAGCTAATGCGCTTCCAGCCATGTCTGAAAGGGATTAGAGAGAGAGAGAGAGAGAGAGAGAGAGAGAGAGAGAGAGAGAGAGAGAGAGAGAGAGAGACAGGAGAGACAGACAGACAGACAGACAGACAGACAGACAGACAGACAGACAGACAGACAGACAGACAGACAGACAGACAGACAGACAGACAGACAGACAGACAGACAGACAGTCAGACTGAGATAGAGAGAGACTGACTGACGGACGGATGGACTGGCGGACTGACTAACTGACTGACTGATTAACTGACTGATTAAGTGACTGACTGATTGACTGATTGACTGACTGACTGATTTACTGACTGACAGACTGATTAATGACTGACTGACTGACTGTCTGACTGACTGACTGACTTATTAACTGACTGACTAACTGACTGACTGACTGACTGACTGACTGAATTAATGAATAAACGAATGAAAGAAGGAATAAAGGAAGGAAGGAAGGAAGGAATGAACGAAGGAAGGAAGGAAGGAAGGAAGGAAGGAAAGAAGGAGCAAAGGAAGGAAGGAAGGAGCGTAGGAAGGAAGGATGAAGGAAGGATGAAAGGAAGGAATGAATGAAGGAAGAAAGGAAGGAAGGAAGGAAGGACAGACTTATAGACCGAAATACACCATGAATAATATCTAGAGGGAATTTTTAAAAAGAGCAGATAAAATGTATTTCGAGAAAGAAAAATATGAGTGAGAAAAATACGCTTGATTTCACTCTCGTTATTAAAATTCCTCGACCGAGACGGAGAAAAATAAGCTGGAAACAACGCAATACGGCTGCCTCTGTAGAGTTACTGCGTAGTACGCATTGTGAGCCTATTAATCAGTACGAGGAAAAAATTTGAGTTACATAAAAAGAGTATCATTTATTGCATTTGTATATAAAAAAATATAAAAATATCTAACCCGATATAAAATTATTAACCACTTCACGACCAGAAAATTTCTTTGCTATAAAAATTCGTTTGTTGTTAGCCATAAAATTACGAAAATTAACTTAAAATACCAAATTAGTTAGTCGACAAGGATACTAAATGGTCATATCTATAAAATATTATTTATATTCACTAAAAATCGTCTAATGGTAGCCAAATTACAATGAAAATTACGCTGTGGGTCTCAAGGGGTTAACCAGTACGAAGAAAAAATTTGACTTACAAAAAAAGAATACCATTTTATAAAAATAAAAAAAAGACATCTAACCAGTACATAATTAATTATTGGATATAAAATGACAGCTGCGTATTGCGATTCCTAGAAGCTGAAAACAAAAATTCTGATCCTCTTTCACAATAGCAATATGAAAAAGGAAAGATAGAATTATAAATGTTCAGTGAAGGCTTTGAGGTTCTTTGATACAATATGATATGAAAGGTTATGTGGTTCGTGTATCCGCAGTGGGAGGGGGTAAGTGGGAGGGGACACAAACGAGGTGGAGACAAGATTAGTTTTCGTGGTATTTGCTGTTTTTTTATGGTTGTGGGTATATCTATATTTACTTTACGTTGGTGTATTACTGTCCTCCTCCTCCTCCTCCTCCTCCTCCTCCTCCTCCTCCTCCTCCTCCTCCTCCTCCTCCTCCTCCTCCTCCTCCTCCTCCTCCTCCTCCTCCTCTATAGGCGATCTATTCAAAACATTAAACCGAAATGGTGGACCCGCGAAATCAAGGACAGCCTTGCAGCTAAAATGCGTGCATATGAAAAACACAAAGAAACACAAAATGAAGACGACAAACGCGATCACGACAGAATTAGACGAAATACGAAAAAACTTATTAAGCAGAGCAAGAAAAATTTTGAAGTACGTATTGCCGAAATGAGCAAATCAAACCCTAAAGAATTCTACAGCTATGTTAAAAAGAAAAAAGTAATGACGTCAACGATAGGGCCGTTGGAAATGGAAAATGGCGAACACACAGAAAATGAAGTATCTATGGCGGATACTCTAAATAACTTTTTTGCATCAGTCTTCACAGTAGAAAACACCACGCAAAATCAACCCATCCCGAAAACCCAGAACAAAGGTACTTGCCTCAGCTCATTAACCTTTCAGGAATGTGACATTTTGCTCGCGATAAAGAACATGAAAATTAACAAAGCTCCTGGTCCTGACAAAATTTCGCCACGCATATTAAAAGAAGCAAAGAACGAAATAGTAAAACCACTTTCCATCTTATTTAATAAGTCTTTACTCACCGGAAATGTACCGTGCGAATGGAAACTAGCAAATGTCATACCCATATTTAAAAAAGGAAGCAAGTCACAGCCCGAAAACTATCGCCCAATCAGTTTAACATCAGTTGCTGGAAAATTAATGGAATCCATCATAAGAGACAAACTCGTTAAGTTCTTAGAAGAAAATGACATAATTAAAGATTCGCAGCATGGATTCAGAAATAAACACTCATGCCTCTCAAACTTACTTGATTTTTACAATAATGTATTCAAAATGTACGACAACACAAGGGCAGTAGACGTAGTTTACCTCGATTTTCAAAAAGCGTTCGACAAAGCTCCTCATAAGCGTCTCATTAGCAAAGTAAAAGCTCATGGTATAACAGGCCATCTTTCAAATTGGATAGAAAACTGGCTGTCAAATCGTAAACAAAGGGTGGTGATAAATGGAAATTCTTCTGACTGGACCAGTGTAAATAGTGGCGTTCCTCAAGGATCAGTTCTCGGACCTATCCTGTTCTAAATATATATAAATGACATTGATGAGGGAATCACATGCAGGATATCGAAATTTGCTGATGACACGAAAATCACAAACATAGCCTCTACAGAATCTCAGCGCCAACTCATACAAAACGACTTAAACACGCTAACTGAATGGTCAAAAACATGGAGAATGAATTTCAACCTTGACAAATGTCATGTACTACATATCGGTAATAACAACCCTCATAAAAGTTACGTGATGAACGATTTCCAACTAACAAGTGTTGATAAAGAAAAAGATTTAGGCGTTATAATCTCGAAAGATCTCAAACCGAATAACCAAATTATAGAGGTAGTAAAAACTGCAAATAAATTGGTTGGCTTTATTGGACGAACTTTCAGTTTCAAATCTGAAAAAGTTATGCTCACTCTTTTTAACTCGCTTGTTCGCCCCCATCTAGAATACTGTGTACAGTTCTGGTCACCTTATTATAAAAAGGACATGGATAAACTAGAAAAAATACAGCGCAGAGTAACCAAAATGATACCTAGATTGCGTAATAAATTGTACGAAAATCGGCTCAAAGAACTTAACTTATTCCCACTAACAAAACGAAGGATAAGAGGTGACCTCATCGAAGTCTTTAAAATCTTCAAAGGATTTACGAACGTAGTCCCAGAAAATCTTTTCACGCTAGACCGGTCAAGCTCAACTAGAAACAACGGATTTAAAATAAGCAGTAAACGGTTTGTAACGAACGAAGCAAAGTACTTCTTCACAAACCGTGTTGTAAACGTATGGAATGGGCTGCCCTCAGACGTAGTAAACTCAAATACAATAGAATCATTTAAAAATCGCCTCGATAAATATTTGATATCAAATCCCCGGTTGTCACTGTTTACCTCGGAATAATACATTTATCTCGCGGGCCTCTGATGCTTACTCTCATTGCGTGAAATGATTGCGAGTCGCGTCTACACAACCCCTCCCACACGTCTCAGACAGCCCTGAGTAAACGGTCACTACTACAACTTTTGACCTGTGACGGGTTGTGGTTCAGTAAGGGCCCTGACAGTTAGTGACCACCTTCGGGATTTATATACCAGGGGTCACTGCTGCAGGAGGCATTGAAGTGTACGGCGTCCTACATGGAAAGTACACAATCCGCAGTGGATTGAACGGAGCAGGGGCCTGATTGACTGCTGCCTCCCAAGAAAGCGCCAGGCAAGGCTGCCGCACCACCCTTGAACCTCCAAACTGTGTTCACACCATTACAAAACACACATAACATGACCTATCTATCAAGCACTAAACCTACCCCCACAAACTAGTAGTAGTTAGCCATAGATTACAGCTTTCAACTTTCCTCACAAATTCCATGCAGTTTTTCTATATTGCATGGTATCACTTCATTTCCGGTCAGCTTCGGCTGGAGGGATGGGTGGGTGGGGAGGAGCCTTCTACTTTCCTATCCTTTCTCTCTTATTATCTAGTTAGTGTAGTGTAGTTAAATAAAACAGCCTTGTAAGGACCTATTGGTCTGTTGCTGTTTGTGTTTCCTTTGTAATCCTTTGTAAAATCCTCCTCCTCCTCCTCCTCCTCCTCCTCCTCGACATATTAAATACCTTGAGGGAAGATTTAAAGCTCCCTTCCAAATGACATGTTCCCACCCACGCATCCTGGGTTCAGAATTACACCCCCCCCCCCATTATTTCTTATTTCCCCCGTATTTTCTCATGTTCTTATTTTCTTATGTTCTTATTTTCTTGTAGGTTTCACGGCCTCTTAAAGCTTCCTTATTTTCTTATGTCTTCTTAATTTTCTATTGTTCTTATGTTCTTATGTCTTTGTCCTCCCTTCATCACTACAGTTGGAGATCTACCCTTCTACCCTCCAGACTAACCCTCACTCCTTCAAACCCTCTCCATACCTTCTCCACCACTCCACCTGCTCCATCTTCTCCACCTTCTCACTCCTTATCCACCATCACCACCACCTGTCAAAAGCCTTCACCTTCCCCAACATACCCTCTTACATTATCATCACTACTATTACCCCAACCCACACCACACAAAACCAACCTATCACCTATCACGTCTTTAGTTTACAGGAACTATCACGTGTAGGTTGCACGGCTTCTTGTAGCTTCCTTATTTTCTTATTTTCTTATGTTCTTGTAGGTTCCAGTCTCTTGTAGCTTTCTTATTTTCTAATGTTCTTATTTTCTTATGTTTTCACAGTCTCTTGTAGCTTTCTTATTTTCTTATGTTCTTATTTTTTTATGTTGTCACAACCTCTTGTAGCTTCCTTATTTTCTTATGTTCTTATGTTCTTATGTCTTTTTCCCCCCTTCCTCCCTACAGCTGGAGATCTACCTGGGCTCCGTCTCGAGTTCCCTCAGTGTGTGGCTCACGGTGGCCTTCACGGTGGAACGGTTTATTGCCGTGCAGTACCCCCTCCAGCGGCCCACCGTGTGTACCGTGCACCGCGCCAAGACGGTCATCCTCACCCTCACCGGCTTCAGCGTCACCGTGCATCTCTACGTCTTCGTCACGGCTGGAGTCATCGTGCATCATGAGGAGGTAACATAACAAAACTTGATGTGACATAATTATAGTATATAGGGTGGAAGGAGCAGGAGGGTTGTGTGTTTTATGTGGGTATTCTTTCGTTTTTTGTGTGTTTTTTTTACATCAGAAAGGACTGGCTAAGGGCAAAAAAGAAGAAGAGGTCACAAAAAGCCCGCAAAAGCCCGTTATGACACTAAGTGGTGATTGATTTTGTATATTGGTGATTGGGTTTGTGTACTGATATAGTGCTGTTATTTTCGCCTTCTGACGTTTGTTGTTGGTGTTTTTAGTGTGATGTAACGGTTAATAATGTGTGAAGGCTGATGAAGGGCTGGTGATGTGTGGTGACGCTTACCGGTGACTGGATCTATGCATGGTGTTGATGTGACGCCTATAGTAGTGTTTGTTACGTGCATGGAAGTGTTGTGACGCCTCTGTGACGCCTCATTGTTACGCGCATGGTAGTAATGTAAGGCGAAGAAAAATAAACTCTTACTTTTTCTAGTAACAACCACCAAGGAAAAAAAAAGACAATTCTCCTGTGCAACCATCGAGAAAGAAAACTGAATCATTTTTTCAGCGAACACAAGATTCCCACCTTGTGGCGAAGCGGGGACATATTATGAAGCAAAGCAGTGTTTACCAGCACGCCCCCTTTAGTAGTTGGTCCTTGCCTCCATGCCTCCTTGCCTTCACTTCCTTACCCAAGATATTTCAAAATAATCCTGAATCAGAAAGAAAAACTGAAAAAAATGCGTGTTTTAAAACTTATTGTGCACATAATTATTTATTAACACCTTGCATATACCCAGCAGATTTAGTTAAATGACGTTTAACGTCCGCCGCATACCAGAAGCTAGGCGCTTTAATAATAATGATAAAAATAACAATAACAATAGTAACTAGGCGGGGGGGGGCACTCAGTAGAGCGCATACCTCCGCCCGAATATTTCATCAATTGGTTGCTATGGCAACAGTTGTGATTATATATATATATATATATAATATATATATATTATATATATATATTATATATATATATATTATATATATGTATTATAATATGCACTCAGTATGAGCGCATACCTCCGGCCGAATATTTCATCAATTGGCTGCCATGGCAACAGTTGTCAATAAATTTCATCCAAAATTAAATCAGTTCTTCCTTGTACCAAATAGACTTGGTATACTGAGTTTGGTCCAAATCTATTGGTAACTTTTCGAGAAATCCTGTACACTAACAAACAGACAGACAGACAGACAGACAGACAGACAGACAGATCGGGGTGAAAACATAACCCCTCCAACTTCGTTGGCGGAGGTAATAATAAAAACAAAAAAGATATATCGCATATAAGTCTAGTTAGTGAAACATGGCAAGACGTCACCGCAGAGTTTTTCACCCACACTTTCTTCCCTGCAACAACTTTCTTTGCTCACGCGAGCGAGCGAGCTTCATGTAAAGCGAAGGCCAAGCTAAAAGTTAAATACTTAACAGTTCTTCCTTTTTCTCGCTTGGCTCACGCCCTCATGGATAATTAATTATCCACGCCCCCCTAAGGGGGCGCGCCCCCAAGGTTAAGAACCGCTAAAGCAGAGGGAAGGAAGTGTATGTATTTATATCATCCTTTGTCTTTGTAAATTTATCACTATTCGGGCTTGTCTGGCTTGAAACGATAACTCTGAAGGGAGGAAGGGAGGAAGGTCACGGAGGGCGTAAGGGACAGCCGATGGGTCCTCGTGTAACCTGACCACTCGACGAGAATAGACAGTAACGCGAGTCAGGCCACTCAGGCCAGGCAGGCTAAGGGGCTCATGGGACGCCCCTTCAGACACACGCTCAAGTCTATTACCAGTGGCCTTCGTCTGTATATGGCAGCAGCATGCCCGAGGGTGCCTCACCGTTTATCCCATCAAGGTTGTTGCATCGTGAACTAGACTCACGGGAATCCCTGAGATGACCACAGTCTTGTTATCGCCCCTCTATCCAACCTTTTTAAGACCCCCTTATTTTTCCCTTTGTACAAATAATAAGGAATCAGCTTGTTCATGGATAACGTGTTCCCGGATAAGTGGAACTCTCATCACGTGTTCCCGGATAAGTGGAACTCTCATCACGTGTTCCCGGATAAGTGGAACTCTCATCACGTGTTCCCGGATAAGTGGAACTCTCATCACGTGTTCCCGGATAAGTGGAACTCTTATCACGTGTTCCCGGATAAGTGGAACTCTTATCACGTGTTCCCGGATAAGTGGAACTCTCATCACGTGTTCCCGGATAAGTGGAACTCTCATCACGTGTTCCCGGATAAGTGAACTCTCATCACGTTTCCCGAATAAGTGACTCTTATCACGTTCCCGAAAGGGAACCTTATCAC
>JACEEZ010018194.1:20000-30000 GCA_016584305.1 Chionoecetes opilio
CCACCCCCACCACCACCATCACCATCACCACCCCCACCACCCCCACTACCACCCCCACCACCACCTCCACCACCACCACCTCCACCACCACCACCACCACCACCACCACCACCTCCACCACCACCACCACCACCACCACCACCACCAATCACCACCATCCCCACCACCACCACCACCATCACCACCATCCCCACCACCACCACCACCACCACCACCACCACCACCACCACCACCATCACCCCACCACCACCCCCACCACACATCACCACCACCACCACCACCCCCCCCACCCACCACCCACCACCACCACCCCCACCACCACCCCCTCACCCCCACCATCCCCACCACCAGGGCGGCGCGGAGATCACGGAGTGCAACCTACGCATGGACTATCGGGGCCTCATGAACATCATCAACTGGATCGACACCCTGCTGACGCTGGTGGTGCCCTTCATCATGATCGTGGTGATGAACACACTCATCGCCCGCCAGCTCATCAGGTAAGGCGTGGGGAAGACAGGGACAGGGGTGTGAAGGAGGGAATCGAAGGAGAGGGGATGGGATGATGAATGAACGCAAGGGTAGAGGAAGAGAAGTAGGTAGGATAAGATGAAAGTTACTGTAAAAATATTAGTTACTTTGAGTACGAGAGGGAGGGAAGGATGAGGAGATGAAGGACAGGTGGGTGAAAGAAGGGAATCGAAGGATAGGAAAAGGGATAGTGAAGGGACGCAAGGATAAAGGTAAAGGTAAAAGTAAGGAAGGTAAGATAGGTATAGATAGGATAGGATAGATAGGATAGGTTTAAGGTAAGGTAAGGTAAAGAAGAGAAGTAGGTAGGTAGGATAAGTTGAGGTAGTGAAAGGAGACAGTAAATGTGGGAGAAAATAAAAAGAAGGGATGAAAACAGTAAAGTATAAAGGGAGAAGAGGAAAGAAAGGAATGGAAGGTTAGGGGAAGGGATGGTGAAGGGATGTAAGGGTAAATGAAGAGAGTAAAGTAAAAGGGTAAAATAGATAGGTAGGAAATGAGGAAGGGGGGAAATTGAAGGAGAGGGGAAGGGTGGTGAATGAACGCAAGGGGAAAGGGAAAAGTAAGGAAGGTAAAGATTTAAGGGAAAGGTAAGGAAGAGACGTAGGTAGGTAGGAGATGAGGTGGTGAAAGGAGAGAGTATATGAGGGAGAAAAAAGAAGAAAAGGGATGATAATAGTAAAGTATAAAGGGATAAGAGAAGAGAAAAGAAGGGAAGATTAGTGGAAGGAGGAGAAAAAGGAGAATGGGAGAAAGGCGTAGGTAAGACAGGGACAGGTGAGTGAAGGGAGGAATCGAGGTGGAAGGGATGGTAGAGGGAAGGAAGGGTAAAGGAAGAGAAGTAGGTCAGAGGTAGGGAAGTAGGTACAAACAAAGTAACTGTAAAAATATCAGCTTCATTGGGTACGAGAGGGAGGGACAGGTGTGTGAAGGAAGGGAATCGAAGGAGAGGGGAAGGAATAGTGAAGGAAGAGAGGTAGGTAAGGTAAGATGAGGTGGTGAAAGGAGAGAGTAAATGTGGGTGAAAAAATGAAGATATGAGAAGAGTAAAGTAGAAAGGGAGAAGAGGAGAGAAAGGGAGAAGAGGAGAGAAAGGGAGGGAAGGTGAATGGACGCAAGGGTAAACTAGGGGGGGGGGGCACTCAATAGAGCGCATACCTCCGCCCGAATATTTCATCAAATATACATATATATATATATATATATATATATAATAATATTATATATATTATAATATATATATATAATATATGCACTCAGTATGAGCGCATTCCTCCGGCCGAATATTTCATCAATTGGTTGCCATGGCAACAGTTGTCAATAGATTTCATCCAAAAGTAAATCAGTTCTTCCTTATACCAAATAGACTTGGTATACCGAGTTTGGTCCAAATCTATTCGCAACTTTTTGAGAAATCCTGTACACTAACAAACAGACAGACAGACAAGACAGACAGACAGACAGACAGACAGACAGATCGGGGTGAAAACATAACCCCTCCAACTTCGTTGGCGGAGATAATTAGAGAGTAAAGTAAAAGTAACGTAACAATTCCTTTCACCTCTGTCATGACCTTAATCACCATCACCACCATCACCACCTTTCACCACCATCCCACAGCTGCCATTTCGCCACCACACTGAAAAAATCCTGAACCCAAACAAGTCATTCTCCCACAAACAGCTTAGTCACCCGTTATCGCCGCCCTCAATAACTAGGCCGGCGGCAATTACCTCACCATTTTCTCTTCACGCTCTCCCCTCATAGAAAACGGGACACAGTATGCAGGGGGATAGAAGGGGTGACTATACAAACTTTACCACAACCATTATTACGACCTTCACTGTCACACTACCTACATTTCCAGCCTTGTTTTCGGACCATCAATCACATCGTTAAGTCCGTCTAGCCCGCAACGCCAAAAAAATTAAATTGTTACCTCCGCCAACGAAGTGGGAGGGGTTATGTTTTCACCCCGATCTGTCTGTCTGTCTGTCTGTCTGTCTGTTAGTGTACAGGATTTCTCGAAAATCTACGAATAGATTTGGACCAAACTCGGTATACCAAGTCTATTTGGTATAAGGAAGAACAGATTTAATTTTGGATGAAATCTATTGACAACTGTTGCCATGGCAACCAATTGATGAAATATTCGGCAAGAGGTATGCGCTCATACTGAGTATATATATATATAAATATATTATATATATATATATATATATATATATAATATATATATATATATATATATATATATATATATATATATATATATATATATAATATATATATATATAATATATAATATATTATTATATATAGATATAGATATAATGATAATATAATAGATATATATATAGATAAGATATAGAACTAGATATATATTATATTATATAAGATTATCTTTTTTAACTTTTTTTTTATTTTTTTTTTGTTACTTTTTTAGATTCGGGTGGAGGTATGCGCTCTACTGAGTGCCCCCCCCCCCCCCTAGTTGTATCTTTTTTTCTTCAATTTATATTAACTGATGAACACTGCAGAATAAAAATAAAAATGAAAAATAAGAGTAAAGTAGCCTACCATTGGGATTTCATATTTCTATTTGAGTGAAATAAAGTGGTGAGAGAAAATTGTAGTATAGCTGAAAGTTTTTGTATTCCATTTTTTCTAGGAGCTATTTTTTTAATCTTCTCTCTCTCTTCTTCTCTCTCTCTCCTTCTTCTCTCCTCTCTCTCTCTCTAGTCCTTCTCCCCTCTCTCTCCTCTCTCCTCTCTCTCTCTCTCTCTCTTCTCTCTCTTTGATTGATTGATTGTGATTGATTGATTGATTGATTGAAAAAAATAATATGTTCATTTCAGGTTTTTTTGTTCTCTCTCTCTCTCTCTCTCTCCTCTCCTCTCTCTCCTCTCTCTCTTCTCTCTCCCTCTCTCTCTCATCATCCTCTCTCTCTCTCTCTCTCTCTCTCTCTCTCTCCTCCTCCTCTCTCTCTCTCTCTCTGTCTTGATTGAAAAAAAAATACATATAAGTTCATTTCAGGTTGCGCCACCCTAGCCAATTCAATTTCTAACGTTATAACTTTAAATGAAAGAACGGAATAAAATGTCATGTACCTCTATTGCAATTTTCCCTCGCCACTTGTTCCACTCAAATAGAAACATGAAATTGCTGTGGTACTTTATTCTTCCTTCTTTTTTTCCAGTTAGCATTCGTTAATAGATATTGGAAGAAAGATACAACAGTTCACAATTGATGTTTTAGTTTTATGGGAAGATAATTTTCTTTTGACTGTGACTCTTCGTCTCAGATTAGCAACAAATTAATGCAGGGGAATATTGTAAGTTAGTTTATTCTTTTTTATTCTGACCTTTTCAACCAATAACATAACAAAGGCCTCGTTACTTTCTTTACCTCCCTAATTTCCAAGCTATCACACAAATAGGTTAATAAATACACAGAATCTCTTTCATTTTTCGTTTCACTCCGACCCCCACCAAAAAAAAAAAAAAAAACCAACAACAGGTAAAAAAAAAAAAAAGAAAAAAAAGAAAAAAAAAAAAAAAGTTAATATAAATAGAAAAAAATACAACAATTCTTTGCCTCCACAATTTCCAAGCAATAACAAAAAAATGTCAATAAACAAGAATTCATAGATCGACCCCCACCAAGAAAAAGATAAAAAGAGGTGAGAAAGAAAAGAAAAGGAAAAAAGAAAGAAATAGAGGAAAAAAAGATATAAAAAGAAAGAGATAAGGAGAAGAGATAAAGAGAAGAGATAAAGAGAAGAGATAAAAAAAAGAGATAAAAAAAGAGATAAAAAAAAGAGATAAAGAGAAGAGATAAAAAAAAGAGATAAAGAGAAGAGATAAAAAGAAAAATGAAGAATAAGATGAAAAAGAAGAGATAAAAAGAAAGAAACAGGGAAAGAAAAAAACATACAATAACGCGAACACAACCCGTTAACGCCAAGTCTTTTTCTTTCACTGTATACAAAAAAAATATTAAAACCAGAACACACAAGGAATACTGAATGGGTTTTTTTGCCTGAATAAAAGAAACACACAAATACAAATACAAAGAAAGAATAGCCATACAGAACAGCCGGGTAACAAACACAGTCCCCTTCCATTAGAACAAAAGTGCAAGGCTCAAAAAAAGACTAAAGAAGATAAGAAGAAGAAAAAAAGGCGCTATAGGCTCTGACGTATAAAAAAAAATAATAATGATAATTAAGATAAAAGTAATAAATGTCATTAGAAAAAAAAGTCTATAGGCCAAAAAAACACCTTAGAAGATAAGATTTAAAAAAAGGCTACGGATGATATAGGCTCCAATGTGATAAATAAATACACAAAAATAATAATTAAGCTAAAAGTGATTAATAAACATGATTAGAACAAAAGCAAACAGGCTTAAAAAAACATAGAAGATACGCTAAAAATAAAAAATAAAAGCCTACACATGTTACAGGCTCCAACGTAAAAAAAAGAAAATAAATTATAGGTTCCAACGTAAAAAAATAAAATAAAATGTAGGCTCGACCGTAAAAAAATACAAAAATATTACAGGCTCGAATGTAAAAAAATAAAAAAAAATTATAGGCTCGAACGTAAAAAAATAAAAATAAAAATTATAGGCTCGAACGTTAAAAAATACAAAAAAATTACAGGCTCCAACATAAAAAAAATAAAAAATAACAGGCTCCAACATAAAAAAAATAAAAAAATTACATGCTGCAACAAAAAAAATAAAAAAATTATAGGCTCGAACGTAAAAAAATACAAAAAATTACTAGGCTCAAACATAAAAAAATACACCAAAATATTAATGAAGGTAGAAGTAATAGATAGGGTCATAACACTCACCCTCTCCCGTTCCTCCCCTTCAGGTTCTCACGGAGGCACCGCAACAGGGACAACGTCTTCAACCTGCAGGAGGTCAACGGAGGTCAGCCTAATGGACACAAGGTCAGTCACTCACCTTTAAGTCTACATTAAAAAAAAATCATTATCTTTCCATGCAACTAAAGCATTAATTGGCACTGGCTGAAAAGGTAAACAAAAAAAAAGGAAAAAAGAGACTCAACAAACTATTAATATTCTCCTTAATTAATTTGTTGTTAATATGAGGGAAGAGTAACCGTAAAAAAAATCATTATCTTTCCATGAAACTAAATCATTAATTGTTACTGGATAAAAAGGTAAAAAAAAAAAAAAAAAAATTAAACTAACTTATATAATTAGCCTTCATTAAGTACGTCACCTTTAAGTTTACATAAAAAAAAAAAATCTTTCCATGACACTAAATCATTCATTGTTACTGAATGAAAAGGTAAAAAAAAAAAAAAAGGAAAAAGATAAATAAACTAACTTATATAATTAGCCTTCATTAATTACGTCACCTTTAAGCTTACAATAGAAAAATAATTATCTGTCCATCAAACCAATGCCATTATTTGTTATTGACTGAAAAGGTATAAAAAAAAAATTTAAAAAAAATAAACAAACTTATAATATTCGCCTCCATTAATGTGTTGTTAATATGACAGAACAGGATTTTGTCACAGTATATAAATAAAGTTTAATTAGGGACTTATTACCAAAGAGAGGGGAAGAGAATTAATCACCCCATCAATTCCCCCCTTAATTAATCCCCTGGTAAGAATAATGACACCCGTTGCAAAAAAACAGGTTCGTGAGAGAAAAGTAATCTTGTTTTCATCTCAGTATAATCACGAAAAACTATCAAAAGAAAGAAAAAAAACAGAAACCAGTCAGGAAAGGATGAACAATCTAGCCTTTGTCCCTTCAACTAAAACAAAATGGATAAAAAAGCAAAAACAGGTCAGGAAAGGATGAACAATTTCTAGCCTTTGTCTCTCCAAATGAAAGAAAAGTGGACAAAAAAACAAAAAATCGGCCAGGATAGGGGGAATAATCTAGCCTTTGTCCTTCCAACTAAAAGAAAATGGATAAAAAAAAAACAGAAACCGGCCAGGATAGGAGAAATAATCTATCCTTTTTCCCTCCAACTAAAATAAAATGGATAAAAAAAACAGAAACCGGTCAGGATAGGGGGAATAATCTAGCCTCTGTCCCTCCAAATGAAAGAAAAGTGGATAAAAAAACAGAGACCGGCCAGGATAGGAGAAATAATCTAGCCTTTTTCCCTCCAACTGAAAAAAGGTGGATGAAAAAACAGAAGCCGGTCAGGATAGAGGAATATCTATCCCTGTCCCTCCAAATGAAAGAAACGTGATAAAAAAACAGAGACCCGGATGAGAAATAATCTAGCTGTTTTCCGTCCACTGAAAGGTGGATGAAAAAACAGAAGCCGGTCAGGATAGAAGGAATAATTTATCCTTTAGAGCCTGTGATGGGAAAAAAATAATTCAATGTTATAATAGTGTGTGTGTGTGTGTGTGTGTGTGTGTGTGTGTGTGTGTGTGTGTGTGTGTGTGTGTGTGTGTGTGTGTGTGTGTGTGTGTGTGTGTGTGTGTGTGTGTGTGTGTGTGTGTGTTTGAGTGTGACTGAATGAATGAATGAATGAATTAATTAATGAATGAATGAATGATGAATGAATGAATGAATGAATGAATGATTGAATGACTGATGACTGACTGACTGACTGACTGACTGACTGACTAACTGACTAACTGACTGACTGACTGACTGACTGACTAACTGACTGACTGACGGAATAGGTGGATAAATGAGTAAACGAATGACTACGCGAATAAGTAATAAATGAATATATGAATGAAAGAAATATTTTATAATTGAATAAGATGAATGAGACATGAATGAAAAAATAACTGCGAGAAAAAACCTTCAACTTTCCAATTTATATTTCTTAACCAAGCTCATGTCACCTTTTTCTCCATCATAAGTCCTCTTTTTCCTTCCCCTCCTTCCCCTGCCTTTGTACTGATGACGTAAGAGTGAACCTTTTATTCTGTACTAACACACACACACCCACACACACACACACACACACACACACACAGAGACACACACACACACCCACACAGAGACACCTACACCCACACACACACACAGAGACACACCCCACCACACAGAACCCCCTACCCCCAACCCAACACACAGGACCACACACACACCCACACAGAGACACCTACACCCACACACACACACAGAGACACACACACACACCCACACACAGACACCTACACCCACACACACACACAGAGACACACACACACACCCACACAGAGACACCTACACCCACACACACACACAAAGACACACACACACACCCACACAGAGACACCTACACCCACACACACACACAAAGACACCACACACACCCCCCAGAACCCTACACCCACAAAACACACACAGACACACACACCCACCCACACAGAGACACCACACCACACCCACACAGAGACCAAAAAAACACACACACACACACACAGAGAGACACCTACACCCACACAGAAAACACACACCACACCCACACAGAGACACCTACACCCACACACACACACACACCTACCGCCACTCCCACACACCCACACATACAAATTAACACACGCGTTACAGGGGGGAACGGGGGCAGGAAAGCCTTACAAGTCATCAAAGGCAATATGGACGGGAGGAAAGAAAGTAACTCTTGTAAATATCTATTAAATGTAAAAGGGGAGAGAGAGAGAGAGAAGAGAGAGAGAGAGGAGAGAGAAAAGAGAGAGAGAGAGAGGAGAAGAGGAGAGAGAGGGAGGAGAGGAGAGGAGGGGAGAGAAGAGAGAGCGCAGGAGAGAGAGAGAGAGAAGTAGCACTAGAAATAACCAGACAGCGAGACCCAACAACAGACAGTGACACAGACAAGCGCACTAACACACACACACACACACACACACCACACACACACACACACACACACACACACACACACACACACACCACACACACACCACACACCACACAAACAACACACACACAGACAACACACACACACAAACACACACTAGCAGGAAAATAAATAGACATTGACGAAAAAACAGTCACACAGTTAAACAGACACAGACACAGACAGACAGGCACACAGGGAAACAGAAAGGCAGACATTTACAGACAGACAGACAGACAGACAGAAATGTACAGACATAATTGACATTTTCAAATCATATACGCTTTTATACGGGTTATTGAAAAGGCATTCCACACAGCAATGGCTTCACCAGATATTTTATTATTTTGACCCTTGCACGCACACACACACCACACACCCCACATACCACACCACACATCACACACACACACACACACACAACACACACACACACACACACACAACCACACACACACACGACACACACAGACACACACACCACAGACAGACAGACAGACAGACAGACAGACAGACAGACAGCAGACAGACAGATAGAACAGACAGACAGACAGACAGACAACATACAGACAGACAGACAGACAGACAGACAGACACACACACACACAACACACACACACCACACACACCCCAAAACACACACACAAACACACAAACACCACACACACACACCACACACATACACACACACGACCCCACACACCAAACAACACACACACCACACACACACACAACCACACACACACACACAACACACACACCACAAACACACACACACACACACACAGACACCACACACACACGCGCACACACAACACAACACACACACCACACACACACACACACACAACACCACACACACACACACACACACACAAAAGGAGCAACAAAATAACACAAACAATTAAGGGTAACAAGAAAGAAAAAAATACATAAATAAAAATAAAAAACAAAAGCTTGAATTAACTAACAACTGGGAACAAAACTGAATATACATTTCGAAATTAATCTCTGTTTTCATCCTATCTCTGCCATAACTATTAATTCCAGGAAATATAATAAAAGAAAAACACTGATATATATACACATTTGAAGCGCTCACCTACACACACACAAACTAATTATAATCAAGTACAGACGTCCAGCCTCTGGCCCGTTTGCTTTTGGCTCAGTTCTTGCGGCTGGAACGTGACAGCGAGCCACGTTCCAGCCAATTAACTCATTACGTGAATTACTCATTAAGGGCTTGTTCTATGCAAAAAGTTTGTTTACAGACCCCCGTTGATTTTGACAGCACTACTTGCATGTCGAATTTCAGCTCAATCCGACAATAATTAGGAGTAGTTTACACTTATTACTCATTAAGGGCTTGTTTTACGCAAAACGTTTCTTCCGACCCCCATTGATTTTGACAGCACTACTTGCATGTCAAATTTCAGCTCAATCTGATAATATTTAGGAGTAGTTATACACTTTTTGGCGGAAACTTGGTTCCACGGGTCTTATGGTAAGCGACAGCGAGCGAAGCTCGCTGTCAATAAAAAAATCAAGTATAGACGTCCAGCCTCTGGCCCCTTTGCTTTTGGCTCAGTTCTTGCGGCTG
>JACEEZ010018194.1:42500-47500 GCA_016584305.1 Chionoecetes opilio
ATTATAATTATTTAAACTGTAATAATTAAAACTCGTCAAGAGCATTCTATCCCCACTATCACCATTATCATCATTACATCATCACCATCATCACCACTATCATCATCACTACTATAACCACAACACCACCATTACCACAAAATCACACTATCACCACCATCACCCCCATAATATCACCACAAGATCACACCATCACCACAACACCACTACCATCATCACCACATCACCACTACCATCACTATCAACATCTCAACTTCACCTTCCTCGAACTCGTATTCAATAAACACACACACACACACACACACACACACACACACACACACACACACACACACACCCACGCATACAGTTATCTAAGAATTCCAATTTGTACTTTTTTTTCTCCTCGTTTTCAATATCCTCTGTATGTATGTATGTATGTATGTATGTATGTATGTATGCATGTATGTATGTATGCATGTATGTATGTATGTATGGCACGTACCGTAATATTCCCTCTCAAAAAAAACATCTTTATAGGGAAGTAATATTGGTCCTCTCACAACAACAACAGCAACAACAACAACAAAAAATCATCATCCGTGTTATTTCTTTCATCATTTTGTATCCTTTGTGGGCATAAGGCGAATGAAGAAAACGTTATATAAAATGTGTATAGAATGAAATAAACCTTTGAGCTCTTCCTCGTAAGTGTAGTCGTATCACCGGCTCGATATACTTACAATATAACTACAATATACTTACGGCTTTGTATATACTGAAAAGTCGGCTCGAAGAAGAAGAAGAACAACAACAACAACAACAACAACAACAACATCAATAAAAATAACAACAACAATAACAACAACAATAACAACAACAACAACAAAAAACAACAACAATAACAACAACAATACCAACAACAGCAATAACAACAACAACAATAACAACAATAACGACAACAACAACATTAAAAATAGCAACAACAATAACAACAACAACAACAACAACAATAACAACAACAACAACAATAACAACAATAACAACAATAACAACAACAACACCAACAATAACAACAATAACAACAATACCAACAATAACAACAATAACAACACAACAACAATAACAACAACAATAACAACAACAGCAATAACAACAGCAACAATAACAACAACAACAACAACAAAAACAACAACAACAACAACAATAACAAAAAACAACAACAAAAACAACAACAACAACAACAACAGCAACAGCATTAACAACAGCAACAATAACAACAATAACAACAATAACAACAACAACAACAACAACAACAACAACAACAACAATAACAACAATAACAACACAACAACAATAACAACAACAATAACAACAACAGCAATAACAACAGCAACAATAACAACAACAATAACAACAATAACAACAACAACAACAACAACAACAACAACAACAACAACAACAACAAACAACAAACAACAACAACAATAAAAATAACAACAATAACAACAACAATAACAACAACAATAACAACAACAGTAACAACAACAGCAATAACAACAGCAACAATAACAACAACAATAACAACAACAATAACAACAACAATAATAACAACAGCAACAACAACAACAACAACAGCAATAGCACCAATAACAACAACACCAATAACAACAACAACAACAACACAACAACAACAACAATAGCAACAACAACAACAGCAATAACAACAGCAACAACAACAACAACAATAACAACAGCAATAACAACAACAACAATAACAACAACAACTAGGTAGCATTTCTTCAACATTTACCCAGCATTTACCCAGCATGAATATAACGAAAATCCTCCTCTTCCTTATCCTCCTCCTCTGGCTGCCGCACCACCCCTTGAACCTCCACACTGTGTTCACACCATTACAAAACACACATAACATGACCTATCTATCAAGCACTAAACCTACCCCCACAAACTAGTAGTAGTTAGCCATAGATTACAGCTTTCAACTTTCCTCACAAATTCCATGCAGTTTTTCTATATTGCATGGTATCACTTCTTTTCCGGCCAGCTTCGGCTGGAGGGATGGGTGGGTGGGGAGGAGCCTTCTACTTCCTATCCTTTCTCTCTTATTATCTAGTTAGTGTAGTGTAGTTAAAGCAAACAGTCTTGTAAGGACCTATCGGTCTGTTGCTGTTTGTGTTTGCTTTGTATTCCTTTGTATTCCTTCGCCTTCTCCTCCTCCTCCTCCTCCTCCTCCTCCTCCTCCTCCTCCTCCTCCTCCTCCTCCTCCTCCTCCTCCTCCTCCTCCTCCTCTCCTCCTCCTCCTCCTCCTCCTCCTCCTCCTCCTCCTCCTCAAGCCGAAAACATGTGTAATGTATTCACATATAAACTCCAATCGGTGGTGGAAAAACATGTTCCCATGGTAAGAAAACGTTTGAATAACATAAACAGACCCAGTTGGATGAATAATGAGATCCAACAAATCATTGGTAGAAAGCGCCGAGCGTATAAAGTTTACAAACGATCAAATGCAGACTGCGATTCTAGAGAATACAATGACGTAAAACGTCGCTGCAAAGGACTAATCAAGTTTAAAAAGCGCGAGTATGAAGAAAAAATTGCAAAGGAATCCAAATCGAACCCGAAAAGGTTCTTTCAATACGTTCGAAGTGAGAAAAACGTCAAAACAAGTATTGGGCCACTGAAAGATAATAGTAATATCTTGGTAAATGATAATAAGAGTATGGCGTTCGTACTCAATGAATACTTTAATGCGGTATTTATTAAAGAAGACGAAACTCCATTACCAGAACCAGTAAACATGTATGCGGGACTCGAAAGGGATAGACTGGTAATAGGAGAGATAACAGTAGACGAAATATCAAAGTATTTGCTGAAACTTGACCCAGCAAAATCCGTGGGAGTGGACGAAATCTCGCCGCGACTACTTCGCGAATGTCACAGTCAACTTTCGCTCCCATTAAAGATTATTTTCAATAAATCGCTAATGGACAAAAATGTTCCTAGTATGTGGAAATTAGCTAATGTTACACCGATATTCAAGAAAGGGAGTAAGAGCCTCGCAAGTAATTATCGCCCAATTAGTCTAACGTCCGTGATTGTTAAACTATTTGAGAAAATATTGCGGGATAAAATAGTGTCTTTTCTCGATGAAAATAACTCTATACTAAACTCCCAGCATGGATTTCGAAATAAGAGATCCTGCTTAACAAACCTACTGGATTTTTTTAATGTCATTTATTCAAACTGGGACGCTAAAATTCCCTCGGATGTAATATACCTTGATTTTCAGAAAGCCTTCGATACAGTTCCCCATAAGCGACTATTGACCAAGCTATGGGGACATGGCTTAGGAGAGCAATTATGTTCATGGATTGGCGATTGGCTTTCAAATCGTAAACAACGGGTAGTAATAAATGGCGAGGCATCTGATTGGTTAGATGTTACTAGTGGGGTGCCTCAGGGCTCGGTCTTGGGTCCTACTCTTTTTCTGATATGTATCAACGATCTGGACTGCGGACTTGTATCTAAAATATCGAAATTTGCAGATGACACCAAATTAGGCGGTAAAGCTTATACCAGAGAAAACTGCGAACTCATACAAAGTGATCTCGACAAACTATCAGATTGGAGTGATAAATGGCTATTAAAATTCAATTCCGATAAATGTAAAGTAATGCATATAGGCAACGATAACCTCAAATATAACTATCAAATGCAAAATAAATCGTTAACTGAAGTACAGCAGGAAAAGGATTTAGGTGTCAACATCAGTAATGATCTGAAAACCAGTCGCATTGCCTAGCTGCCAGTAAAAAGGCAAATATGATGTTGGGCTTTATTAAACGTAACTTTGAACATAAAACTCCGAAAGTAATGACACAATTATACACGTCCTTGGTTAGGCCGCACTTGGAATATGCCGTTCAATTCTGGTCGCCCTGTTTCGTAAAAGATCAATCCAAATTGGAATCAGTGCAAAGAAGAGCAACCAAACAAATTCCATCTCTGCGAAGTTCATCTTATGAAGAGAGACTGCGGAAACTTAATATGTTTTCCTTAAAGGATCGTAGAATCCGTGGGGACTTGATAGAAACCTTTAAGATCCTAAAAGGGTTTAATATCATTAATCAAGAGAACCTATTCGAGCTTTCAACTCAAGTGACAACAAGAAATAATGGTTTAAAACTAAACGGTCAACGTTGCATCACCGATCTCCGTAAAAATTATTTCAATGTTAGAGTCGTTGATCGATGGAACAAGTTACCAGCAAATGTTGTCGGAGCCAGCACAATAACTACATTCAAAAACAGACTTAACGCGCACTGTAAAGTAAATGGGTATTGATAGTGCGAATTTCGTATCTAGTCCCCCGTATCGATTAGTTGTAGTGGTAGTGGTAGTTGTAGTTAGTATTTTTCATATCCTATCATTCTGCACTATGAAACTTCCATGTTCCTATCCTCTTTAGGGACATGGTATCATTTTCCAACTGTTTTCTTACAAGTAGTTGATAGTTAGTAGTATGTAGTTCAGCAGATACCCTCGCTATGGACCAATAGTTCTCCTGGTGTCTGTTATTCCTATGTAATCCTCCTCCTCCTCCTCCTCCTCTTCATTTTGATCCTCTTAGCTAAATACCTGATTGCGGAAACGACCTTCACGTAAGATAAATATTATTCTGAAAGACGAGAATACAATTTAAAAAATCTATGAACGGTCCTATGTAAGTAAAGGATGTTTTTTTGGCTACACTTATATTAGCCTAATCAAAAACAGGGGAGTATATATACATAAATTTACACTAATGGTTCTTAAATGATAATTAGGTTAGGTTAGGTTAGGAAAATATTAGGTTAGGTTAGGTTAGGAAATTATTAGGCTAGGTTAGGTTAGGTAAGGACATTATTAGGTTAGGTTAGGTTAGGTTAGGTTAGGTTAGGCTAGGTTAGGAAATTATTAGGTTAGGTTAGGTTAGGTAAGGAAACTATTAGGTTAGG
>JACEEZ010018194.1:50000-52500 GCA_016584305.1 Chionoecetes opilio
AATATTTTCTATCTTCTGTTTCATTATTTTCTATCTTCTGTTTCAATATTTTCTATCTTCTGTTTCATTATTTTCTATCTTGTTTCAATATTTTCTATCTTGTTTCAATATTTTCTATCTTCTGTTTCATTATTTTCTATCTTCTGTTTCATTATTTTCTATCTTCTGTTTCATTATTTTCTATCTTCTGTTTCATTATTTTCTATCTTCTGTTTCAATATTTTCTAACTTCTGTTTCATTATTTTCTATCTTGTTTCAATATTTTCTATCTTCTGTTTCAATATTTTTCATCTTCTGTTTCACTATTTTCTATCTTCTGTTTCATTATTTTCTATCTTCTGTTTCAATATTTTCTATCTTCTGTTTCAATATTTTCTATCTTCTGTTTCAATATTTTCTATCTTCTGTTTCATTATTTTCTATCTTCTGTTTCATTATTTTCTATCTTCTTTTTCGTTATTTTCTATCTTCTGTTTCATTATTTTCTATCTTCTGTTTCATTATTTTCTATCTTCTGTTTCAATATTTTTTATCTTCTGTTTCATTATTTTCTATCTTGTTTCATTATTTTCTATCTTCTGTTTCAATATTTTCTATCTTCTGTTTCAATATTTTCTATCTTCTGTTTCATTATTTTCTATCTTCTGTTTCATTATTTTCTATCTTCTGTTTCAATATTTTCTATCTTCTGTTTCAATATTTTCTATCTTCTGTTTCATTATTTTCTATCTTCTGTTTCAATATTTTCTATCTTCTGTTTCAATATTTTCTAATTTCTGTTTCATTATTTTCTATCTTCTGTTTCAATATTTTCTATCTTCTGTTTCATTATTTTCTATCTTCTGTCTCATTATTTTCTATCTTCTGTTTCAATATTTTCTATCTTCCGTTTCATTATTTTCTATCTTCTGTTTCATTATTATCTATCTTCTGTTTCAATATTTTCTATCTCCTGTTTCATTATTTTCTATCTTCTGTTTCAATATTTTCTATCTTCTGTTTCAATATTTTCTATCTTCTGTTTCATTATTTTCTATCTTCTGTTTCAATATTTTCTATCTTCTGTTTCAATATTTTCTATCTTCTGTTTCATTATTTTCTATCTTCTGTTTCAATATTTTCTATCTTCTGTTTCATTATTTTCTATCTTCTGTTTCAATATTTTCTATCTTCTGTTTCAATATTTTCTATCTTCTGTTTCAATATTTTCTATCTTCTGTTTCATTATTTTCTATCTTCTGTTTCAATATTTTCTATCTTCTGTTTCATTATTTTCTATCTTCTGTTTCATTATTTTCTATCTTCTGTTTCATTATTTTCTATCTTCTGTTTCATTATTTTCTATCTTCTGTTTCATTATTTTCTATCTTATGTTTCATTATTTTCTATCTTCTGTTTCAATATTTTCTATCTTCTGTTTCATTATTTTCTATCTTATGTTTCAATATTTTCTATCTTCTGTTTCATTATTTTCTATCTTCTGTTTCAATATTTTCTATCTTCTGTTTCATTATTTTCTATCTTCTGTTTCAATATTTTCTTTTCACAGATTCCATTTAATTTATAATCAATTATATTCATCTACATAAATATTATTCACCTATTCATTATTTCTCCATCTTTAGCTTTTTCATTTTTCAACAATTTTCTACAGTTTACATTAATCATTCACCTAATTACTATTTTTCTATCGTTTTGTTTCAATATTTTTCTTTTCACAGATTCTCTTTTAATTTATACCTAACACGGAAGAAGTTTGTTTAATTTTTTTTCTCTCTTTTATTTCATTATTTTTCTATTTTTTGTTTCACTATTATTATTTCCACATGCTCCCATAATTTATAGTCCACAGGGAAGACCATTCTAACAAAGCACAACATGGCGGAACACTATGCTGACCGAGGCTTTGTCGCGATGTCATATCCAGGTTAAAGAGCATCACATAGTATCGCCACACTCAACAGTTCTACAGCATCACTCACTCCCTTCTGTTATGATGAGAATGTTGGTGCCACGGGAGATGAAGTGACATGACAGTGCCGTGACAGTGACAATAAATACGTACGGACCGATTAAACAAGGAAATGCAATGTTGATGATGAGAATACGTAGTGCCGAGTATCAGGTAACAGGTAACAGTGTCAGGTTCGGCCAATACTTTTGACTCAAATATTCCATCATTGTGGAGCAAACCGATCCTATTACCGGTGTCGTATTGCAGTGGTAAGTGGTAGTAGTGTCGTAGTGGTAGTAGTGGTGGTGGTGGTACAGTAGTAGAAGTAGTAGTAGTAGTAGTAGTAGTAGTAGTAGTAGTAGTAGTAGTAGTAGTAGTAGTAGTAGTAGTAGTAGTAGTACAGAAGTAGTAGAAGTAGTAGTAGTAGTAGTAGTAGTAGTAGATTTAGTAGTAGTAGTAGTAGTAGTAGTAGTAGTAGTAGTAGTAGTAGTAGTAGTAGTAGTAGTAGTAGTAGTAGTAGTAGTAGTAGTGATACAGAAGAAGTA
>JACEEZ010018194.1:57500-62500 GCA_016584305.1 Chionoecetes opilio
TATAGACCTTTTGTTATCTTTTGTTATGGTTTCATTTTTAAGGTTCGTCTGTAGAGATTGTGAGGAATACACACACACACACACACACACACACACACACACACACACACACACACACACACACACACACACACACACACACACACACACACACACACACATACACACACACACACACACACACACACACACACATTCACGTATTCACATTGCGAGAAAAGTTACTTGCAAAAAACAAAACAAAAACAAATTCAAAACAAGTAAGTAGGACACAAAAGTTTAGAAGTGTTTAAGTTCTACTCGGAAAACAGGAAGAGAATAGACAAGAGAAGAGAGAGAAGAGAAGAGAAGAAAGAAGAAGAAAGAAGAAAAAAGAGAAGAGAGAAACAGAGAATAGACAAAAGACATTGAAATCCCCAAAACAGACCAACAGAATTAAAGATAGCGCAAGAAAGAAAGAGAGAGAGAGAGAGAGAGAGAGAGAGAGAGAGAGAGAGAGAGAGAGAGAGAGACGGAGAGAGAGGAGAGAGAGAGAAGAGAGAGAGAGAGAGAGAGAGAGAGAGAGGAGAGAGAGAGGAGAGAGAGAGAGACAGAGAGAGAGTCAGAGAGAAAGAGAGAGAGGGAGACAGAGAGAGAAAGAGAGAAAAAAAATTGTCAAATGAGGAGAGAAAAAAGTCAAAGAGGAAACAAACTAGAAGGCAAGTATAATTATATTAAAAGTGGAGAATAAAATGAAAAAAAGCAACAAAAAATGAAAATAATACAACTATGTTTTTAAATCGTCCAGGAATTACGAAAATAAATGTGTTTATTATTTCGTATTTTCACGAATCGGTCATTATTTTTCCGCTTCATAAATGGTCAAATATACTACGTGAATAAAAAACAAATCTCTCTCTCTCTCTCTCTCTCTCTCTCTCTCTCTCTCTCTCTCTCTCTCTCTCTCTCTCTCTCTCTCTCTCTCTCTCTCTCTCTCTCTCTCTCTCTCTCTCTCTCTCTCTCTCTCTACGAATCACCTTTGTTCGGTTAGGACTTCCAAAAATAGTGTAGTTATAATTATGCTTTGTACTGTGTGTGTGTGTGTGTGTGTGTGTGTGTGTGTGTGTGTGTGTGTGTGTGTGTGTGTGCGTGTGTGTGTGTGTGTGTGTGAAAGTCCCCTGATAGCTATAAGTGCCGCTTTGAAACTTAATATCGACTCTAAATCGATGTCCCTGAAGTACCGAACCCCATTCAAGCCAGACCTTTGATCTCCTAACACACCCACACACACACGTGCGCGACACATCATTCACTTCCTTGTTACCTGAGACGTATCTCAGACGACCTTGATATCTTTTACTATATATATACAGTATACTTGCCGCCGTTTCCTGCTCCTCCTCTATCCTCCTCCCTTATCCTCCTCCTCCTCCTCCATTTTCTTCTTTCACAAAGAGCCGCGCTCCCTGTGAGTCAGAAAAGAGAGAGAGAGAGAGAGAGAGAGAGAGAGAGAGAGAGAGAGAGAGAGAGAGAGAGAGAGAGAGAGAGAGAGAGAGAGAGAGAGAGAGAGAGAGAGAGAGAGAGAGAGAGAGAGAGAGAGAGAGAGAAAAAAACAGAAAAAAATAATAATAATAATAAAACTTAAAACTTAATTCTTTTTCGAATATTTCAAAGCTGCATTGTTTGTACTACGAGTGAAGCCAAGGGGAAAGGCTTCTCTGAACACACACACACACAACACACACACACCTAAACGGCTCGGCTGGTTAGAGCGTACGGCACCATTCTGTGGTCTGGGGTTCGATCCCCGGCCCCGCTCAATCCAGGGGATTTTTCCATTGACAAATTCGGGCGGTTACTTTTTCCCTTGAGCAAGGGGATAGAGCAAGAGGTCCCAGCATTGCCGTAAGATAATAATAATAATGATAATTGCCGATAATATACTACAAGCTCGCTCCGGGAGGGTGAAACTGGCGTATCTCTCCTGTATTATAGTGAGTGCGATGGCGATGGTGGTGGTGGTGACGTTCTACTGTATCTCTCCTCCTGTATATCTCCTCCTTCTGTCCTGTTATAGTATAGTGAAAGCGATGGTGATGGTGTTGGTGAAGATGGTGATGTAATTTATCTCTCCTCCTCTATTATAGTGAACGCGATGGTAATGGTGGTGGTGACATTCTGCTGTATTTCTCCTCTTCTAGTATAGTGATGGTGTCGGTGATGGTGATGATGATGGTGACGTAATCATTTATCTCTCCTCTTCATTACAGTGCTGTCGTATACCAGCAAGAACCCTCGCAGCATCCTGTCCACGCGCACCCAGTACTCCATCACCAAGATGCTGCTGCTCATCTCCACTGTGTTCATCATCCTCAACCTGCCCAGGTGAGGGGGGGGGGGGGGGGGGGGGGGGGGGGGGGGGGGGGAAGGGAAGGGAAGGGAAGGGAAGGGAAGGGAAGGGAAGGGAAGTGAGTGGGTGATGTGAGGGAAGCAAATACTGGAGAGGGAGATGCTGAAAGAAAGTAAACAAGAAGGACGCTAACGAGTGGGAGGATTGATAAGGAGTTGGAAATAAGAGAGATGGCGGTGAGTGAGAGGGCCGGCGAGGGGTGGAAGGATGGGTGATGACTGATGAGGGAAGGGGAAGGTAAGGGGAGGTAAGGGGAAAAAAGGAAGAAGGAAGTGAAGAGGAAGAAATCACTGGGTACGGAAACAGAGATGAATAATAATCAACTAAATCCCTTAAATGCCATTCACATCCTCCTTTGATCTTCTACATCCTTTGCTAGTGTTCCTCTCCTCGTGTGTGTGGTTAAAGATGCCTGGAGGAGTGTGGCGAGGGCGAGGGCGAGGGCGGGGGCTGAGGCAGGAGCTCCAGGCCACACTAGTATTTGAGTGTGTGTGTGTGTGTGTGTGTGTTTAAACCTCCCTCCCTCCCGTTCCCAACAGCCACGTGATCCGGGTGCACGCCTTCCTCAGCAGTCTGTGGGGCAGCGAGCAGGAGGCAGACGAGGCCACCATGTGGAACCTGCAGCAGCTGTTCATGCAGCTGCAGTACACGCACTTCAGCATCAACTTTGTCTTCTACTCCACCTGCGGTGCTACCTTCAGGAAGTGTCTCTTCCAGCTGCTGCCTACGAAGGTTCGCACCTGCTGCCGCCGGAGTCCCAACTCCCAGAGGTACCAGTAGGCGGGAGAGCCAGGCCTTTGGTGGTGTATGCTGCACCAGTTCCTTTCCAGGCAGTGCATTGACCTTTGCCTGGAGGATGATCTGTCTTCCGGCTCAAGTGGAGGGGCGAGGGGGCGCGGCCGTCCTCCCCCACCCATGGCAAGGGTTCGAATAGGGTTCAAGTAGGAACAAGGCAGCGAGTAGCAGAAAGTACCAATGACATTCCTGCGCCCACAAACAGCCCGCCTCGAGGCCGCCATGGATGTTCCTTCCTTTATCGTCGTCGTCGCCGCCACCGTCTCCCTCAATCAATGCATCGCCTCGCTACACAGTCACCTGCCCTGATCCTGCAACACTTTCCTGCTTCCAGAGATGATCTCCTTTCCCACCTCGCCACTTAAGGCCGTGCACAGAACACACTGACATCCATTTCTCGCCACCGCCAACCCCTCCTGCTGCCACTCACTCAGCGGTGGACAAAAAACAGAGGCGCTGACAGAAGGTGAAATTGTCTCGAGAGGTCTTTGACTTGCCCTGCAGCCAGCCGGTTAGGGGAGGCGGTAGCAGAGTGGTTAAAGTCTCCGACTGGCGTTCTCGGTGACCCGAGTTCGATCCCCGAAGAAAACAAAAACCTTTCTGCACCGTCGAGTGGCCTAAGAACACCCACATGCCCTGTCCATCAACTCTTGCCTTCGATTGCGAGTGCATCGGAGGACACAGGGGGCGGCATGAGCCTCTAATCACAGGCGTCACTATAAAAATCCTGCCTGCGCCACCACGAGCGAGGACCAACCTTCACACCCCTCAGTGAACCTCCAGAGACTAAAAACAGGAAACCACTTAACACCTCCAAATGGCATTTTCTTCGCGCATCTCCGAAAAGAGAAGAGTGAAGGGCGCGATATTGCAATGTTCACGCCGAGGGAAGGGAATTGCAATGTTCACGCCGAGGGAAGGGAAGGGAACAAGAGGAGAGGCAACGCGATGGAATGAAGACAAGGAGAAAAAGATGGATAGAGAGGAAGACGTGGGAGAAAAGGATGAAGAGGACACCCGTGAAGGCTTGAAGAACGTTTTGATGCAGAAGCCACTCACGCCGCTATTCTCCGGGAGCCTCGCGTGATCGGGTCATGTGTGTGGGAAGTGAGCTAGGCGATTGAGGTGCTTCACCACGGCAAAAACCCAACATTCGATCCAGAAAGAATCCCTCCACGCTCAGCCTCATCATGATCACCTACGCAACAATGAGGGGAACAAGAAGGAGGAGGGTAATCACGAAGAGCCACTAATCAACACGAATACATGCAGCAGTGATCCCTAATCAGGAGAAATTTATATCCCAGAGAAAAAAGCGGCAGTGAGCGGGAAGAGAAGGAGCAATCTGGCGTGCCTCGGTGTGCAATATCCGCCACATGCTTCCAGGACTCACATATTTTGTATATATTTCATATTAATCATTTTAGAGAGAGGAAAAAAGTCATCCGTTTTTTATCACGCGTTAAAATTTTATAACGTTACAACAATATGTATATAGGCTTTATATGGTACCTTAAAATCTAAATCCATATAAAAGAAAGTAGTTAGATACTAAATACAATATATTAAATACCTGGATTGCCCGTCCACACAAACGATACCAGAATTATTTTACGTATTCATTGATCTGACATTATTCCACGAACCTTCAGTCCATTACCCTATTGCTCTTCTATGCTAACTTTGTACCTTTAAAGAAAAATCAACTTGTAATACTTAAAACAATACCTTCGCGAATGACGTAAATCCAGACACGTTCACTACCCGTGTCATCATAATCGCTACACTTACCCTGATGACAACGCGAAGCTAGGTA
>JACEEZ010018194.1:70000-75000 GCA_016584305.1 Chionoecetes opilio
TACATTAAATTCCTACATTAAATTACTACAATAAATTACTACATTAAATTACTACATTAAATTACTACATTAAATTCCTACATTAAATTCCTACATTAAATTACTACATTAAATCACTACATACATAGTTTACGCAATTACTGTAGTTAACTTTTATTTCAGGTTTTTTTTAGTTACACCAAAGACTACTCTATACTGGACTTACTACTCGTGCCCCGCGCCAACCCGCCCATGACCAGTGGAGGCCAGTTTTGCGATTCCTGCCATTTTAGAACATTACCCCTATTTCCCTTCCTAAGGTTTATCAGTATATATGATATACCGTTATCTTCGTAAATGTTTGTTCTATAATATTATCAAATAAAAAACAGTAAAATACACTAAAGAAAGGCCATTATGAGAGAGTGAAGAAATATGCATGACCTCAATATATACTTAAACTCTTCGCCATTTAATATTTTGCGAGAAAACATTTTAGATGAAACATATCAATAGAAGCGGATTTCATTAGCTTTCCCTTGATATATTTCGTTGTCTGATAAATTAATCAGAACCATGCATAAATTAGCGTTAACTAAATAAATAACATCATCAATCGGGTAATTATCCCGATAGATGATGTTATTTTTTTAGTTAACGCTAATTTATGCATGGCTCTGATTCATTTATCGAAAACAAATATATCACTGGTGAAGCTAATGAAAATCACCGTTTTCTATGATATGTTTTCATCTATAAAATGTTTTCTCGCAAAATATTACATGGAGATGAGTGCAAGTGAATAGTAAGGTTCATGGATATTTCTTCACTCTCTCGTAATGGCATTTTTTAAAATTGTTTTTACTGTTTTTTATTTGCTAATATTATAGAACAGACATTTACGAGATACGGTATTCATATATACTGATAAACGCTTAGGAATGAAAAGGGAGTGGATTTTCGAAAATGGCAGGAATCGCAAAACGGCCTCCACTGAAATTAGCCCAAAATGATTTAGCAAGTCCAGTATAGAGTAGTACTTTGACAGGGTAAAGACTGAAAGGGGTGAAGGAAGTAATGGGTAAATGGCAAGCTGTGTAGTTTTAAAAATGTGGAAAGAAAATAACAAGGGAATAAGTAGCGACGTCAGATACAGAATGACCCCCCCCCTAAAACCCCTAAAAAACCCTAACTAAACCTAAACCTAAACTAAGCTAAACCTAACCTAATCTAACCTAACCTTTAACAAACTAATCCCTATACCTAACCGAACCTAACCTAAACGTAACCTAAACTACCTAACCTTACTAACCTAACCCTAAACTAACCTAACTTAACTAATCTAACCTAAACCTACCCTACTAACCTAACCTTAACTACCTAACCTAAACTAACCTACCCTAAATCTAACCTACCTTAACTTACCTTACCTAAACCAACCTATATTTTCTCCTTATTCTTTTTCTTGTTATTTTCCCCCGACTACCTTGTCGTTTAATGGAATTACATAAAACATAGATATAAGGAAGCTACAAGATGCCGTGAGACCTACCGGGTAGTTTCCTGTTCTTAACACTGTTACTTATCCACCTTTTCATCCCCATCCATGAATTTATCTGCCTCCTACTCCGCTGTAACCACCTTGACCGACTGAGAACCATTCTTCCATCATTTACCACCCTATTGGTTGAACCAGTTTTTCCTTATTTTTTTTAAAAATCTACGCTTTTCCAGCTTGAATCCGGTTACTTCTTGTTCTCCCTGGTTAATAAGCCGTCAGAACTTTTCCTATCTTCCTTTTATTGTATCCCTTTATCCATTTAAAACTCTATCATATCGCCCCTTACTCTACGGCCTCTCGAGTGATGTAATTTTAATATGCTTCAATTCTCTGCTCATAACTAAAGTTATGCATCCCATGAAGTCATTTTGGTCATCCTTCTCTGCACTGATAGGTGGCAGATAGGATGTACCAAGAACATACATAAGAAAATAGAGATATAAACATAGCACTACGAAGGCTATATCCATCTTGTTTACGGAGACCACAACTGAACGCATAAGTCTAGGTGAGTCCTGACTAGAGCCCAAATAAAGCTTTGAATACCTCAGCACTTCCCACTTTTACACTCGGTTTAACACTCGGAAATTGGTTTCGGACTTAGGTGTGTTGAAATCTATAACTATAAGCGAAATTGTGTCTGTCTGTCTTTCTGTCGTCTGTCTGTCTGTCTTTCTGTCTGTGTGTGGTGGGTGTGTGTGTGTGTGGTGGTATAGGTCCGCCCCCCGTGGCGCAGATCGACCTCATATCGCACATTTTGGAACCGGGTTGACCAGGGAAGGTCATAAAAGCCAACTTATGAGATTGATTCGATCACTTTTTTTTTCTCTTTTCCATTTTTTAGCACCTATTAGCGATAATGTGAAAAAAAAAAAGTGGATTGCGAGAATTGGGGAACCTTGATGTAGGGTGATGGGTAATGGGTGCGTGAATGGGTGTGGGGTGAATGGTTAATGGGTGTGGTGATGGTGAGTGAATGGGTTGGGGGGTGATGGTTTGGGGGTGATGGGTATGGGGTGAGGGAATAGGTGGGGGGTGATGGTAAGTTGTCAATATACGCGAAAGTTGTCCTGTCTGTCTGTCTGTCGGTGTGTGTGTGTGTTTGTGTTGGTGTGTGTGTCTGGTATAGGTATCCGTCCCCCCGTGGCGCAATCACCTCATATGGCACTTTTTGGAACCGGGTTGACCAGGGGAATGTTTTAACCTAATTATGAGATGATCCGAATCACTTTTTTTTTTTTTAGGCAGCCTATTATCGATAATTGTGAAAAAAAGTGGGTTGGCGAGAATTGAGGAAACCTTGATGTAGGGTGTGGTAATGGGTGATTGAATGGGTGGGGTGAGGGTAATGGTTGTGTGGTGTGATGGGTGAGTGAATGTGGGTGGGGGTGATGGGTTGGGGGGTGATGGTTTGATGGGTTGAGGGAATAATATGGGGGGGTTATGTGGTTAATGGTAGAATATAGCGAAAAGTGTGTCTGTCTGTCCTGTGTGTCTGTGTGTGTATAGTGTGTGTGTGTGTGTGTGTTGTGTGTGTGTGTGTGTGTGTGTGGTGTGTGTGTCGGTATAGGTTCCCGCCCCCCGTGCGCACTCACCTCATATGGCACATTTTTGGAACCGAGTGACCAGGGGAATGGTTTAAAGCCCAATTATAGATGTACCATCACTTCTTTTTTTTGCAGCCTAATTTAGCGATATTGTGGAAAAAAAGTGGGTTGCGAGAATTGAGGAAGACCTTGATGTAGGTGGGGATGGGTATGGTGAGTGAATTGGTGGGGTGATGGGTGAGTGAATGTTGGGGGGTTATGGGTTGGCTGGTGATGGGTTAGGGTGAGGGGAATAGGTGGGGGGTGAGGGGTAATGGGTGCGTGATTGTTGTGGTTGTGATTGTAATGGGTGAGTGTAAATGGGTGGGGGTATGGGTAATGGGTGAGTGAATGGTTGGGGGGTGAATGGGTTGGGTGAGTGATGGGGGGGGGTAATACATACATTTCCTACATCCATGATTTCGCAGGAAAGTTTTGAAGGGGATATCTGGAGAGTCCGTTTTTGTGGGCGAGAGCTCCACCACCAATAGCCTCCGCGAGCTAGCCAAAAAGTCCGCCCACCCGGAGGGAGGCTTTGCGGCTAGTATAATATAAAATTGAGGAGTAACGGGGCAGATCGAGCAGTCAGGGTCAAACAATGGGCAGCCAGTAGATTGTCTTCATTTTTTTTTTTTGTTAAAACATCACAAAAAGGACTGGCCAAGGGCACCAAAAACAAGGTAACCCCAAAAAGAAATGTGTCTTGTGTTTGTCATATAGTTGGTCTTCATAATAGTCCAGTATTTTTTCACAAATGTTAATCATTGTGAACTAAAAAAGTATTGGAATCCTGAATCTGAATCTCTAATCTCTCTCTCTCTCTCTCCACTCTCTCTCTCTCCCTCTCTCTCTCTCTCTCTCCTCTCCCTCACTCTCTCTCTCTCTTCTCTCTCTCTCGTCTCTCTCTTCTAACCCGTCAGGGTGGCTCGGTAGTAGAGCTGCGGGATCCGTGTAGCGTCCCTGGATTCGGTCAGCGGTTCGAGCCCACCAAGTTCGTCCTGGCGTTGTGGCGCTTTTTATAGTCAATAACCTGTAGTTGTACTTTGTCAAAGTTTTCTAGATAAGATCAAAGTATCTTATCTATCTCTCTCTCTCGCTCTCGACCATTCATAACCTTGCTATTTTTCCTCTGTTTTATTTCTTTAATTATGCACTCTAATAACCGTCTTATTTTTCTTCATCGTTTTCCTTATCGTGGCAGTACAACCAAATATAGGCTAAAAGAATGATTATATAACAAGACTAACTAATTAATCCCCAGCCTTGCTATGCTAGACTAGGTATTTCCTTCTTTATGCGGTTTAATACCCTATGTATGGCATAAGAACCCTGTCACACTGTTATATAGAGAGGCGGGAGGGGAGGGGTGATGGGGGGAGGATCTGATAACTCTATTAATAAAATAAGCAAGGTTTTGTTACTCCTATAATCTTCACTCAGCTAGCCACTGATTCTTTGTCGTCTACTCCCACCATTTATTCTCTCATTACCATAAATGCATTATATAAATAATAATACAAGAAAAGGAAACATAAAAAAAAAAAGTTACGGCTGATCCCCCTGTTTCCCTCCTTTGCCCGAGGGAAGGAGGTAGATGACGGGAGGGGGGGGGAAGGGGAAGGGGAAACGGGGGGAAAGGGGGAAAGGTTCCTCTTATCCTCTGTCCTTCCTTTAGCCAGAGGGAAGGAGTAGATGGAACGGGAGGGGGAGGGGAAGGGGAAAGGGTGAAGGGGGGAGGTTCCTCTTGTTCCACCTGTTTCTCACCCTTAGCCAAGGGAAGGATGTAGATGGGACGGGGAGGGGGAAGGGGAAGGGGAAGGGGGAAATGGGGGAGGTTCCTCTGATCCAACCTGTTTCCTCCTCCCTTCCCCTTA
>JACEEZ010018194.1:80000-82500 GCA_016584305.1 Chionoecetes opilio
CCCACGACCTAATTAAGTTATAAGTCGAGCCATTTTGCCACTGAGTCACTCAATTTACCCCGAAATGTTGGACAAATATGAGACATGTGAGTGGAGAGATGGTAAGAAATATGTTGGAAAGGTAGTAATACGTATATATATATATTATCTTACGAGAGAGAGAAAGAGAGAGATAGAGGAAGAAAGAAAAAAAAGAGAGAGAGAGAGAGGGGAAAAAGAGAGAGAGAGAGAGGGGAAAAGGAGAGAGAAAAAGAGAGAGAGAGAGAGGAGAGAGAGAGAGAGAGAGAGAGGAGAGAGAGAGAGAGAGAGAGGGGAGAGAAAAGGAAAAGAGAGAGAGAGAGAGAGAAAAGAGAGAGAGAGAGAGAGAGAAATAAAGTGGTGATGATCGGTTATAATGACAACTATATAATTACAATCACCTCAAAAATTATCTCGTTACGAAGCGAGATTGACATATTCATCCTTGACACACATTACATTCAAGTGCTTGAGGTGTGTAACGCTAGAGGCTACCTGAGAGTACACTAATTAATGTGAGCCCGTCAGGGTGGCAAGGTTGGTAGAGACGTGAGTTCCCAATGTGCAGCGTCCCTGTGCATTCGGTCACCGGTTCGAGTCCGCCTAGTTCATGCTGACGTGGCGGCGCTTTGTATAGTCAATAACCTTGTAGTTGGTACTTGCAAAGTGTCTAGATAGGATGAAAATCTTATCTTAATTAATGTGAAATGATGGGCTGCGTATTGCAGCTTAATATACTAAAATCATTCTATGTAGATTATATAAGTTAATATCATCATCCTACACACACACCACACACACACACACACACACTTACACACACACACACACACACATAAAAGGAAGAAAAGGAAAGACTAGATAAAGGTAGATATGGAGATGGGACCACACGAGTATTCTTCAGGCCCTGTAAAAAAATACAACTAGGTAAATACACAATTACAAACACACACACACACACACACCACATACACACACACACACACCACACACACCTACTATACATATAAACAGTAGGTAATATAGAAGCTCTTAACTCTCTCATACATAAGATAACAGCATATCACCGTCCTAAGTAATATCATCTCGCGGTTGATATCAAATTTGGGCTCCAGTCTCTTGGCTATGATTTTTTTCCCTTTATTATATTACAGGGGAGATGTGAGGTGGTGGTGGTATGAAAGTAGTAGTAGTAGTAGTAGTGTAGTAGTAGTAGTAGTAGTAGTAGTAGTAGTAGTAGTAGTAGTAGTAGTAGTAGTAGTAGTGGACTAGTAGTAGTAGTAGTAGTAGTAGTAGTAGTAGTAGTAGTAGTAGTAGTAGTAGTAGTAGTAGTAGTAGTAGTAGTAGTAGTAGTAGTAGTAGTAGTAGTAGTAGTAGTAGTAGTAGTAGTAGTAGTAGCAGTAGTAGTTGCAAAAGAAGAAGTATAGGAGGGAGAAAAAAAAATTGGAAGTCGATACTTTTCCCGGTAAAAAAAATACACAGACAGACAGACAGACAGACAGACACACAGACAGACACACACACACAGACACACACACAGACACACACACACACACACACACACACACACACACACACACATGTTCAATGACGCTTAATTGAAGACACAGAGACACATGTAGATAGAAAAGACCCTGTACCTATTGCCTTCATTAGCGGCACTATGCCCACTATAAAGGTGATGATGGGTAGCACAGCAATCAAGGCAGATAATAATAATGATGTATATTCCACAGATAAACACAGGTAAACACAAGGTAAATATTATGAAGATTGGAGGCCTTTCATTTGAGCTATGGTAAAATGAAATCGGGTGATAGTTAACTGAGAAAATGACATTTAAATGTTATTATAAATCATTTAAATGTAATGTTATCAAATTACCACCCGATTTCCTTTTACCAAAGCTCAAATGAAAGGCCTTGACCTATTCTATGTTTATTAATTGCGACTTGAATTACGCGTACCTATCATAGTTTTTGAGTTATTCAAGGAAAATGTGATTTTCCAAAAATAATACTTAATACCCTATTTAATCATCCTATTATGATTACATATAATAAAAGGGGTATAAATAATATACCCCTAATAAGGGTATCTATAGTATACCCCTAATAATCTCCTGAGACACTTTAATAGATTATGTGAAAAAAACAAGATCTCTCATTTTCATTTTGTATTGAAAAAAAATGAAACCCTTTGCACTCGGCCAGAGCGTGGCGCATGGGTGGAGGATGTAAAACATCAGCAAGCACCGTAAATGTCATGAAACGTCAAGTGGATGCCAATCCTCAAATAGGAGAAAGAAAATTCTTACGATATGACATTTACATCCTCGCTGTGGCCACTTCTTTATGTTACGGTGTCGCCACCCCGCCACGTTCATGAAACACTCCACCCACTTCATCACACATTTCCTCGTAACACCCACAATCCTTGATATTTCTTCCTCTGGCCTCTCTTCCTTGTGTAGAGTCACAAT
>JACEEZ010018194.1:87500-90000 GCA_016584305.1 Chionoecetes opilio
TCAAATTAGACCACCTTTTCCAATTACTGAATCTCATAAAAGATTTGTCATTTATTTCGGATGCATGAAATGGAATGAACTTCCAGAGCACATTAAAACTATTGTTAATAAGAATACATTTGAAATAAATACAAAGAAATATATAGTAAATATGTATTGATCTATACATGTTGAGTAGTAGTAATTTTTGTTTCTTCAGTAGATGTATTTTTTTTCATGAAGATATAGTGAGTGAGTTTCTGTTGGTTTGTATGTTTGTAAGTCTTGATATGTTTAGGTATGTACAAGTGCTTGTGGGCCTTCGGAGCCATGTATTAATGTTTGTAGTAGTAGTATATATTAGACAACATGAGATTGCAAACTCCAATCGTGTTGTTGCTGTCGTTGGTCACTGGTCAAAGTGCCTCGGGATAGACCACGTTCCGTGTGATTCCAACCTTTATGTTCCGTGTGATTCCAACCTTTATGTTCCGTGTGATTCCAACCTTTACGTTCCGTGTGATTTCAACCTTTGTGTTCCGTGTGATTCCAACCTTTGTGTTCCGTGTGACTCCAACCTTTGTGTTCCGTGTGATTCCAACCTTTATGTTCCGTGTGATTCCAACCTTTGTGTTCCGTGTGATTCCAACCTTTGTGTTCCGTGTGATTCCAACCTTTATGTTCCGTGTGATTCCAACCTTTGTGTTCCGTGTGATTCCAACCTTTATGTTCCGTGTGATTCCAACCTTTGTGTTCCGTGTGATTCCAACCCTTATGTTCTGTGTGATTCCAACCTTTATGTTCCGTGTGATTCCAACATTTATGTTCCGTGTGATTCCAACCCTTATGTTCTGTGTGATTCCAACCTTTATGTTCCGTGTGATTTCAACCTTTATGTTCCGTGTGATTCCAACCTTTGTGTTCCGTGTGATTCCAACCTTTATGTTCCGTGTGATTCCAACCTTTATGTTCCGTGTGATTCCAACCTTTATGTTCCGTGTGATTCCAACCTTTATGTTCCGTGTAATTCCAACCTTTATGTTCCGTGTGATTCCAACCTTTGTGTTCCGTGTGATTCCAACCCTTTGTGTCGATTTCCTATCCACCTTGTTCGTGTATTCCAACCTTTATGTTCCGTGTGATTCCAACCTTTGTGTTCGTGTGATTCCAACCTTTGTGTTCCGTGTGATTCCAACCTTTGTTCCGTGTGATTCCAACCCGTTGTGTTCCGTGTGATTCCAACCCTTTGTGTTCCGTGTGATTCCAAGCCTTTGTGTTCCGTGTGATTCCAACCCTTTGTGTTCCGTGTAATTCTAACCCTTTATGTTCCGTGTAATTCCAACCCTTTGTGTTCCGTGTGATTCTAACCTTTATGTTCCGTGTAATTCCAACCCTTTGTGTTTCGTGTGATTCCAACCCTTTGTGTTCCGTGTGATTCCAACCCTTTGTGTTCCGTGTGATTCCAACCCTTTGTGTTCCGTGTAATTCCAACCCTTTGTGTTCCGTGTGATTCCAAACCTTTCTGTTCCGTGTGATTCCAACCCTTTGTGTTCCGTGTGATTCCAACACACACACACACACACGCACACAAACTTCCATGAGTCTACTGAGTTTTTGGAATGCGGCAAGACGTTACCGCAGAGTTTTTCCTGTAATCTAATACTCCTAAAGTGTTTTTTGCCCAAAACCCCCCTTCAAAATTATTCAATCAACATGGGACCAAGCCGCTTACCACCTACGATTTATTTGCGATATTTTGAGCCTACTCTCATCAAAATTAAATTTACAGTTTCGGCTACCCAAAACAGACAGACAGACAGACACACAGACACACGGCTACTCCTATAGTATATTAGATGTCTATGTAAATATCGATAAAAAGGTATGTCGAAATATAATACGTAAATATGTTTGTCCATTGCAAGGTATTTTATAGCTATACATACAAGGGGCCTGTCAAAATATGTTTTCATTTAACGGGCCCAGCCATGTTTATATACCATGTATATATGATCAAGCTTTGTATATATTTATATGGCTAATAAACTACTTTAATTGAATTGAGAGAGAGAGAGAGAGAGAGAGAGAGAAGAGAGAGAAGAGAAGGAGAGAGAGAGAGAGAGAGAGAGAGAGAGAGAGAGAGAGAGAGAGAGAGGAGGGGAGGGGAAGAGGAAGGATACGAAATGGGATGGGAGGGAAGGAGGGAGGGAGGGAGGGAGGAAGGGGAAGAAAAAGGAAGAGGAGGAAGGGGAAGAGGAGGAAGGAAGAAAGGTGGTGGCAAGACGCTGTTAGACTAGAAGTTGTTGTGTCTTCAATCCCGAAGGTCACTCTGAAGAAATTACCTCACAGAGAGAGGAGAGAGAGAGAGAGAGAGAGAGAGAGAGAGAGAGAGAGAGAGAGAGAGAGGAGAGGGAGAGAGAGAGAGAGAGAGAGAGAGAGAGAGAGAGAGAGGATACAACATGAAGTCAATTTGAGTATTTAGTTAATATGGAACGCTGTTTTGTATCGTTTTGATTACCCA
>JACEEZ010018194.1:97500-117500 GCA_016584305.1 Chionoecetes opilio
ACTTTTTTTTTCATTGTCTCTCCTCTTCTCTCTCTTTTCTCCTCTCTCTCTCCCCTCCTTACTCCTTCCTCTCTCATCGACTCTCTCTCTCTTCTCTCTCTCTCTCTCTCTCCTCTCTCTCTCTCTCTCTCTCCTCTCTCTCTCTCTCTCTCTCCGGCCAGAAAGGAATAGAGTGGTCTTCCCATTTTATTAATGATTCATATTTACGATTACAAATTATTGTTCAAGGTTTCTGGCAACAACTTTCTATAACTTGTGACTTTTTCATGACGTGACTTTTTGATCCGGAAATTTTCTTGACTTGGTGTAATAAGTTGATAATTTTTTTTCCCCTTATATATTTCATTTATTTCCAGCGACTTCATTATATAAAAAATCACGTGGACAGAGCAAGAGAGAGAGAGAGAGAGAGAGAGAGAGAGAGAGAGAGAGAGAGAGAGAAGAGAGAGGAGAGAGAGAGAGAGAGAGAGAGAAGAGAGAGAGAGAGAGAGAGAGAGAGAGAGAGAGGAGAGATGAGAGAGAGAGAGGAGAGAGAGAGAGAGACATAACAAATTGAGGAGAAAGAGAGATTTATAGTAAGAGAAAGAAAGAAGGGTACAAAAAGGAAGAGAGAGAGAGGAGAGAGAGAGAGACTAGAAAGAGAGAGAATCTGATAGGGAGAAGTAGATAGATTCGAGGAGAGATAGAGGGAGAGAGAGGGGGAAGGAGAAGAGAGAGAGAAAAAAAAAAAGTGGAGAAAGAGAGAGAGGGAGAGAGAGGAGAGAGAGAGGAAGGAGAGAGAGAGATAGAGAGAGAGAGAATGAGAGAGAGAGAGAGAGAGGAAGAGAGAGAGTGGAGAGAGAGAGGAGAGAGGATGGAGAGGAGAGGCAGAGAGAGAGGATGAGAGAGAGAGAGAGAGGCAGAAGTGAGAGAGAGAGAGAGAAAGAAAGAAAACAAGAAAAAAAAAAGAGAGCGAAAGAGAGAAAAAAAAACCATTGTAGGATTGACATTGGAAGAGAAAAAAAAATGCAAGTCAAAGTAAGAACGAGGAAAAGTTAGTTAGAAAAAAATAAGAAAAGAAAAAGAGGGAAGCAAGGAAATGGAATCACAATATCAAAGAATAAATCTGAAAAATATATATAAAAGAGAGGAATGATCCATTTATGAGCAGCACACTGATCAATATCGCTAAGGGTCGAGCTGCATAGTCTCGTGTTGACTTTGAGAGAGTTAATTTGTGGCTTTACTCTTTGAACACGTCAGGTTAGGTTACGTTAGGTTACGGATAGGGTAGGTTAGATTCTCGTTATGTATTTCAGAGTAACTTTGCGTGGGAATCACAATGAGGGCATTTTCGAGAAGATCCTATGGTTAGTTTCGGAGCTACAGCCAAGCGTCTTCACTCGGAAACCACATACTCGCATAGAGAACGGGAATATGTGGTCGGGTTATAACATACTTCACTGTGACAATACTAGCTTGGTATATAAACAAATCACCACCACCAACACCACTACCACTACCACCACCACCACTACAACTACCACCACCAACACCACCACCACCACCTCTACAACTACCACCACCAACACCACCACTACAACTACCAACCACCACCACCACCACCCCACCACCTCCACCACCACAACTACCACTACTATCACTACCAACCACCACCACCACCACTACAACTACCACCACCACCACCACCACCACCACTACAACTACCACCACCACCACCACCACCACCACAACTACCACTACTATCACTACCAACCACCACCACCACACACTACAACTACCACTACTATCACTACCAACCACCACCACCACCACTACAACTACCACCACCACCACCACCACCACTACAACTACCACCACCACCATCACCACCACCACTACCACCATCACTACCACCACCACCACCACCACTACAACTACCACTACTATCACTACAACCACCACTACCACCACCACCACCACCACCACCACCACCACTACTACAATCACTACCAACCATCACCCCCACCACAACTAGCACTACCACAATACACTTTTTGCGTTATTCACATCGTAATTAAAACCATAATTAAATATGATAAAAGATGTTCTCATCCTTATGACACACACACACACACCACACACACACACACACACACACACACACACACACAACACAACACAAACACAAACACAAACACACACACACACACACACACACACACACACACACACACACACGCACACGCACACGCACACACACACACAGGTTTAGGCTTTTCAATGCATGTAACAGAAAAGTGATCAGGCTTCAGTAACAACAATATATACACCAAAATATTTAACATCAGTATAAAACCCGAAATATTACAATGGGGATTTCAGTATTGGTGGCTACACAACTATCCATTGCCGAAGCTTTTACGCTGATTGGATGGTAATTGCAATAAGCTTACTAGAAGAATTATATGTACCAACTGCAATGACTAATTTCAGCACTTAAGCTTCTATTACTATATGATTTCAGGACGAATAGAAGACGTAAAATAAATACTGTTATTTTTTCATAAAGGTTCATTGAAACAGCAAATTTTTCGGCTTAACCCCTTGAGGCCCAGAACGTAATTTTTATTGTAATTTAGCCACCATTAGACGATTTTAGTTAATATAAGCAATATTTTATAGATATGACCTGTTTAGTATCTTGTCCACTAACTAATTTGGTATATTTAGTCATTTTTCGGAATTTTATGGCTAACAACAGACGATTTTATGTAGCAAAGGAAAGATCTGGGCATGAAGGGGTTAAACAAACTAGGCATCCTGTATCTTAGTTCACGAGGATTATTATTTCCTAGGCTTCAAATATCTTAGTTATAATCACGATTGATTGATTGTAATGCCAAAAGGGGAAATGTGCCAGAGAAAGATATAATCACGAAGCTTATCATCTACTCGTCTTCCCACATTATAATTATAATTACTAAGATTATTATAAAATCTCAAATAACTGGCCGTTCCATATCTTGATTCTTATTACGAAGGTTACTATTTCCCAGGCTTCGAATATTGGTACTCTCGGATCGTATTATAAAATCTCAAATAACAAAGTCTGATGATCTCCATTAATTTCACGCACTAAAAAACCTGTACTTTGATACAGTTTACCGCTTCACTGCCTGACACAACAACAGCATCCACATTAAACACTAATTAAACATTCATAACATACAAGTAGCACAAGCATCAACAATCATTTGCCATTTGTAATTTCATATTAAGCATTAGTCGAGTTAAGTAGGTCGGTAATGTTATGCTACGTTGATATTATTAAGTTTCTGTTTATGAGTAAATCTTGAGTTTAGCTTCACTACCAGGCCCAAAGGCTAAACACTACCATTGTTTATGTTTCTGTATGATCTAGACTCGGTTTGGTAGGGTTCTCATTCTACCCATTAAAAAATCTTCCCTTTATCTATTAATTGATCTATCTATTCATTCACAAATCAGTTTTATCAACTGTTAGGATTTTATGTTTCACTTTGAGCAAATTTATAAGACCTTTATATATATAAATTATCATTATCATCATTAACATTATTATTATTATTATTATTATTTCCTTGGTCACTAATATTACGCGACCCAGTTTCTGGCTGGTTAATCACTGCTTCAAAACAAACTTCATTCCATGCGTGCTAAATTTAGTCCTCTTCAGCCTGCCTACACTCACCGGGAATTGTGGGCTCATTAAATCAAGGGTCAGTAATTATCGGGGAAAGCCTAAACGAGCTCCAATAGGCCTTAATGTATAACGTGTGCGGATAGCAGTAAAATTAGGACCACAAAATAATAGTTTCTGCATCATAACCAACAAAAGCTCCCTCGAGGAAAAGACATAGTAATTAACCACTAATAGCAACACACACACACACACACACACACACACACACACACACACACACACACACACACATACACACAACACACACCACACCACACCACACGCACACGCACACGCCACACACTACACACACACACACACTAGCTCTCGCTTTATTTTTTTTTTGGGGGGGGGGGAAGTTAGAGGGGAGAGAGAGAGTGGAAGGGAAAACAGGTGGAAAATATGAAAGACAGTAGAAGTAGATAGTTGGTGGGCAGTCCACCTTGCTGTGTCTTGTGATATATGTTTGAAGTTTTTATGCATTGTCTCTTTTAATAGGTGTTTGCATGTATTTTATGTGTATATCTAGCTAATCATGTTCAGTTTTTAATGATATTGTGGTTCTGGTATAGTTTCCATTGTTATTATTAGTGTACTAGGGAAGTTCATATTGTATTTTCTGATATTTTCTTGTCTTTGTTTTAGTGTTATTAGTAGAGGATTCTCTTCATCTTCAAGTTTCTTCCATATGTTTTCGGCTCTTTTGTAGTCTTATGTTAATCGGTTCAGTTTTTGTTAATTCATGTATTTCTTGTGTGTTGAGTGTGTATGGGTATCTCTGTTCTGTAGCAAATCTGAGGGCTTTGTTTTGTGGTTTTGTAGTTTGCTAATTTGTGTTTTGCTCATTGATAATGTTGGGATAGGTGAGTAGTTCAAGGTAGGACCAGTGCTTTGACTAAGATAAGATAGTTTTTCATCCTATCTAGACACTTTGCAAGTACCAACTACAAGGTTATTGACTATACAAAGCGCCGCCACGTCAGCACGAACTAGGCGGACTCGAACCGCTGACCGAATGCACAGGGACGCTGCACATTGCGAACTCACACGTCTCTACCAACCTTGCCACCCTGACGGACTAGATGTGTTTTAATTTTGATAGGCATACTTCTAAATCGGAATAATCGTGTTCGAGCTCCAAAGGCCTTGTGTTGTCTGTCTTGTATGTGTTGTATGTAGCCTCTGTTGTTAATTGTGAGACCGAGTGTTTTGCCTTTCATTTGGGTGTCAAGCATTTCTTCCTCGATGAGTACTTCTTCTTCGGCCTTTGCTCCCAGTCTTATAACTGTGAATTTTGTTGTATTTGTTTCTATTTTCCATTGTCGTTCGTATTTGTTTATGCGGCTGACTTCTCTCGCCGTTATTCGGTTGAGCATTTCCTTTGATTTACCCGGGTAGTGTATTATTTGAGTGATGTCGTCTGCGTATGATATGTTTGTGCCCTGTATTGGGTCTGGTATGTCTCTGGTGTATGTGATGAATAGCGTCGGAGATAACACACTACCCTGGGGCACGCCGCAGCGTAGTTTAATACGGCCACCTAAGTATGTGCCTATTTTAATTTTTGCCTCTCGGTCATCTAAAAAATCACAGAGCTCTCTCTCTCTCTCTCTCTCTTCTTTATACCTCATGTCAGGGGTTTCCACACTAAATTTTCAGAAATCCCAAGACTGACCCAAAAAAAATCCCAAGATAGACAAAAAATCTCCCAAGGTCTTTAAAAAAACATTGAAACTGAATCTTAAATACGGTAGTACATATGCTTACCTTGAGATAAATTACTGGAAAAATACTTGAATAATCCCAAAAAAATCCCAAGATAGACAAAATAAATCGCAAGGACATGGCCCAAATCACAAGATCTTGGAAAAAATCCCAAGGAGTGGCATCCCTGCTCTTGCCTGTCCTTACCCGACCCTCCCTCCTAGCCACTCCTCCACGCACGCACGCACGCACACACACACACACATCCATCCACCACCAACACCAACATCTCCAACATCACCACCACTTAACACCAATACAAAAGCCACTTACAATAATATTCAGGGATAAATAAAGGTGCAGGGTATGATATAGGGGCATTACTTCCATCTGTCAATCAGTCAGTCAGTCAGTCAACAAATCAGTTAATTAAGTAGTATACAGCGTTAATTCAGGCATTATTCTTACCTGTACTTATTTCTGGTACCTTAAGGAGTTACTACACCTTACCTGCTGTGATGTGTGAAGGGAAGACCAGCGTGCAGGAGGTAAAAAGTATTCACGGACACAGAAACGACGCCACACCAAGCTAATGTTTACATTCGGTTTGGCGTTCGAGTTCCGCCTTTGTAACGGGACTCCTTTTCAGTGTGTTTTTTTCAGGGTGACCTTTTCATTTTCTTTTCTTGTATTTTATAGTCTGTATATTATGTCTTTTGTATAAGTTGTTTTGTTTATTTTCTAATGGTGGTTTCTTAATTATTATATCCATTTCCTTCGTTTTAGTAATTGTGGTTATAATATGTTGTTTCCTGTCTCTTCTTCTACCGTAGATAACAGTGAAGTCGCCAGTTCTACGTTTCTTTGTTATTTACAGACGTGTGGTGGCGTTAATACTTACATTTGTACATCCATGATTTCAGGAAAGTTAGAAGGGTCTATTTGGAAAGTCTGTGTCATTTTGTGTCTTCATCTGTGTCATATTAGGGCTATAAATGAACAAATTACAAAAATAAAACCGAGTGGCGACCTCACTATACCTACTACAGTAAAGTCGCCAGCTAGTATTTTAACCCAACAGTTGAGTCGCCACTCTGGGGAATTCAGGGAAATTAGAGGTAAAGTAAAACAAGTCTATATATATTAGCTGCGGAAGGTGCTTGGATATATAAAAATTCCTCTGCTAACGTGAAAATAAATTCTAGTAAAGTTTTAAAGATCTGGCAAGTCTGTGTCCTGTCGCCCGAAAAGCTATTGTTTACTGTCTGTCATCGCGCGAAGAAAAACGTGAGAAGCAAAATGCGCAACAGTTATATTTGCAGATACAAAGCATAAAACAACGCTGAAACAGGGTAGATTATACAGTCATGATATAAACTACTGTGTAACATCTTCAGTGGCACATAAAAATCAGTAGTGATGCTATAATTCGTAATATTTGGCGCCTGGCGACTTCACTGCAGGTGGCGACTTCACTGTTATCTACGGTAGGTAGGTACCGGTAGTAGGTAGGTACAATCTACCGTACATGAATGACAACGTAAAGAAAATGTACATGACTGAAGGAAAGAGAAAGGAAAATAAAAATATAAAAAGCTGCACTCACTCATCAAACTTCACCTTTTTTTTCTTAACTGTGAACTAAAAAAAACCAATTGTACCTAATTTTTTCCCCAGTCCGTAACCAAAAGAAGTATAATCAATCACCAGTACCATTATTTCCCCTTACATAATAGAGACACATCAATTAAGTAAGCAAGTAAGTAAGTTAAGTAAATAAAAGTAACCAAGGCAATAAAAACAAAAGCAAGATATTGATATGTAACAAAGAGGAAAAGACAGCTATATGTATGAATAATCTAATGAAATGCATCTGAAAAAATTAGTGACTGGACAATAAAGTTAGAAGGAACCAGGCGAGACGGGCCGCAGCACACTGCGCTCACCAGACACACCGAGAGCTGGAGGCCAGGAAGAGGCAGGCGGCCTGGTACGCTGCAGCCACCGACTACCACCCACTGGACGCCACCCAGCAACAACCCAGGGCAGATGGCGCACTACTGCAGCGTGTGCGTCTGGGCTACTGCACCAGAGAGGAGCTGCAGGAGGACTTCGAGGGGCAAGTGTGCGACCACTGCGAGATGCACACCCGTCGCCCACTGGTGCACTACCTCCTGTCCTGCCCCGCCACCGCCCCCCTGAGGCCCGGCCCGGCCCCCGCCGCCCAGCCTGCAGGTGGGGGGCTGCTGAGTGGGCGTGAAGGCAGGGCCGCCCTCATGGTCCGCCACACCCCGAGAGACGTGATGTTGGGGGTGCTGCGAGCAACGCCCCCTCCCCGCTGACACATCACGTACCCACACCCAGCCGCGCCCGGCAGGGTGACCAGTGACACAGGTGACTCACCGTCACCACGCCCCCACGCGACCCTCCCGTAGCCTGACGGGATACCCTCCTCACTGGCGGGCTGATGCCCGCTTTGTACTTCTTTGCTCCTGCATATGCATTTCTATACATGCTTGTATTGTGTGTGTGTGTCCTGTATGCTTAGTTGTACAATAAACCTTTACAAAAAAAAAAAAAAAGGAACAAGTGTTTATTAATGCGAGACAGAAACCAGAGGCACGGGAGGCAGAAACTGTCTAAATGAATGAAGAGGGAAATTAAAGCAGCCTAGTGTGAATAGAAAGGAAAGAGAGAAAGAGAAAAATTGAGAGCGTGTAGGCTGGAGAGAGAGAGAGAGAGAGAGAGAGAGAGAGAGAGAGAGAGAGAGAGAGAGAGAGAGAGAGAGAGACGTGACGTGAATGTATACGACGATTTTTAAAGTTAATGGACGAACAAAGGGCGAGGAGAGAGAGGCTGCAGGGAAAATTTTTAAGGAAAAGATCAATTTACTGTTAAAGGTAATACTTATAGAGACATTCAACTCCACTTCTTACATTCCTAATAGCATTGCATGAAGCAATCTACCAATACAATGATGATGATTATATTATTATTACGTAATTGACTCATTTACCGTAGATAACAGTAAAGTCGCCAGGACAACTTTTTTTTCTGTTTACAGACGTGTGGTGGCGTTAATAGTTACATTTCTACATCCATGATTTCAGGAAAGTTAGAAGGGGCTATCTGGAGAATCTGTGTCATTTTGTGTATTCATCTGTGTCATAGTATGGCTATAAATGAACAAATGACAAAAATATCTACAAAGTGGCTACCAACAGTGAAGTCGCCATCTAGTGTTTATTTACTGAGTGTCGTACCGCTGTCGTCGTCGCCCGGAAAAAAAACGAGTAGTGAAATTTGAAACCGTCTATACCTGCAGCTATAAAGCATAAAACAACGCTGAAACAGGGTAGATTATACAGTCATGATATAAACTACTGTGTATCATCCTCAGTGGCACATAAAAATCAGTAGTAATGCTATAATTCGTAATATATGGCGCCTGGCGACATGACTGCAGGTGGCGACTTTACTGTTATCTAAGGTAGAAGTATAGAGATAGAATAAAAAGTAGAAAGTATAGTAGATCACAATCCTACAACAACATTTTCTAATTCACCCTCCGTTTTTCCATATTCAGGAACTATCTAGAGCTGTGGGGTCACTTTAAAGCTCCCTATGACCTATGTTGACACCTCCGGGAGTCAGAAAAGGTCATAGATAGACACGAGCGTTCATCTATTTACTAACTGCGGTGATAACGAATATTTTTGTGATTTCTATAACTCGCCGATGAAGGAAAAATATACAGATGCACTTCATGTTATACAATAGTTTAATAGAGTTCAGTATATGTATGTATGTATGTATGTATGTATGTATGTATGTATGTATGTATGTACTCTCTCTCTCCTCTCTCTCTCTCTCTCTCCTCTCTCTCTCTCTCTCTCTCTCTCCCCTCTCTCTCTCTCTCTCTCTCTCTCTCTCTTTTCTCTCTCTCTCTCTCTCTCTCTCTCTCTCTCTCTCTCTCTCTCTCGGGGCTGTTCTTAAAATTATACAATGAAAGACATGTATTATATTTATGCCTACTAAAGTATCTGTAATCTAATGGGGAAAAAGTTGGAAGAAAAAATGTATTAGTAGCTGGAAGACAATAAGTGTAGTTTTGAAATATGACATTAAATTTTCTCCTAAGCCATAAAGTTCTTTACTGTAACTTTAGTGTTGAAATTTTATTGCATTAATAAATATTTGATTTCAACACACAGGAGAAAGAGCGAAAAGAGGAGAGAAAAAGAAGAGAGAGAGAGAGAGAGAGAGAGAGAGAGAGAAGAGAGAGAGAGAGAGAGAGAGAGAGAGAGAGAGAGAGAGAGAGAGAGAGAGAGAGAGGAGAGAAGAGAGAGAGAGAGAGAGAGAGAGAGAGAGAGAGAGACAGGGAGAGAAGAGAGAGAGAGAGACGGGAGAGAGAGAGAGAGAGAGAGAGACAGAGAGAGATAGAGAGAGAGAGAGAGACAGGAGAGAGAGAGAGAGAGGAGAGAGAGAGAGAGAGAGAGAGAGAGAGAGGAGAGAGAGAGAGAGAGGAGAGAGAGAGAGAGAGAAAAAAAAAAGAGACAGACAGACATACAGAGACAGCGAGAGATAGACAGAGTAAACAGAGACAGCGACAGACAGACACAGAAAAACGAGTCAGAGACAGGAAGACAGACAGAGAAAGAGAGAGAGACAGACATACAGACAGACAGAGACCTAAACAGAGACAGCGAGACGAACAGACAAACAGAGACATAGACAAAGAAAATATCGACAGAAAGACAAACAGACAAAGAAAGAGACCCATCTGCTTAATCACACGTAACAAGCACAGACAGGACATAATGGAATCACTCACCATAACAGTCAGGTAGAGAAGTGAGGCTCCAGATACCTTCCTTGCAAGTGGTGGAGAGAAGAGTGGGCGCCTCCTCGTCCTCCTCAGAGCTCACATCGAAGCCATAAGTACACATGTAGTCAATCGTGATGCCCCACAAACTACCCCCCGTGTGGTTGTAAGTAGCTAAGCCCCGAGGGAACGGTGGAGAAGTGCAGGCTGTGGGAGGAGGAAGGGTAGGAGGAGGAGGAGGAGTAGGAGGAGGAAGGGTAGGAGGAAGAGGAGGAGGAGGAATGGGTAGGAGGAGGAGGAGTGAGGATGAGGAAGGGGTAGGAGGAAGAGGAGGAGGAGGTAATAATGGTCGGGGAAATGTTAAATTTAATCATTTTAGTATTTTTCTTTGCATCTTTTGTTTATCCATCTATCTATCTGTCTATATATTTATCTATCTATCTATCTATCTTCCTATCCATCCAGCCAGCTCTCTCTCTCTCTCTCTCTCTCTCTCTCTCTCTCTCTCTCTCTCTCTCTCTCTCTCTCTCTCTCTCTCTCTCTCCTCTCTTCTCTTTCTCTCTCTCTCTCGCCACCTTCCTACCTCTCCATATCTACCTATTCACCCATACTCACCAGGTAGGCACTCGAACTCTTCCTGCAGGGGCGTCCAGCCATCGCCTCGGCAGGTCAGCGTGGAGGAGGTGCCGCCCCAGGGTAGCCCCAGCCCCGCCCCGCACTGGTAGGTCACGTTCGAGGTCACCCAGTAGGGGGGTCCCGCGCCCTCCACCGTGGTATTGGGGGGCGCGCTGGGAGGGCTTCCGGGGCACTCTGTGAAATGATAAGTGGGTAAAGTGGTGATGTGAGAGAAGGATGAAGGTATATGAGGATGGTGGGGTGGTTGGGGGGATGTGTTAGGGAGGTGATGTGTGAATACTTGGTTCATGACAGAGGAGACAGTTCGTAGTATTTAGAAACTTGAAATTGACAAGTGACATTGCTCTTACTTCTTACAACTCTACAGCGCACCCCATTTTTTTTTTCTCTCTCTCTCTCTCTCTCTCTCTCTCTCTCTCTCTCTCTCTCTCTCTCTCTCTCTCTCTCTCTCTCTCTCTCTCTCTCTCTCTCTCTCTTCGCGACCAGGAAGCTGGGTCTCAAGATCTCGGCTGAGAGTCCAAGGCCATGACCTTCAAGGCCACCACCCCGGACTGTCACCTGCCGGTACAGGACGCCAGGCTGGCCTCAGCTCCCTTTTCGGGGTGTGGGTCAACCAAGTTCTGACCTTCGCCACCCAGGTCAGGTACCTGAGGGAGCGGAATCAACCAAGGCTCAGCGTCATGAGGGCCGTGACGAGGACATCCTCTGGAGCTACGTACCCCGCGCTGCGACTCTAGTAGGGGAGAGCGGGGCACGTTGCATCAAATTATACATTTTATGCCATAAAAAAAAAATCTACTAGAGTAATAGTAGTACTAGTAGTAATGATGCAACCTACCCTCGATGCAACCTGCCCCGCTCTCCCCTACGTGCCGGCTGTCTTTTTTTTTTTTTTTTTTTTTTATTTATTTACATCTATTACATAAATATATATACATATACATATACATATGTACATACATACACATACACATACATACAATACAGCCAGTAATAAATGAGGGGGCATCAGCCGCCGCTGAAAGCCGCAGCCCCCAGTCAGGTCACAGGTGGGCGGGGCGTGAGGTCACTCCCCTCCTTAGTGTTCATCGGGGGGGTGGGGCGGCACGCGCCACCTCCAGCAGCAGGTGCAAATTTTTTGAAACTCCCATACGAGGGCGGCCGCGCTTTCCGGGCCGACGCGCTGTCTGAGCCGCTCGTAGGGGGGCAGGAAAGCAGGTAGTGGATCCAGGGGGGGGGGGGGTCATATGAGGACAGTGCTCACACGGCCGCTCCTCAAACCCTTTCCCCCAGCTCATCCAGGGTTACGTAGCCAAGCCGAAGTCGGTGTAGAAACGACCTCCTCGGCTCGGGACAGCTGCTGGCGGGGCGTCAAGGCTCGTTGTTTTTCGTGGCTTGTTTGTGCCAGGCTGCGGGGCCTCGATGCCCTGCACCAGCTGGCGATACTGTTCCCTCTGCGGCACAGATGGCAGCGCGTCTGGCCAGTCCCTTTGGCCCCTTGGATGCGGGGGTAAGACAGTCAAGGCCACCGCTGGATGTCTGGTGGCCTCCTGGCCGCCTCATCGGCCGCCTCGTTGCCACGGACGCCTTTTGTGGCTGGGCACCCAGTTGAACCTTACACAGCGCCCCTGCGCGGCGAGGCCCGGATGTGGCCCAGGATGGCGGTGGTGAGCTGCACGTTGTCCATCGGTGTGCGGGGCTGCGTAGGACCTGCAGGGCAGACATGGAGTCGGGTGAATCACCACAACCCCTCCTGTCGGCCCAGGCGTGCTGTAGGGCGCGCTCTATCGCCACCAGCTCCGTCTGCAGCGGGAGCAATGGTCCGGGTGTCCTCCAGGACAGCACCTCACCCCCCCGTAACCCCCGCAGCACCTGTCCGGCCTCTCTCAGGGTCAACGGAGCCGTCGGTGTAGTAGATAGCGACCGCGACGCTGCTGGGAACATTGGCGTGCGCCACCGCCTGCAGGGCGACGCTGCGGGAACATTGGCGTGCGCCACCGCCTGCAGGGCGTGCTGCCTCAGCTCCTCCCGCGTGCACAACGCCTTCGCGGCCGGCAGTGTGGCGATAATCCCCTGGGCGGCAGAGGGCGCCACGGTGGCGGAGCGACGTAGTTGACAGCGGGGCGGTCAGGTCCGTCCAGCAGCAGGTGGGTGTGGCCGGGGAGGAGGTGGATGGCGGCGTCTCCCACCCTCTGCAGCCAGGTGTTGCCCGGCGATAGGTCACGTGTCCTGTGGCAAGACCCTGCACAGCCTGTCCCGCGCGACAGACTCCCTTGCCTGGCAGGGTCTTGGCCACCCGACAGGCCACGATCTGTCGAACCCTGGTGGCTAGGGGCACCAAACGTGCCTCCCCCTGCATGACGCGGGGTTTGCCCAGCGCGGTGCCCCCAGCAGGGTCCTCAAAGCTCGGTTCTGAAGGACCTCTAACTTCCTCTGCTGAGTGAGCGATAACGAGACAACCCACGGGCGCGCTGTAGTCTACAAGGGCGCGCACAGTGTGCACGTAGAAGAGGCGCAGCACTGATGACGTGGCCCCCGGCGTGTGTCCTCTTTCATGGCCCTCATGACTTTTTGACCCTGGTCTCAAGCCCTCTCCCTCAGATACTTGACCTGAGTAGTGAATGGAGGCCCGGTCAAACCACATTCCGAGGTACTGGGAAAGGGGTGGGTCCAAGCCGCCTGATGCCCTGTATTTGTAGAGGACAGACCGGGGGGGGAGCGGCCTTGAACACCATGGCCTTGGATTCTCAGCCCATATCTTGAGACCCAGCTCTCTGCACTTGCAACTGGACCAGGTCAAGGCCTTGCTGGGTCAGAGCCCCCCCGGACCCCGGCCAGTGACGACCAGGAAAACCAAATCGTCGGCTAGCTGAGAAGTGCCGTGCCCCCCGGAACGGGAGGCCGACAAACCCGCTCATCAGGAGGTTGAAAAGGGTGGGGCTTAGGGACCCCCGCCCTGCGGCGTGCCGTTCTCCAGGGTCCCTGTAGCTGGATTTGCGCCCCTGGAAAACCCGACCCTGGCACGGCGGTGCCCGAGGTAATCCTCAATCCAGGCGAGGAGTCTGCCCCCCACGCCCGCCGCACCAGCGCGGCCAGGATGGCGTGGGCGTTGGCCAGCTTCAAACGCCTTCTCCAGGGCAAGGAAGACGGCGACAGCAGGTCGGTTTCGATTTGGGCCAGGAGGGCCATGACGCTGTTGGAGGTGCCCACCCCCGTGGTGAAGCCGAGATGTGTGGGTGGAGGGCTCCCAGGCGCCACAGGAGGCGGGTCAGCACCATCCTCTCCGCCGTCTTGGCCGTGCAAACTCATCAGGGGGATTGGGCGCGGCTTGGGGGGGTTCCCTGGGCTAGGGATGGGCTGGATGTCGGCCTCCTTCCACGCGAGGGCAAACGGCCAGCCAGCCAGGAGGAGTGATCAGGGCAGGAGTGCCGCCTCCCCGGCGCCCCAGCGTGGCCAGATCGAGTAGGGACGCCGTCAGCGCCCGGACGGTTTTCCCGGGCCCTTCCTGGCCCTTACCAGCTCCGGGGAAATGAAGGGTGATAGTGGCGTCGGGGCGAGCGCGAGCGGCGCCGGGTGACAGCCCGCGCACAGGTTGAAGCTGAACCTGCAGCCGCTGGACACGGGCGGGGAGTTGGTCGCTGCTACCCTCGAGACAAACATCTCCACCAGGCGCTCGGCCTCCTGTAACGGCTGGGGGTGGGTGGGGGGCGGGGAGGTCTCTTTCCGGAGGCAGTCCTCACCTTGCCCCACAGCTCGGCCAGCTTGGTGTGTTTGGGTTTAAAACCTGGCACCATTCGAGCCAAATTTTGGGCCCCCCGAACCCGCCCGTGACCCGCCGAGGGGTGCCTCACAACCTCACGCAGCAGCTCCAGATTGTTGGGTTGTCCGGCCGCCTGCTGTACAACTTCCGGTGGATGTTAACCATGTGGTTCTGTTTTCCCCCACCTCCTGGTTGTAGAACCACCAGTTCTGGTTGTACCTGCGACCGGGGGACGGGGACTTTCCGTGGTATGGCTGCCCCCGCCGCCCTCTCAATGGCCAACGTCAGTTCGCTTTCACACTGGTCCAGATCCTCCGGCGGGCTCGTAGGTGGGCCCCCCACTGGGCCAGGATGGCCTGAAACAATGCCCAGTCCGCCGCTGTATATTCCACCGCGGCGGCGGGAGCTGTGGCAAACGGCCGGGTGACCTGCAGTGTTGTGGCGACGGGATAGTGGTCGCTGGTCAAAATGGGGTGGACCTGCCAGGAGGGGTCCCGGTGCCAGGTTCACTGGAGATCAAGGTGGGGGTCCAGCCCGCCACCCCCGGACGTGGGTGGGCTCCCCGGTGTTTAGGAGGACAATTTCCGGCACCTCCTCCAGCACCGCGCTAGGTGGCGGCCCCCCACGGTTGGTGGGGGAGACAGACTGCAGCATCGGGTGGTGGGCGTTGAAGTCGCCACCCACGAGGACGCTGCTGTGTGTGGCGAGGGAGAGCAAAATCATCGGCCTCAGTTGCCTCCTCCAGCTGCTGTATATGTTGTATACAGTCAGTGGGAGGCCTGGAAGTCCAGCTGCACTGCCATCACCTCCACGCCCTCGCCACAGTCCACGGGGTCCTCAATCCGACGGTGCGGGAGAGCGCTGCGTACCACTACCACACAGCCTCGACGCCCATCCTCGCCACATGATAGGGAGTGCACCGTATATCCCGCTATCCTCCACTCAAAGTGCTCCGGCCGTCAGCGTTTCCTGCAGGAGAACGGTCAAGGTCCTCCCCCACTATGGCCTGGAGGACCTCAGGTCTCTTGCCCCGGAGCCCTTGAATGTTCCATTGGAGGACCTTGAGCCTGCCAGCGGTGGGGGGGCGGGTGGGGGGAGGTCACGGGTGCCTCACCATCACTTTCTGTTTCACTCAGCTCGTGATTCATTTATATCGGTGAACAGACCCGGGAGGGGCTGTGTAGTGGGGGTGGAAGGAAGGAGGGACGGGGGTGATGAGGGACTGTCGTGAGTGGGGGGAAGGGGGCGAAAGACGCAAATCCCTTTCAATCTCGGCCCAGAGGAAGGCCACAAGTTCCCCCTCGTCCCTGGGGACGTCATCCGGCCTGGCTAGAAGGTGTGAGATCACGCCTACCACTCGTCGGCAGCATCCCGAGCAAACCGCCACTATACAGTCCGGACAGAAGGGCGGGAGTACTTGGCCTTGGGTCCAGGGGAGGAGGGGCGTGACTCCGGGCCGAGAAAGTGTGGGGGTGGCCGTGGGCGTCGCCGTGGAATGCACAGGCGACGCCTGATCGGGCGTGGGCATAACTTCGGGTGGCGTGGAAGCGAGGGTCTGGATGGGGTTGGGTGACACGGGGGCCCCGTGTGGGGGAGTGGGGGGGGGGTGCCGCAGATGGGCGTGGGAAACGCGAGACAGTGACAGTGACAGGCATGGGCATGGGCGGCGAGAGTGTAGCCGGGGTGGAGAGGGGTGGGGTCCCGCAGCCTCCTGCCCTAGACTATGGTGTGCCCTCGCCTGCACCTTCCAACCTCCGCCTCTGTCGCTGTGTCGGCCTATCGTGGTCCACAGTCCCCCGGGAGGATCGGGTGTCAGAGATATGGAAGAGACTCGCTAATCCCCTCGATCCCTCGGCGTCGGTGTCCGCACGCTGATGGATTACTGCGCGGCGGTACTCATCCCTGTGTCCGTCACCGTCACCAAAACCAAGCCGTGAGGACCCTGCTCGGGACGCCACGCTGGTGCAGCGGCTGCGTCATGCAGAGCGAGAACCGGCTGGTGCCCCTGACCACCAGGATCCAACAGATCGTGGCCTGTAGGGTGGCCGAGATCCTCCACCAGGAGAGAGAGTCTGCACCACGGAACAAGCTGGGCAGGACCTTGTCACCAGGGCGGGACCTGCCCGCTGACAACACTTGGCTACGGAGGATGACCCACGTCACCAACAACCAGCACGACCTCAAGCAGCTGCAGCAGGAAGGACCCGACCTCCCTGCCGCCACCTACGTAGCTCCGCCTCCGTGGCAACCCACGACGGCGGAGGTCTTCATTACCGCCTTGCCGGCCAGCAAGGCGCTGTGCATGCCGGAGCAGCTGAGGCAGCACGCGCTGGCAGAGGCAAACATCCCGGGAAGCGCCGTGTACTACACTGACGGCTCGGTCGACCCTGAAAGAGGCAGGACGGGCGCGGCGGTGGTTACCGTCGGGGAAGTGCTGTCCTGGAGAACGCCCGACCACTGCTCCACCCTGCAGACGAAGCTGGTGGCGATCCAGCACGCTCTGGAGCAAGGCGTGCTCCAGGGCGGCTGTCTCCCCGTCAGGAGGAGACAATGGTGGTCCTTTCCGACTCCAGGTCTGCCCTGCAGGTCCAGCAGCAGCTGCGCCCACCAGCGGACAACGTGCGGAATTCTCACCAATAGGAATCTTCCAATTCTGATAACATCATTCACATTCATAACATTCTGATATACATTACATGTATAGGACAAGAACACCTCTTTGGTATATCATTCTTGAGCTTTGATTTTCTTGGGTTTCGACAAGGGATCAGAAAAATAATACCAACGTATTATAAACCCTTAACACAACCACAGTTTTAATGGTGGGAGGGTGAAAAATGGGTCACGCCAGCGGTCATTAAAAGTCTGGCAGGGCACACGGTCCGGTGACGGCCGCCAGGTGTTGGAGAACTGAAGCTTCATCTGAGAGTCTTCCGACCTGCCCTCGCTCGCTCCTTCCTGCCTGCAACTTTATATTCCCTCAGAGGTGATTGTTAGAACGTCGTTAACGTTACATGTGTCCGTGTGTCTGTGTGTGTGTGTGTGTGTGTGTGTGTGTGTGTGTGTGTGTGTGTGTGTGTGTGTGTGTGTGTGTGCCCTTCCCACATCGGGTGTCATCATAATTCTAAACGATCCACTTCACAAACTTAGTACCGTCATACGTATACCCACTCAGTCCAAACACTTAAATAATCATTTCGTTTCCTCCTTCATCTACCATCGCCATCAATCAGCCCTTCCATTCCTCCTTCCACCACCCACTTAACTAACGTCTCCTAAGAACAACGAGAGATTACATAACGTCAAGTGCCATATGACCTCTGATGTCTGGCTCATTTCTTCCGCCTTTTTTTTTTTTTTTTGGCATTACAATCAATCAACATAACGTCAACTAATGGTTCGATGCATCACCTGTGCGGCAGAAGAGAAGGTCGCTATCCACGTGCGTCCAGTTCCCGTCTTCTTCGCACGTGAAACTGAAGGACGAATTAAAGTCCCCGAAAGTGTGGTTCAAGGGACAAGTAAGGCTGACCTGGAAGGAGAAGTGACGAGAAGAACAACTTGAGGGGAAAAAAAGAAACACTGAGATACGAAGGAGCTATGTGAGAAAAACGAAATGGAAATGAGGATAAGAAGAGTAATTGGAACTGTAAGACCCACCTGCGTCCCTGTGAGCCTGATGACGCCATTCCAGGATGTGTTTCCAGGAGGAGGGACAGAAGGGGGGTCCTGCGGGCAAGCTAAGGGAAGGAGAGGGATGGGATAAAGTGGCACGAACCTTTCAGCCAACCAACCAATCAGTCAGTTAGTCAGCCAGTCAGTCAGTCAGTTAGTCAGCCAACCAGTCAGTCAGTCAACCAGTAAAGAAGTGAACCATCCATCCACCCATTCATCCAACCATACACTCATTCATTCAGTCAACCAGGCAACCAGTAAGCAAGTGAACTATCACTCCACCCATTCATCCATCTACCCATTCATCAATCCATCCATCCAACCATTCATCCATCTAACCATCTATTCATCCATTCATCCATTTATCTAGTCAGCCAGGCAACTCATCACTCCTCTGTCCTCACACGCACTATAAAAAGACATACATTTTTCTGGCTACAAAAAAAAGCACCCACGTCCTCATCCATCACCCACTCGTGAAACACACACACACACACACACACACACACACCATCTCACCCTTGTAACACCCAAACTCTGGCTCGCTGAGGATCCACCCGTCCTCGTCACAGCGCTGGGTGGCGTTTGTGCTTCCCGTGGGTGACTCGAAACCGGCAGGACACGCGTAGGTAAACTGATTGCCCAGCCAGTAAGGGTTTGTGGGCGCCTCTAGAACCGTGGCGTTGTCGGGGGTCGGGGAAGGGGTCGATGAAGGGCATGCTGGACAGAGAGAGAGAGAGAGAGAGAGAGAGAGAGAGAGAGAGAGAGAGAGAGAGAGAAGAGAAGAGAGAGAGAGAGAGAGAGAGAGAGAGAGAGGAGAGAGAGAGAGAGAGAAGAGAGGAGAGAGGAAAGAGAGAAGAGAGGAGAGAGAGAGAGAGAAAAGAGAGAGAGAGAGAAGAGAGAGAGGAGAGAGAGAGAGAAGAGAGAGAGAGAGAGAGAGAGAGAGAGAGAGAGAGAGAGAGAGAGAGAGAGAGAGAGAGAGAGGGGGAGAGAGAGATTTTATTAGGCTTAACATAACATACATAAAGTTTAGTATATGTACATTAGTAACATTACCTACGTATATACAAGCTACAGTCCATTGACCCGAGACTCTTTTATGGACCTGATGCCTTAACTTTTTTAATTACAACAGTCGTGGAATCGTGTGGACTTGAATATTGAACATGTTATATAGAAATGAAAAACATACATATATATAGGTTCATTTCATTTGTTATTATAAAAACAAATCAATAGTAATAACAGTAAGAGAGAGAGAGAGAGAGAGAGAGAGAGAGAGAGAGAGAGAGAGAGAGAGAGAGAGAGAGAGAGAGAGAGAGAGAGAGAGAGAGAGAGAGAGAGAGAGAGAGAGAGAGAGATAAGCAAGTCAGAATGGAAGAGAAAAAGGGAGATTAGAGTGATAACAAGAGATGAGGGGATGAAAAGTGATGATAAACCGTTGTAAAGGTTGATTAGATAAGTTAGTAAGGAAAAAACAGGATTAGTGTGTGAAAGTTAGAAGGAAAATGACGTCATATCAACGCCATAATACCGTAATTACCTCCACTTTATTGCTACATCACCACCATCACCACCTCTTAATTGCTACATCACCACCATCACCACCTCTTAATTGTTACATCACCACCATCACCACCTCTTAATTGTTACATCACCACCATCACCACCTCTTAATTGTTACATCACCACCATCA
>JACEEZ010018194.1:122500-130000 GCA_016584305.1 Chionoecetes opilio
AGAGAGAGAGAGAGGAGAGAGAGAGAGGAGAGAGGAGAGAGAGATACATACAGAGAGAGAGAGAGAGAGAGAGAGAAACAGAGAGAAAGAAAAAGAGAGAGAGAGACATACAGAGACAAAGACAGACACACAGAGACATAGACACAGAGAAGCAAACATGATCACACAAGAATCAGGAGCTAAACTCACTCCCTAACCTGACGAAGGAAGAACCTACCTGACGCGGGTGTACGAGGAAGCCCGGTTCACAGGTGTAGAGGAGGCTGCTTCCCACCTGGTGAGTCCCGTTCCCCTGTGCCATGTGGGCCCCGGGGGTAGGTGGGTCTTCGGTGCAGGCTAGGGGGGTGAGAGGTGAAGGGGGAGGGTATGAGAGAAGGAGATGTGAAGGGGAAGGTGTGAGGTGTGAGGATGTGAGAGGGTGAAGGGGATGGGAATGGGGAGGGGGGAAGGTGAAGGGCATGAAAGAAGGGGCTGTGAAGGGGAAGGTGTGAGGTGTGTGCAAGTGAGAGGGTGAAAGGGATGGGAAAAGAGTAAGTCAATAGTTCGTAAAGTGAGAGAGAGAGGTCAACTGATTAACGTTGACATTTGGGAGAAAGAAAGAGAAGGAGGAGAAGGAGAAGGAGGAAGAAGAGAGAGACCACAGGAAAAACAAGACGAAGGAAAATAAATCAAGAAGATTGTAGTTATGAAGAGAAACGAAATGATGATGAAGATGATAACTAAGATGACAAAAATTAAGCTGAAGAAATTATAAAAAAAAAACAATAACACACAGATCAACGATAACGAAAGACACTCCTCCTCCTCCTCCTCCTCCTCCTCCTCCTCCTCCTCCTTATACTCCTCTTTCACATCTAATATACTATAGAAGTAGCCGTGTGTCTGTCTGTGTGTGTGTCTGTCTGTTTTGGGTAGCCGAAACTGTAAATTCAATTTTGATGAGAGTTGGCTCAAAAAATCGCAAATAAATCGTAGGTGGTAAGCGGCTCGGTCCTATGTCGATTGAATAATTTTGAAGGGGGTTTTGGGCCAAAAACACTTTTAAGAGTATTAGAATACCGAAAGAAACTCTGCGGTAACGGCTTGCCGCATTTCACTCTTTCCGTAGACTTATGGACTTACTGTTTGTGTGGGGTTGCTGTGGGGAATTTGCTGGGGTTTTACTCATTATCTGCAAGTTTCCGTCGCCTGATATTTATTTTTGTTTATATTTTCAGGTAAGACGTCAAGGACGTGTTGACTACAGGACCAAGAAGACGCGAGTGTTAACGTTATCAGATACATCTATAATAATATAAGCGAAAGTGTGTGTGTCTGTCTGTCTGTCTGTCTGTCTGTCTGTCCACGATAGGTGCCGCCCCCAGTGCTCCAATACCCTCATATGGCACAGTTTTGGAACCAGCTCGACCAGGGGAAGGTTTTAAGCCCACTTATGAGATGATCCGATCCCTTTTTTTTTTTTTTAGCAGCCTATTAGCGAGAATTGTGAAAAAAAAGTGGGTTGCGAGAATTGAGGAAACCTTGATGTATGGTGATGGGTAATGGGTGAGTGAATGGGTGGGGTGATGGGTAATGGGTGTGGAGTGATGGGTAAGTGAATGGGTGGGGGGTGATGGGTGATGGGTGAGGGAATAGATGGTGGGTGATGGGAAATGGGTGAGTGAATGGGTGTGTGGTGATGAGTAATGGGTGAGTGAATGGGTGGGGGGTGATGGGTAATGGGTGAGTGAATGGGTGGGGGGTGATGGGTAATGGGTGAGTGAATGGGTTGGAGGTGATGTGAATGGGTTGGCGTTAATACATACGATCATGATTTCAGGAAAGCTAGAAGGGGCTATCTGGAGTGTCTGTGTTTGGTGGGCCAAAGGCCCACCAATAGCCCTCCGCAGGAGCTAGCCAAAAAGTCCGCCCGGAGGGCGGCTTTGCGGCTAGTTCAACATAACTTTGAAGTGTTTGATCTCTTGCCTCTTACTCTTCTTGGTCTCCCAGCCCAGCCTCCCTCCCCACCATCCCTTCCTGTCCTTCTATTATTTCCCTTCCTATGTTAATTTTATATTATCCATCTTTGAGTTTGCACTCACGTTGTTGTCTAATATATACTACTACTACAAACATCAATACATGGGTCCGAAGGGCCCACAAGCATTTGTTCTTCTATAATAATATAAGCGAAAGTGTGTCTGTCTGTCTGTCTGTCTGTCTGTCTGTCTGTCTGTCTGTCTGTCTGTCTGTGTGTGTGGTATAGGTTCCGCCCCCGTGGCGCAAACACCTCATATGGCACATTTTTGGAATCAGGTTGACCAGGGGAAGGTCATAAGCCCACTTATGAGATGATCCGATCACTTCTTTTTTTCTTTTCTTTTAGCAGCCTATTAGCGAGAATTGTGAACACAAAAGTGGGTTGCGAGAATTGAGGAAACCTTGATGTAGGGTGATGGGTAATGGGTGAGTGAATGGGTGGGGTGATAGGTAATGGGTGTGGGGTGATGGGTGAGTGAATGGGTGGGGGGTGATGGGTGATGGGTGAGGGAATAGGTGGGGGGTGATGGGTAATGGGTGAGTGAATGGGTGTGGTGATGGGTAATGGGTGAGTGAATGGGTGGGGGGTGATGGGTAATGGGTGAGTGAATGGGTGGGGGGTGATGGGTAATGGGTGAGTGAATGGGTGTGTGGTGATGGGTAATGGGTGAGTGAATGGGTGGGGGGTGATGGGTAATGGGTGAGTGAATGGGTGGGGGGTGATGGGTAATGGGTGAGTGAATGGGTGGGGGGTGATGGGTAATGGGTGAGTGAATGGGTGGGGGGTGATGGGTAATGGGTGAGTGAATGGGTGGGGGGAATACATACATTTCTACATCCATGATTTCAGGAAAGTTAGAAGGGGCTATCTGGAGAGTCCATGTTTGGTGGGCCGAAGGCCCACCAAACACAGGTGGTGGGCCGAAGGCCCACCAATAGCCCTCCGCAGGAGCTAGCCAAAAAGTCCGCCCGGAGGGCGGCTTTGCGGCTAGTCTTCTATAAAGCCGCGACAAGGTAACAGATTGCAGTACTTAATAACTGTAAGAAAAGCAACGAAAACAAAAACAAAAAATTAATGAGGAAAGGAAGGGAAACAATTTCGCTTCGCTCCTCTTCATCTTCCTCCTCTTCTTCCTTCTCCACCTCCTCCACCTCCTCCTCCATCACCTCCTCACCTTCATAGCAGTACCTTCCCTCCCAGCCTGACGCAGTACACGTAACAACCCCCGTCGCCTCCCCGTCATCCAACAAGTGATGCAATCCACAGGTCACATCCACAGTCCCATTGACCACCCACACCTGAGAGTCACTCCAGGTTGTGGTGGCGTTAGGGACCAAGGGCCTCTCCACACACACTGACGAGGAGAGAGAGAGGAGATAATGGTCAAGGATAAAGAGAAGGATGTAGTTAGATGTAACAAAGAGGAGAGAGAGAGGAGAGAAGGTAATGGTCAAGGAGGAAGAGATAATGTAGTTAGATGTAGCAAAGAGGAGAGAGAGAGGAGAGAGAGAGAGAGAGAGAGAGAAAGAGAGAGGGAGAGAGAGAGAGAGAGAGAGAGAGAGAGAGAGAGAGAGAGAGAGAGAGAGAGAGAGAGAGAGAGAGAGAGAGAGAGAGAGAGAGAGAGAGAGAGACAGAGACAGAGAGAGAGAAATGAGACACGTATATCACCAATGTAACCTCGCATCGTTGAGTCTCAGATAAGCACCAAAATTTCACGTAAACAGGATGAAACGCTGCCATCATCTCGCTTCCTTTTGACCTGGATTCCCTAGCGTGTCATGACAAGACTTATGATCCGACTTAAGGAAGGAAGGAAGGAAGGAAGGAAGGAAGGGGGAAGTTTGGTACAGCATCAATCTTAGCCCCGGATAGCTACTTATCGAACGCCGAAGTTATAAGCTGAGGAGGGTAGCAGATTAAAAGACTCACAAGTTCGCACTCCCTATCATACACAACTTTATTCTGTATTTGAGCATTTCTGTGTTCTTTTTATTCTTGTACACCCCCCCCCCCCCCCCCCCCGACCTTTCTATGTAATGGGGATGAAAGGTGGATGTAGGTAGTGTTAAGTAACAGGAAATACCACGTGTAGGTCTCACGGCCTCTTGTAGCTTCCTTATTTTCTTATGTTCTTATGTTCTCTTACATTCTCTCTCTCTCTCTCTCTCTCTCTCTCTCTCTCTCTCTCTCTGCCTCTCTCTCTCTCTCTCTCTCTCTCTCTCTCTCTCTCTCTTCTCTCTCTCTTCTCTCTCTCCTTCTCTCTCTCTCTCTCTCTCTCTCTCTCTCTCTCTCTCTCTCTCTCTCATACTCATACATTTTCGCTCTTAAGTTCTTAATCCCCTCCCCTCTTTTTTTCTTTAATAAACTTGTATACTTGTAAACTTTATGTCACACACCTTGGCAGAGACTCAGGACGGGAGGGAGGAAGGTATACGAAGCGCCGTTGGGGTTAAGGGAGCAAATGACTGTCTGGTTGGTGTGGCCCTGCGCTGTGGTCATTCCTTGTGGGCACGTGTTAGTGAGTCTGCCGTCGAGGTAGCGGAAATCCTCGCCAGTGATGTTCGCAGGGAAACCAGAGGGCAGTGACGGCACCTCATCCACGCATGCTGCAAGGGAAGAGATGAAAGGTAAGGAAATTAATGAAAAGAATCCTCATCCACTCGAAATGCAACGAATACATGAAAGTGAAGTAAAAAGGAATTGATAAGGAATACGGAAAATAAGGAGAGAAAATGAATGAAAAGAATCCTCATCCACCCGAAACGCACGCTGCAACGTAAGAGATAAAAAAATATATAAGAAAATGAATGAAAAAAAAACCTCATCCACCCAAAACGCACGCTGCAATGTAAGAGGTAAAAAAAATAAGGAAATTAATAAAAATAAAATCCTCATCCACAGGTAACGCACGCTGCAACGTAAAAGATAGAAAAAAAGATAAGGAAATGAATGAAAAAATAATATTATCCACCCTAAACGCACGCTGCAACATATGATATAATATAAAAAAAATAAGGAAATTAATGAGAAAAAAAACCTAATCCACCCGAAACGCACGCTGCAATGTAAGAGATAAAAAAAGATAAGGAAATGAATAAAAACTAACTTATCTATCAACTATCTATAACTATATCTTAAATCCTCATCCACCCGAAATACACGCTGCAACGTAAGAGATAAAAAATATATATAAGGAAATGAATGAAAAGAAAATCCTCATCCACCCGTAACGCACGCTGCAACATAAAAGATAAAAAAATATAAGGAAATGATTGAAAATAAAATACTCATCCACCCGAAATGCAACCAATACATGAAAGTAAGTAAAAAGGATAGTAAAGTAAAGTAAAAACAGATAGGTAAAAAATAGATAAAATAGGTAAGTAAAAATTGATAAACCCAGGAATACGGAAAATAAGATAAGGAGGCACTATAAACACCATAAACAGAGAATATTGTCTAGCGATCTCCTCCCTTCCAGCCAAGTGACTTACGTTTAGTTACTGCCCGTCGTTTATTTCCCGAATTATCGAGTTTCTGACACACAAGCCTTTAAACCTGACCTCCACAACCTCCTACAGCCCCCCCCCCCCCCTTACACCCCTTACTCCTTGAACCCAAAAACACACACACACACACACACACACACACACACACACACACACACACACACACACACACACACACACACACACACACACACAAACACACACCCTCAGAGCTGGGCAGTATTTGAATACAATTGTATTTAGATACGTATTTAAATACATTTGTGTATTTGGAAATGTATTTATAAATACATTGGTTGTCATGTATCTAAATGCAGTATTTAAATACTTTTATGAGTATTTAAATACATTGTATTTAAATACATTTAATATAAAGATTTTAATACTTTTTCATCAGTTAATTTGGCCATAAACCCGCCCCACTATCTGGCAACCCCGATGTTACAGTGAACCAGTGTTTCCACTGGCAAGGAAATGTCCAGATTTCAAGGAAATTTAGGCCTGAGAAGGAAATTTCTAAGGAAACCCAAAATCTAAGGAAATCATTGCGAATCATTGCAAAAGCTAAGGATGCATTGCGTATGGTGTATCTATTACCAGGGTTTTTTCTATGAATGTTGGTAGAAAAAAACCTGGTAATTGATACACCATATGCAATGTATCGCTGAAAAGATCAAAAGGTGAAAAAGATCTTGGAGTAAGGGTGAGCCCAGACCTCCGACCTAGGAAACAATGTATTGAGGCTAGATCTAGAGCTAATAGAGTATTATGATTCATTACCGGAAGTGTTAAAAGTAGAAGTGCGGAAGTTATTCTAAAGCTTTATCTGGCTCTAGTCAGGCCTCACCGACTATGCGGTTCAGTTTTGGTCTCCATATTACAGGATGGATATAGCCTTGTTAGAATCAGTGCAGAGAAGGATGACCAAAATGATTCAAGGAATGCGTAACTTTAGTTATGAGAAGAGATTGGAGCTATTAAAGTTACACTCACTCGAGAGACGCAGAGTAATGAGCGATCTGCTAGAAGTTTTTAAGTGGATAAAGGGATTTAATAAAGGAGAAGTAGGAAAAGTTCTTACGGCTATTAACCAGGGTAGAACAAGAAGCAACGGATTTAAGCTGGAAAAGCGTAGATTTAAAAAAGAAATAGGGAAAAACTGGCTCACAAATAGGGTGGTGAATGACTGGAATGGACTCAGTAGACAGGTAGTTAGTGCGGAGTCATTAGGGAGCTTTAAAGAGGAGCTGGATAGGTTCATGGATGGGGATGAAAGGTGGATGTAGGTAGTGTTAGGTGACAGGGACTACCACGTGTAGGCCTCACGGCCTCTTGTAGCTTCCTTATTTTCTTATGTTCTTATGTTTTATTATTAAATCCTAAGGAAATTCATTTTTTTCGGATATGTTAAAATTTGTGTGTATTTAAAATGTATTTACAAATGTATTTAAATATAATTGATGCATTTAGTATTTAGTATTTAAATACATTCGTAAAATGTATTTAGTATTTAGTATTAAATACATTTCTCCCATGTATGTAGTATTTAGTATTTAAATACATTCAATGTATTTAGTGCCCAGCTCTGCACACCCTACACTCCTTTTACTCCTTTTTACTCCTTGCGACACCCGCCCTTACACCCCGCTTCCTCCTTACAACACACCCTACAAAGCTCTTACTCCTTGTAACACCCTTTCTACACCCCTTTACACCCCTCTTCCTCCTCGCAACACCCACCTACACCCCTTTTACTCCTCACAGCATCCTCCAATCCACAGTCTATATCCAATCTTACCCCCAATCCCCTTCACCGTCCTCAATAAACGATGCTGCCTTCCCAATATTAAAAGCCGATACTTGCGATACGTACTTCATCTCACCTGGCGAAGCGCTGTGTCTGCCGGAAAGGGAAGGAAGAGATTGGGGGAAGGAGGGGACAGAGAGAGAGAGAGAGAGAGAGAGAGAAGA
>JACEEZ010018194.1:135000-142500 GCA_016584305.1 Chionoecetes opilio
TATTCACACGTTAGTTTCCTGAATTTTCCTTCTAACTTTCTACTTTAGGAAGGAAGATAATAGCCTACATGCGATATAGGCTCCAACATAAAAAATAATAATATAAAATAAATAAAAAAGACTAATTAGTTTAAAATTGGTTAATCAGGAAAAAAGAAAAATAAGTGATGCAAAAAAGAAAAAGAAGAAATAAACTTCTTTTTCTTCTTTTTTTCTTAACATAAAGCTCGCTCGCGAGGGTGAGCGAAGAAAGTCGGTACAGAGAAGAAAGTGTGGGTGAAAACTCTGCGCTGACATTTTGCCAAGTTTCTCTAACTCCGTAGACTGGGCTAGACACGGCGGCCTGCTGATCTAACTTAATCTGCTGGGTACATGCAAGGGGTTAATTAATCAGTATGTGCACAATTAAAGTTTTAAAAACACGCATTCTTTTCATTTTTTCTTTCTGATTCAGGATTATTTTGAAATATCTTGGTTGAAGAAAGGGGGGCATGGAGGCAAGGACTAACTGCTAAAGGGGGCGTGGTGGTAAAAAGGTTAAGAAACACTAGTTTAACCCCTTCACGCCCAGATCTTTTCTTTGCTATAAAAAATTGTATGTTGTCGAGCCATAAAATTACGAAAAGTAACAGAATATATCAAATTACTTAGTCGACAAAGATACTAAACAGGTCATATCTATAAAATGTTGCTTATATTCACTAAAAATCGTCTAATGGCAACCAAATTACAATGGAAATTACGTTTTGGGTCTCAAGGGGTTAAAGTTAGTCAAGCTGGTCATAGGAGCAAGGTCAGGTGTGTGATTGATATTTTGGGGTTAAGGTAGTGCTAAAAAGTTTCAAGGTCACATGGTTACCTACGCGTCATTCAGGCCAAGGATGACGTCTCGAGGCTCACTCAAGATGGCGCCACTCGAGGCCAGCTCCTCCTCCTGCGGGTATAATGGCGAGGTGGACATGATAGGAGGGTGACGTCACTTCTGTAGCGATTTTTTTTTTTTTTTATATATATATATATAACTAGTATTGTATACTCTTTTAGTACTCAAGGCAATTCTTTTTTTTGTTTTTGACATTTCTAAGGACTGGCCAAGGACACAAAAAACAGAAGTAACAAAAAGCCCGCTAGTTACCAGTCCCTAATAAGAAGACAGTAAGAGATTGTCAGGTTTCTCTCTCTCTCTCTCTCTCTCTCTCTCTCTCTCTCTCTCTCTCTCTCTCTCTCTCTCTCTCTCTCTCTCTCTCTCTCTCTCTCTCTCTCTCTCTCTCTCTCTCTCTCTCTCCAACCCCTATTCCTCCCCCTCCCCTCCCCTAAAAAGAAAAAAGTGATGTCATTTCAGATTATTTCAAGAGTTAATTGGCACTCCCTTCAGCTGATTAAAAAAAAATTCCCCTCTCTCCCTCTCTCACCCGAATCAGTGTAGCGAAGAATGCAAGGGTGTCCAGCTTCTCAGGGAATGCTAAGGAGGCGCCCCTGGGTTCACACTTCCCCTGCGCGTGTGTCAGGTTAACTACGGGCGACACTACCACATAGCAAAGCCCCTCGTGATTGGTAAACCCCGGCGGACACCTTGCTGGGGAACGTGAAGCGTGGAGGAGGAATGGTTAGTGGTTGTAGTAGGAGTAGTAGTAGAAGGGGTTGTTGTAATAGTAGTAGTAGTAGTAGTAAGTAGTAGTAGTAGTAGTAGTAGTAGTAGTAGTAGTAGTAGTAGTAGTAGTAGTTGTTGTTGTTGCTTTAGTAGTAGAAGTGGTTGCTGTAGTAGTAGTAGTAGTAGTAGTAGTAGTAGTAGTAGTAGTAGTAGTAGTAGTAGTAGTAGTAGTATAGTAGTATAGTAGAAGTGGTTGTAGTAGTAGTAGTATAGTAGAAGTGGTTGTAGTAGTAGTATGTATAGTAGAAGTGGTTGTAGTAGTATTTGTAGTAGTAGTAGTTAGTAGTAGTAGTAGTAGTAGTAGTAGTAGTAGTAGTAGTAATAGTAATAGTAGTAGTAGTAGTAATAGTAATAGTAGTAGTAGTAGTAGTAGTAGTAGTAGTAGTAGTAGTAGTAGTAGTAGTAGTAGTAGTAGTAGTGTAGTAGTAGTAGTAGCAGTAGTAGTAGTAGTAGTAGTAGTAGTAGTAGTGTAGTAGTAGTAGTAGTAGATATGACAATATAACAATGAAAACAATAAAATACATTTCCAACATACACACACATGCACACAATTCATAAACTCACGTGGTAATTGACACAAAGCCCCGAAATGGGTGTCGCCGCAGTCCATCAGCGTGTAATTTTGGTTGCCGATATACCCAACACATTTCTGCGGCCCATTTACCTGCCAGATGATCCAAAAAGTTAATCCTCCAAGCTTATTCCTATACTCCTATCAACTATATAATCTATCTCCTATCTTCTATCAACCTATCTCCTATCAACCTATCTCATATCTCCTACCTCCCATCAACCTATCTCCTATCAACCTATCTCCTATCTCCTATCTCCTATCAACCTATCTCCAATCAAACTATCTCCTATCAAATATCTCCTATCAAACTATCTCCTATCAACCTATCTCCTATCAAATTATCTCCTATCAACCTATCTCCTATTCTATTCGCTATCAAATATTTCCTATAAACTATCTCCTATAAACCTATCTCCTAGTAAACCTATCTCCTATTACAATTCCTATCAACCTATAGCTACCAACCTATCTCTATCAAAAACTATTCTATAAAGTATTCATATAACTATCTCTATCAACTAGTACTATAACTATTGTATCAACCTATGTCATAGTAATAGTTATAACCTATTCCTATAACCTAGTCATATCAAACCATTATATCAACCATAGTCTATTACTATCTCTATCAACTATCTCTATCAATAACTATACGCTATCTCTATCGTATCACCTATCTCCTATCAACCGTATCCCTATCACTATCTCCTATCAAATTATATCCTATGCAATTTTAATCCCATCAAATATCCTATAAAACTCTATCAACATATCCCCTATCAACATTCTATCAACCATCTCCTATCAACCAACTCCATCAATATCTCCATCAACGCTATCCATAAACCTATCTCCTACCAACTTTATTCCTATCCCAACCTATCTCCTATCAACCATTACCTACCAACTATCCAATAACTACTCCTATCAACCTATCTCTATTCACCTATCTCCTATCAACTATATCTATAACCTATCTCCTATCTTCTATCAACCTATCTCCTATCAACCTATCTCCTATCTCCTACCTCCCATCAACCTATCTCCTATCAACCTATCTCCTACCACCTATCTCCTATCAACCTATCTCCAATCAACCTATCTCCTACCAACCTATCTCCTATCAACCTATCTCCTATCAACCTATCTCCTATCAACCTATCTCCTATCAACCTATCTCCTACCAACCTATCTCCTATCAAACTATCTCCTATCAACCTATCTCCTATCAACCTATCTCCTATCTCCTATACTCCTTCACCCTGGATGTCCTCTAATACCTTAGCCTGCGCTAAAGTGACCTAAACTGACTGATCGATAAATAATTCCACTGACTGATTGATGAATAATTCCAAACTTGTGTGTATGTTTCTTAAGTGAATTAAAGGCAATGATGTGAGTTAGTAAGTCTTGGAAACTTATAATAAATGCATGGAGTGAATAAACATTAATATCATTGGTGGTTATTTCAACAAAACTAAGAAATTCTGAACTTATACAAACACTAGTGAAGTTAATCAAAAAGAGTCGTTTTTCATGGCTGCTGTGTGAAATAACGAGACGAAAATAAGAAGTTTATTTTAATTCTACTACTTCTATGATTCTCCATTTTTTTTTTTTTTTTTTGTAACTGCTCGTGATGAAGTGACAAGAATGAAGAAGTTAGTGACGAAGACGATGATGCTGATGAAGGCGATATAGGTAGTTATAGAAAGTAGTTATTCGAAGTAGGTGTTAGTAGTTAGTCAGAGTATAGTTTAAAAGGGGAGGGTGAAAAAAGGATGGAAGGGTTTTGGTTTGGTGGTAGAGGGTGGTGGTGGGGGGGGGTAATGGTGAGGGTGGTGTGTTAATAGAGGTGTGGTGGTAGGGGTTTGTAGGGGTGGTGGTGGTGGTGGGGGAAATGGTGATGTGGGGGGTGTTAATAAGGTGGGGGTGGTAGTGGTATAGGGGGTGGGGTGGTGGTGGGGTGAAGCAATTCGGTTTACTCACAGGGAAATGATGTTCCTTTCATGCAGGACTACCAACAGGGGGTCGGCGGGACAATGAAAACACCACCTTGTTACAAAGAGAGAGAGAAGAGAGAGGAGAGAGAGAGAGAGGAGGGGGAGGGGAAGAGAGAGAAGAAAAGAAAGAGAGAAGAGAGAGAGGGGGAAGAGGGGGAGAGAGAGAGAGAGAGAGAGAGAGAGAGAAAAACAATAAAACAGACAGAAAATTTATTCAACAAGACAATTTCAATCTGGTAAACTGGAAAAGGTTTGAAATGAAAAAAAAAAGCGGGACAAACAATGACAAAACACATTTTTTGAAAAGAAAAAAAAAAAACCTAATAATAAACATACCGGTTAGCACTAAGTAAACACGGAAGCAAAACCCACGACACCAATTGAATGAAATAGAAAACCATAAAAAAAAACCTAAAAAAGAGAACTGTGTATGAAAGAATAAAATTTTGAGCGAACAGGAACGGGGGGTCACCTGGTCCCTCATGGGGGGTAATCACATCTCTCATCAGCAGCGCAGCGCAGCAGCAGCAGCAAAAAGCACAACAGCAGCAGCAGCGCAGCACAGCAGTATCACCATCCCGGGGAAGACAGGGGGGAGGGAAGAGGCATACCTCGGGCCCTACACACGAGACACCTTTAGGGGGGGGAAAAGGGAAAACACACACACACACACACCACACACACACCCAAACCCCCACACCCACCCCCCCCACCCACCCACCCACCCACCCACCCACCCCCCCCCCCACACAAACAACCCCCCCACCCACCCACCCACCCCCACCCCACACACACACACACACCACACACACACCACACACACACACACACACACACCACACACACACAAAACACACAAAACAAAAAAAAATTTATTCTTGAAAGACAAAGAATATTTTTTCCCCCTAAAAGTAAAGACGTTTGAAATGGACTGAAAGAGGTAGTAGCAACAAGGAGAGTGGCATCACCCTAAAGAAAAACTAGATGAGTACGGAGACAGATCCACATGAGTAATTTAGGGCTTTTATGCGTTAGTTGGTTAAAAAATCCCTCTCCTCTCCCCCTCTCTCTCCTTCCCCTCTTCTCTCCTCTTCTTCTCTCTCTCTCTCTCTCTCTCTCCTCTCTCCTCTCTCTTTTCTTCTTCTCTCTCCTCTCTCTCTCTCTCCTCTCTCTCTCTCTCTCTTCTTTCCCCCTTTCCCCTTCTAACAAAACATCTCTCTATGCCCTATATACACACACACACACACATACATACCTGAGAGCACTGTGCGTGGCGCCGTAAGGATTAGTCTCAGCGGGCCTTCGACTAAGACAGATCCCCGCCTCAGGAAGTCGCTCAAAGCCGTTTGGACACCATACTGTAACGGTAGAAAAAGAAAAAGAAAGGTTTATATACACTTTCTTTTTACTCTCTTTCTTTGTATTCTTATATGATATTATGCCAACTGTTCCTTATTTCCTCATCACGTTTTGTTTCCCACCAAATATTTAATGAATGAAGTACTACTAAATGAATGAATGCTACTTGTTGAATGAATTATATGAGCCCCTTCGTGATTGATGGATGGATGAATGGATGGATGGATGGATGGATGGATGGATGGATGGATGGATGGATGGATGGATGGATGGATGGATGGATGGATGAATGAATGGATGGATGGATGAAAAAGGTCCTACTCTCGCCTTAACCTCCCCATGAACCACGACTTTATGGATTTACGGATAAAAACTAAAAATGCATTGGTTTTCTGATCTTCCCCGGAATGAAGACTCCCAGACCCAGTGATTAACGAAGAAATTACTAAAACCTCGCATCAACTAACTGCCCAAAACACACACACACACACACACACACACACACACACACACACACACACACACACACACACACACACACACATAAACACACACACACACACAGGCCACTCCGTGGTGTAGGGGAAGCACGCTCGGTTCACAACCGAGAAGTCCCGGGTTCGATCCCCGGGCGGAGCGGAAACATATGGGCTGTTTCCTTAAAACCCTAGCCCCTGTCCACCCAGCAGTGAATGGGTACCGGGTGTTAGCCAGGGTTTGTAACCTGCTCTCCAGGGTGCTGGCATCGGCCAAAACTAAGCACTAAGAATGAATGATAAAAAAAATGTTGATATGGAGACGGGGCCATACGAGCATTGCTCTGGCCATGTAAAATACAACTAGATGAATACACACACACACACACACACACACACACACACACACACACACACACACACACACACACACACACACACGCACACGCACACAGGGAACTCTGTAGTGTAAGGGTTAGCACGCTCGTCTCACAATCGAGAAGTCCCGGGTTCGATCCCCGGGCGGAGCGAAGACAGACGGGCGGTCTTCTTAAAACCCGAGCCCCTGTCCACCCAGCAGTGAATGGGTACCGGGTGTTAGCCGGGGGTTTGTGACCCGCCTCCCGGGGTGGTGGCTTCCCCCAACACTAAAGATGAATGAGAAAAATATATGTTGATATGGAGACGGGGCCATACGAGCGTTGCTCTGGCCCTGTAAAATACAACTAGATGAATACAACTACATGAATACACACACACACACACTACTTTACGTTTGCATGGAAGAGGGACAGAGGAATTCCACATTGGTCCTCCAGATTCTTGGTTTTCACACGCCAAAACTTCCGATTTCCAGCGTGGTCCCGACATGTCCTCGTAGAACCACCTCGCCTCCTCCACGCAGGTGATCTCCACGGTGACTCCAGGGACGCGGCTGAGGGGCACTGAGCCTTGCCAGAGATCAGGTGTGGTTCGCCAGCTTTCCTCAGAGACCCCAAGAAGCGGGCACGACATGGCTGGGAAGAAGGCGGCGAAGAAGAAAAAAAAACATTGTAAACTTTAAAAAAACATCGGAAAACTTGACCTAGATTTAAGACATTATTGATCAGACAGACAGAAGAACGAACAAACAGACAGAAATATAGACATAAACAGACAGTAAGACACGACATGGCTGACGGAAGGCGAAGAAAGACATTGTAACTAAGTCATCGAAAACTTTATAGAAATGTAATGACAGACAGAAGAACCGATAAACAAAAACAGACACCACCCAAAACGAGGAGTAACAAGACACCTCCCGAATTAAATTGGCCCACCCCCTTTTTTATATTCCCGTACTGTCTTCTTTATAGGGACATACAATTAAGCGGGCTTTTTGTTACTAAATTATTTTGTTTTGCCCTTGGCGTCTTTTGTGATGTAAAAAAAAAAAAA
>JACEEZ010018194.1:147500-155000 GCA_016584305.1 Chionoecetes opilio
AGCCATTCCGTGTCTGTCTGTGTGTAGGAAGGGGAGGATGCAGGAAGGAAGTTTTTGGAAAGCGAAGGTAAGAATGATTTGAGGAGGATGATAAGAGAAGCAAGAAAATATGATTTAAGGAATGAGTATATAAGAAGGAAGGAAGGCTACGGAGCAACCTGAAGGAAGGGGAAGATGCAGGAAGGAAGGAGTCTTTGGAAAGCGAAGAAAATTAAGGTAAGAATGAGATAAGGATGAGAAGAGAAGCGAGAAGAGATGATGAAAGAAAAGATGAAGCGAGAAAATTATCAAAAGAAAGAAAGATGAAAAAGATGTAAAGATGAGCGAGAAAAGTATGAGTGAAGAATATATATAAATCACAATGGGTTTTTTTCTCTCTTTCCCGCTCTTCTATTTAAGGTCCTCCCGCCTTTATCATTCTTAAGTCTTCACGTTCTCCTTACGTTTTATTTATTCATATATTCTTCTATCAATATGTATATGTATTTATCTATCTATATGTTTCTATCTATCTAATCTGTATTTATAGTATTTGAAGACTATACCATAATTTTCTGATATCTGATCACCCGTATAGTCTTTCCAACACACTGTCTTCCTTCGCCCCTCTCTCTTCACCCTCCCGTCTATGTAAACTTAAACCTAACAAAGCCATTTACGCCTAACAATGTACTCCTAAACCTCAGTAACCTCCGCGTAAACTCAACACCTCCGCTTTTTCCTCGTTTTTTTCTAGTTGTATACTCTCCAATTCCTCGTTTTCCTCTTATCCTCCTACTCTTCTTACTCCTTTACTGCTACTTCGTTATCTTCTTCCTCCTCCTTTTTTTCTACCTGTTCTCTCCTTCATCCTCCTTTTATCCTTCTACTCCTTTTATTCGCTTACTTCTACCTCATTCTCTTCATCCTTCTCCTCCTTTACTTCTAGTTATTCTCTCCCTCCTCCTCCTCCCCTCCTCCTCCTCCTCCTCCTCCTCCTTCTCCTCCTCCTTTACTGCAACTCGTCTTCTTCCTCATAGCAGTCTTCTTCCCTTAATTCCTCCGCCTTTGCCTTTACTTCTACTTCTCTCTACTTCTACTTCTTGATCCTTTCCGTTATCATCACCTCTTTCACCTCTCTATTATATCTACTTCTCATCATTTCCATTGTCACCCTCCTCCTCCTCCTCCTCCTCCTCCTTCTCCTCCATTACCTTTCATCCTAACCCTCTTCATCCCCTTTACTGCACCTTATGTTTTTCATCCTCTCCAACGACCTCATTTCCCCTCCTCCAGTTACACTTACCTACAACACAGGAGGCATTGATGGCCCTCCAGCGTCCGTGTTGACATTGCGTGAGGCGGCCGCGTTTGCCTCTCTGGCTCCACGTCATGCCCGGGGGACACATGTAATACCGGCCGTACAGATTCCCGGCCTCGTCAGTAAAGTCTCGCACAGTCACTGCATGGGAAGGGTCCTGAAGATCTGTTTCACTGCAAGCCGCCGTCTGCGTCGAGTCGCCTGTTACGTAAAAGAATTAATGATGGATTGTGTTTTAAGGGAGTAGATAGATAGATGAGAGAGAGAGAGAGAGAGAGAGAGAGAGAGAGAGAGAGAGAGAGAGAGAGAGAGAGAGAGAGAGAGGAGAGAGAGAGAGAGAGAGAGAGAGGAGAGAGAGGAGAGAGAGAGAGAGGAGAGAGAGAGAAGGGAGAGAGAGAAGAGAGAGAGAGAGAGGAGAGAGAAGAGAGAGAGAGAGGAAAAGAGAGAGGAGAGAGAGAGAGAGAGAGAGAGAGAAGAGGAGAGAGAGAGGAGAGAGAGAGGAAGAAGAGACGGAGAGAGAGAGAAGAGAGAGAGGAGAGAGAGAGAGAGAGAGAGAGAGAGAGAGAGAGAGAGAGAGAGAGGAGAGATGAGAAAAGAAGGAGAGAGAGAGAGAGAGAGAGAGAGGGGAGAGAGAGAAGATTTTCATCCTATCTAGGACACTTGCAAGTACCAACTACAAGGTTATTGACTATACAAGCGCCGCACGTCAGCACGAACTAGGCGGACTCGAACCGCTGCCCGAATGCACAGGGACGCTGCACATTGCGACCTCACGTCTCTACCAACCTTGCCACCCTGACGGGCTAAAGAGAGAGAGAGAGAGAGAGAGAGAGAGAGAGAGAGAGAGAGAGAGAGAGAAGAGAGAGAGAGAGAGAGAGAAGAGAGAGTATGAGATAGATAGAGAGAGAAAAAAAAAGTTAGTAAAGAGTGGGGAGGATATATACGTAAGGGTTAGGCATGCACTAACTACCTGATGACCGAGTCCATTCCAATCATCCACTACCTTATATGTGAACCAGTTTCTCCCTACTCACTCACTCACTCGCTCATAAAACTTCCTATTGAATCCGCACTAATTACCTGATGACTGAGTCCATTCCAATCATCTACCACCTTATTTGTGAACCATTTTCTCCCTACTCACTCACTCACTCACTCACTTGCATCAGAGCAGGAGATAGAGGGTTGAACTCCACAATCACCGCCTTCACATGGGATTACCAGGAGCCGATGAGTGGTATTCAACACCTCGGCGGCGTTGAGGCAATGAAGCACACTCAGGCCCGCGCCATCATCCCACACGTGGTAATTAGTGGCTTTGCAGGGCAATGCCACGCTTCCTGCGACAAGAATATCCCGTGTGAGCGTGTGTGTGGCATGGTTATACATTTCTTGATAGAGGAGAGGGGGTTACAGACAGTGGCGTACCCAGAAAATTTAAAAGGGGTTGGCCAAAAAAAAAAAAAAAAAAATATATATATATATATATATATATATATATATATATTTTTTTTTATTATTATTTAATGTTTTATAGATATGACCTGTTTAGTATCCTTGTCCACTAGTTATTTTGGTATATTCAGTTACTTTTCGTAATTTTATGGCTAACAACAGACGATTTTTTATAGCAAAGGAAAGATCTGGGCGTGAAGGGGTTAATTAAGGAGGAAAGAGATGAATGTTGGGGTATATTTATAGGTTATTGTGGTGGTAGTAGTTAGGGAGTGAAGGAAGGTGGAGTGTGTTGTGTGGGATGGTGATACACAAGACTAAGAGATATAAGACCTGTACCTCTTGGTCTTGGTGATACATTTTTTGGTAGAGGAAAGGGTGTTACAGAGGAAAGGGATGAATGTTGCGGTATTTCTTTTATAGGTTATTGTGGTGGTAGTAGTTATAGTGCTTATAGTTGTAGGGTTAACAATGTATCCTCCTCCTGCCACTCTTCTTGTTCCTTAATTTCCTCCTCCCGTTCCTCTTCGTCTTCGTCAAAAAACCAATATCAACAATAAGGAAATGAAACTGTAAACATACATAAAAAAAATAGCAATTATGACCCTTACGGAGAGGGTAGGGAGTAGGGAAGGGTAGGGTAGGGTAGGGTAGGGAAGGGTAGGGTAGGGAAGGGTATAGGGTAGGGTAGGGTAGAAAAGGATAGGGAAAGGGGGTATGGAGTAGGGAAGAGATGGTCGAGAGAAAATGATAGGTTGGTCGAGAGAAAATAATAGGCTGGTCGAGAGAAAATAATAGGTTGAAATTGAATGATCGTGAGGACAGGTGGCAGAGGCGGGAAGGAAGGAAGGAAGGAAGGAAGGAAGGAAGGAAGGAGGAAGGCTGCGGAAGTGTCGGCCTCACACACAGAAGCCCTTCATTAGAGGTGGACAAAAGGCTGTGTTTCTGTTGGTGTCATGATGATAATTCGGGAGGAAGGACACAACATAAAGTGGTGGGTTGTTTCTGTCATTTGTAGACTGAATATGGAAAAGGAGGAGAAGGAAGATGAAGAAGAGAAATAACAAATAAGTAAGTTAATATTTCATCTGTTCGACATTCGTACGACTTAATAATTTCCTAAAACTTAAATACTTTCCTACGACTTAAATATTTTCCTACGACTTAAATATTATCAAGAGAGGAGGGACAAGACACCTCCCGAACTAAATTGACCCCATTTATTTATTCTCTAACTGTCTTCTTTATAGGGACTGGCAACTAAGCGGGGGTTTTATTGCCTCTTTTTTTCCCTTGGCCAGTTCTTTTGATGTAAAAAAAAAAAATCCGTGAGGCCCTAAGAGGTAAGTCATGGAGTGCTGGATACCCTGAAGGAGGGGAAAACGACGACGGCGACGACAAGAACGAGGACGATAAAGGAGAAAGGAAAAAGATGATGATGATGATGAAAAAGCAAGAGAAGAAAATTATTTATACCGACCGCCACTTCCTCCCTCCTACACACCGCGCATATATTTCCCGCCGCAGACTTGTTGGCGTGGAAGTAAAGGCAATGCGAATACCAAAATTAATAGCTGTTGAACGAGTGAATAAAAATAGCAATAAAAGTGTAAAAGGTGTAATGAATGAAAAAAATAATAGTCCCCGCATTAACGCTTGTGAAATTGAACCAAAAAATACTAATACGGATTTTGAATCGAAGCTTTATGGGAATGAAAGATAGAAGTTATTTTTTTATGAATGAAAATCATGTGAAATCGTGAATTGCTGTATTGTCAAAAAGAAAAAATAAGAAGAAAAAAGAGGAAAAGTAAAATCGCGTTATTCCACAGATCAAAATTCAACAGAAAAAAATAATTGCTATATATGTACAATGATTTACCTTGACCACCAATTCACCTTCACCACCAATAATAAAATGTTTCATATCAAACAAATACCAACAACAATACGTAGATTGAAATAAACGGCGTACCTTGGTAGGAATGTGTCGCACCAACCTTTGACACTATATACATGGGACTAGAAAGCATGCATGAATGTGAATAATGTATATGTAGTAGTAGTAGTAGTAGTAGTAGTAGTAGTAGTAGTAGTAGTAGTAGTAGTAGTAGCAGTAGTAAATAGTAGTAGTGTAGTAGTAGTAGTAGTAGTAGTAGTAGTAGTAGTATAGTAGTAGTAGCAGTAGTAGTAGTAGTAGTAGTAGTAGTGAGTAGTAGTAGTATAGTTAAATAGTAGTAGTAGTAGCAGTAGTAGTAGTTAGTATAGTAGTGTATAGTAGTAGTAGTAGTAGTATAGTTAGGAGTAGTAGTAGTAGTAGTTTGTAGCAGTAGTAGTAGTAGTAGTAGTAGTAGTAGTAGTATTTGTAGTATAGTAGTAGTGTAGTAGTAGTAGCAGTAGTAGTAGTGTTTGTAGTAGTAGCGTAGTGTAGTAGTAGTAGTAGTAGTATAGTAGTAGTAGTTGTAGTAGTAGTAGTATAGTAGTGTAGTAGTAGCAGCAGTAGTAGTAGTAGTATAGTAGTAGTAAGTAGTAGTAGTAGTAGTAGTAGTTAGTAGTAGTAGTAGTATAGTAGTAGTAGTAGTAGTAGTAGTAGTAGTAGTAGTAGTAGTAGCGCAGTAGTAGAGTAAGTAGTAGCCAAATAGTAGTGTAAGGAGTAGTAGTATAGTAGTAGTAGTTTGTAGTAGTAGTAGTAGAGTAGTAAATAGTAGTAGTAGTAGTTAGTAGTAGTAGTAGTAGTAGTAGTAGTAGTAGTAGTAGTAGTAGTAGTAGTAGTATAGTAGTAGTAGTAGTAGTAGTAGCAGTAGTAGTAGTATTTGTATTAGTAGTAGTAGTAGAGTATAGTAGTGTAGAGTAGTGTATAGTACAGTAGTAGGGAGTAGTAGTAAGTAGTAGAGGTAGTAGTAGTAGGAGTAAGAGTAGTAGTAGTTTGTAGTAGTAGTAGTAGTAAGTAGTAGTAGTAGTAGTAGTAGTAGTAGTTAGTGTAGTAGTTTGTATTAGAGTAGTAGTGTAGTAGTAGTAGAGCAGAGCAGAGAAGTAGTAGTAGTAAGTAGTAGTAGTAGAGTAGTTTGTAGTAGTAGTAGTAGAAGCAGTAGTAGTAGTAGTAGTAGTAGTATAAAAGGAGTAGTAGGAGTAGTAGTAGTAGTATAAGGTAGTAGTAGTAGTAGTAGTAAGTAGTAGTAGTAGTAGTAGTAGTAGTAGTATTGTAGTAGTAGCTAGTAGTAGTAGTAGTATAGAAGTAGTAGTAGTAGTAGTAATAGTGTATAGTAATAGTAGAGTAGTATTATAGTAGTAGTAGTAGTAGAGTTATAGTAGGTAGTAGTTTTGGTAGTAGTAGTAATAGTTGTAGTAGTAGTAGTAGTAGTAGTAGTAGTAGTAGTAATAAGTATGTAGTAGTAGTAGTAGTAGTAGTAGTAGTAGTAGTAGTAGTAGTGATAGTAGTAGTAGTAGTAATAAAACAGCAGTAGTAGTAGTAGTAGTAGTTTGATAGTAGTAGTAGTAGTAGTAGTAGTATAGTAGTAGTAGTAGATAGTAGTAGTAGATAGTAGTAGTAGTAAATAGTAGTAATAAAAGTAGTAGTAGTAGTAGTAGTAAAAATAGTATAGTAGTAGTAGTAGTGGTGGTATAGTAGTAGTAGTAGAGAATGTAGTGTAGTGTGTAGTCATAATAAAAAACAAGTGCCCTTTCCCCGGGCTGATACGCCGATAACATTTTATAGGAACCCCTCTAATTTATATGAAAATGGGAGGGTACAATAAGGCTAGGGTGTTAGAGTAAGGGAAGGAACAACTAAGGTCCCCCGTGGCCATGGCGATGTACCCCTTTTTAATGTCGTCCTTCAAGACGTGTTTGCTTTTGAAAAAACCCAAGGGAAGGGGGCATATGCTGACGACCCCGTCAGGGCCGGCAAATTACAGGACCAAACCCACTGTTGGGGGTTTTAATAAGGCCAAGGCCCTACCATAGGACCACACCCAACGCCCTAAACCCTTCCTCATCGTAAACAAGAAATTTGACGGGGCTTAAACATTTTCATGGCAGTATTTTGTAGAAACAAGGAAGGGACAGCGGCACTTGGGTGGTTATTGGAACAGAGAATAAAAGGGAGTACGTCGGAGAGAAAGGGGTTGAGGGGGTAACAGGTCGATGCCCTTTCCCAGGCCAAGACCGAGTAGCACCTACCCATACACGCAGGGCCTAAACATCTTTGGGAATTTTCGCCATCGCACCATCCCGGCATCACCCTCTCCTCAGACCGCTGGAGGAATCTATAAAGAAAACCTTCAAAACCAGCGGTTTTGAATCTCCCTCCGGGAATGACGCGAGGGGGGTTTCCGAACCCCCCCAAGCTACGGGTGGGGAATCACCTTCCTTAAAGGTGGCTGAGGGGAAACCTCAACTCCCCTCAAACCTTACCAGGTCCCCCCACGGATATGATTCCCCTCAGGGCGACAAGGTAAATCGACCAAATTATCGCTGAGCAAAAGAAAAGATTTCCCCAGACAGCAGCAAAACCCAAAAAACCACCTTAACACCTTTTTGACCACCTGCCCTCCAGGACACCGTGAGAAAAATCCACATCGCACCGGAGACGGGAGGTCCCCAACTGGCTAACATCACTAAAACAGAGCAAAGGGGTCAAAACCCAACAAAAAAGAATTTTCGAGCCCTTTCTTGAGGGACGGCTGGGCCCGTGGAAGGGCTCCCCAACACCTGTGTGTGTGGATCCCCCAACAACGCAGACCCCA
>JACEEZ010018194.1:160000-242500 GCA_016584305.1 Chionoecetes opilio
TCTCTTTCTCTCTCTCTCTCTCTCTCTCTCTCTCTCTCTCTCTCTCTCTCTCTCTCTCTCTCTCTCTCTCTCTCTCTCTCTCTCTCTCTCTCTCTCTCTCTCTCTCTCTCTCTCTCTCTCTCTCTCTCTCTCTCTCTCTCTCTTTAATATGAAACCATTCCTTGCACGGCACAGCTAATGAACATAAGAACATAAGAAAATAAGGAAGCTACAAGAGGCCGCGAGACCTACACGAGGTAGTTCCTGCAATGAAGGGAAAACGATAACAATAATAAAAAATTATCATCACACCTTGCACTGAATTGTGTCACAAAACACGACCTTTCACCCTCCTTAAAAAAAACACAGTAAGTCTTTCTATACTGGGAATGCGATCCTACTCAAGGGAACATGTTTACGATCAACGTCGCTGCTTACTTAATTCCCCATCGACTCCCTTGCACTCCCACTCCCAATAGTCTTACACCTTGTTTTGTAGGATTGGATGACGTTACCTTATCCACTCATCACCCAATGCGACTGGATTCTGTTTATGTGACCGCTGGCGTTTTCGAGTGTCCTTTTTCCCAAGTGACAGACCTCGAGGGAGAATTTCCACAGCGCTTGGTAAACAGAGGTAAACTGGGGGGGGCACTCAGTAGAGCGCATACCTCCGCCCGAATATTTCATCAAATATACGTATATATATATATATATATATATATATATGCATATATATATACCCCATATATTATATATATAATATTTATAAATTAATAGTATAAAAAATTATATGATTTATTTTTAATATGTACCTAAATAAAATATAATTTAGGTAAAATATATAAAATATCTATTCATGACTCATTATCTACGCATTTTCCTCCTGCCATCTCTCTTCTCTTGTTCCATGCAACGTCTCTTCATAATCTTCTCCATTATCAGTTCTCTTCTCTTCTTCCAATCTTCTTGGTTATACCGTTTCTTCTCAATCTATTCTCAACTTTTTCTACTCCTCTCTCACTTAACTACCCACGTCTCATCTCAGCAGCCCTACGTCGTGTGTAACTCCCTCCAACTTCTTGCTCTACTTTCTCTAATTGTCTCTTCCTCTCTTCACTCTTACTCTCTCTCTCTCTCTCTCTCCTCTCTCTCTCTCTCTCTCTCTCTCTCTCCTCTCTCTCTCTCTCTCTTTTCTCTCCTCTCTCTCTCTCTCTCTCTCTCTCTCTCTCTCTGAAAAATGGTGTTATATGTCTAGATCAGTGTTCTTCAAACTTTTTTCATCGCGACCCAGTTTGATTTTATGCATTACATTCACGGCCCTATTATACGTCTGTAGCTGCTTTCACTTTCCGATGTGATATTTTTTTACAATTACATACATACATATGCATATAAATCTGCATACATATATGCATACATGCATGCATCTATGCATTCAAAATAATTGCATATGTTTGGGTGTGCCAATGTAAATTTTATCTATTAAAAGTATTTAAAAAATATATATTGAAATGCTCTGTAAATTGTAACTACGTAAGTAGAGAAAAATAGTATTAATTGACTGACAAGTGAAAATTATGCGTACTACAAGTCCTGCCTTTTCCCATCAGCATTCTCTCTCTTTCTCTCTCTCTTATTAATGCATTTCACATATTGATTATATAATTATCAGTTTACGACGTGGCGACCCACTGAGCAAAGGCTTGCGACCCAGTATTGGGTCGCGACCCGTACTTTGAAGAACCCTGGACTCTAGGACTCTAGGTGTTGGGTGAAAATGATATTGAGTGATGATGTTATGACGCCAAGAGAGAAAGTAATGAGGAAGCGAGAAAGACATTTATGCTTGTGAAAATGAGATGAAGAATCTGGTTTTTTTTCTCTCTCTCTCTCTCTCTCTCTCTCTCTCTCTCTCTCTCTCTCTCTCTCTCTCTCTCTCTCTCTCTCTCTCTCTCTCTCTCTCTCTCTCTCTCTCTCTCTCTCTCTCTCTCTCTTCTCTCTCTCTCTCTCTCCCCCCCTACGTGACAGTCCTCTATTTGTTACCCTTGATAACGATATTATTTTTCCTATCTAAAGGTCTTTGTTATTTCCATCTTCGAAAATTTTAAAAAGAAAAGAAAGGTTCGGTGGTTCGGCCTGAGGGAAAGGAGGACAAAATGTAGGAGACCGAAGAGGAGGGAGGGAACGAAGGAAGGAAAAAAAAGAGGTGGAGGGGGGAGGGGGGAGGGAGGGGGGAGGGGGTGGGGTTGAGGGTATATATGAAATGATAATGATGCAGCCTTCGGGAATGAGTATGGAAATGAAGATTCATGGGGGAATAACATGGTACGTAGCTACGAGGAATAATTTGAGAAAGAAAAGAGAAAATGTGTTATGATCTGGGCAAGAATGAAATGTAAGAGAGAGGCGGGAAGAATAATACCTAGTGTAAAATACTAAAAAAAAAAAATAGAACTATGTAACTAAGTAGGATATAGAAGAATATAGAAAGAATATAGAAGAAGAATAGAAGAATAGAGGAAATAGGAGAATATAGAAACGAAGACAGGTGGAATAAGAGAAAGGGAATAGATGAGTGAAACAAAGAAAGGGATAAAGAAGAAGAAAGGAAGAAAGAAAGAAAGAAAGAAAATAGAAAAAGTGAAACAGCGATATAAAGAAAGATGAAAATAAAGAGAAAAGGTGCAACAAAGAGGGTCATGAAGGAGAAAAAAATAATAGAGATAGAAAAAAGAAAAAAAGTGCTGAAGTAAAAAAGGAAAAAAGACAGAAAAAAAGAAAAAGTGAAATAGAGATCTAAAGACAGAGAAGTAAAGAGAAAAAGTGAAACAAAGAGGGTATTACAAAGGAAAAAAAACAATAAAGATAGTAAAAAGAAAGAAAAAAATGTCTGAAGAAGTGAAAACAGATATAAAGAAAGAGAAAAAAAGAGAAAAAGCGAAACAAAGAGGGTAATTAAGGAGAAAATAGCAATCATGATAGAACAAAAAAAAGTTATGGTCTGACAGTGGAAAGACTTAGAAAAAATATATAAAAAATGTTAAGGCCTGAAGGAGGAAGGGCTTCGAGTTACTAACCAAGGAATAACAGCAACAGGAGGCTTCGAGGAGGAGCTTCAGGAGGCCCAAGGAGCAGCTGTCGGCGGTACATGTCGACAGCGGAACGAAGAAACCAGAAGTGAAACAATCTACCTTCAACCCACCCTCCCTTCCCTTCCCTTCCCTTCCCCATTCATCCTCCTCCTCCTTTACTAACCCCCCCCCCCGCACATACACCATCATCTTCCCTTCCATCCCCATTCATCAACTCCTCCTCCTCCTCCTTTACTACCACCCCTCCCACACATACCATCGTCTTCCCCATTAATTTATGAGGACTAGTCATTTTTTATGGTGTCTTCGTGTCTGAGTGCATGATTTATTCACCATACTATTGCCACTTTACTGTACGGTCGCCTCCACATTATTTTTCTTCATCGCTCCCACACGCTAATATCTCCTTTCCTCCCTCCACGCACCAACCCCTTCCATTAGACACCCTATTCTTCCCTTCTACCACATTCCAAACACCCCTTCACCCCTTCACCAGCACATCACGCCACACGACACATGGTTTTCACATTCCTTCATGCACACCACCACCACCACAATACCATTTGTCTAGACCAGCGGTTCTTAATCTGGGAGGCACGCCCCCTTAGGGGGGCATGAATAATTACCTGGGGGGGCGTGACTAAGAAACGAAGAGGAAGAACTGTCAAGTATTTCACTTGAAACTCGGCCTTCGCTTTAACATGAAGCTCGCTCGCGAGGGTGAACTAAGAAAGGCAGTAGAGAAGCAAGTGGGGGTGAATAACTCTGCGGTGACGTCTTGCCAGGTTTCACTAACTCCGGTAGACTATTATGCCCTATTATTTTTGTTATACTTTTTACTATTATTATCATCACTATCATTATCATTATTATCATTATCGTTATCAACATTATTATTGTTACGGCGGCCTTTATAAACGTGACCTACCTAAATCTGCTGGGTATATACAAGATGTTAATGAATAATTATGTGCACAATTACGTAGTGTTATTATATGTTATAATATAAATATGAAAAAAAACTGACAGTTGAAAAAAAATGAAAAAAACTCGTTAACCAATATAAAAAAATTAAAGATTTAATCAGACACTCTTCATATATCTTGGCAAACACGAAGGCAAGACAGGTACGACACACGTATCGATCGCGTTGGATGTTTCCCACGCGTCACCTGTCCTGATTCTGCCCCTGTCATCCACTATTGATGTGCTGTTATCCACTATTGCATCCATTCCACTATTCGCTGCGCCATTTGTGAAGGTAGAGTGGAGAAACCATCATAGTATTGGCCGCAACACGCACAGCTCAGCACAGCACGGCGTTCTCACTCACGCTGCTTCTGTGTTGTGTCTAAAACTTAACAATGCGAGTTCTAGGGGAGGATAAAAAAAATAGGTTCGTTTGTGCTTTCTCGTACGGTTTGTTGAAAAGGCATCATCCTCCCACGGAAAAACGAGGGTCAAAAGGGAATAATAAGTATTGAAGGTCGAGACTATGGCATTATTTATACTTGAAAGAATGAGAACGATGCCTAAAAGCTGCACTCTACGAATACTCCAAAAATACTTGATATCATTCCAGTTCACCAGCGTCACACCCACCACCTGAGGCGCCGCCCAGCCAACCAGGACAAAGGCAACGCCCATCACCACCCACCGCACGCCGCCCAAAGCACAGCCGCTGAGTAAGGACGAAGAAAGGATGGGCAGAAAAGTTGTTTATTGAATACAAGACCAAAACGCGCGCGGCGGATCACTTCGGCAAGTCGCAACACAGGAAACGGACGTCGTTGAGTGCCGTGTCGTCGTCAAAGGTGCCCTGGTTCTCCTGAACGAGCGTCATCAGGCCGCACACAGCCATGCCCTCCCTGCAGAAAGAGGGTTCCAGCCAGCTGCCCCATTTATTCCCTGGGGACTCGAGGACACCGGGCATTCCTCGGCAGTACATGCGGAGTGCGTTGGCGGCACTGTTGTCCCCTAAGAGGCCTGTTTCGGGCTGGCTCTGTGGGGCACACGGGTGGGGGAAGGTGGTGAAAGGGGAGGCAACAGGAGACAATTTATAGTCACAACCATTCCTCACTTTTCCACAAAACGGCCGCCTGTCAAGTCTTATCATGACATAGCGTCCCACCTGCCTCCATACTACCCACGGCCACAATATACCCGTCCTCCTATACTCTACCAACACATTTCCACTCCACTTTCCTATTCACTACACCGCCAACGACCCATATCCTCCCCCTCCCCCCGCCACAACGCCACGACATAAAAAAAGCGACAAACAGGGCCGTTTCTTACTATATGCGAGCTACGTGGTTGCACATGGCCCACGAAGCCACCAAGGGGCCCCCAAGCTGCCATTATTTGCTTTATTTTTAGAATCTAGTCTCTTTTCCTCTTAAAGTGCACAAGATTGATGCATTTAAATATTAAAAGCGTGCCCCCGGAACACCTTTGAGAGCTTGGAATCCTCCTACCATAGTTTTACAAAATAGGGCTCCCCAACAGCATTTCGCATAGGGCCCCAAAAGGCTAGAACCGGTACTGGCGACAAACAAAACCTCCAGACCTAAACCCTATGATGTGTCAGGGAGGGTGTGTGTGTGTGTGTGTGTGTATGTGTGTGTGTGTGTGAGTGTGAGTGTGAGTGTGAGTGTGTGTGTGTGTGTGTGTGTGTGTGTGTGTGTGTGTGTGTGTGTGTGTGTGTGTGTGTGTGTGTGTACCTTCAGATTGTAACCGTTAAGGAAGTCCCCATCGTCACAGCTGTACACGCCGGTCCATTTCCCGCGGTTCATGGTGGAGGAGGTGACGGTCCCTGTGGCCTCCCCCGTGGTTGCGTTGTGGCAGTACAGCTTAATGGCGTTGACGCTCGTGTTGTCGTCGATCAAATGTTGCCCCTCGACCTGCACGTAAGACGAGGGGTTGTAAAACGAGTGAGAGGAAGGAGTGAACAGGAGGCAATAATGAGGGGATGAGAGAAGGAAGCAAATAGAGTATCAGAGGAACTACGTGTGTGTGCGCTCTCTCTTTTGTCTCTCTTTCTCTTTTTTTTCTCTCCTTTCTTTCGTTTCACTTTTTTTTTCTCTCTCTCTCTCTCTCTCTCTCTCTCTCTCTCTCTCCTCTCTTCTCTCTCTCCTCTCTTCTCTCTCTCTCTCTCCTCTCTCTCTCGTTTCACTCTCTTTTTTTCTCTCTCTCTCTCTCTCTCTCTCTCTCTCTCTCTCTCTCTCTCTCTCTCTCTCTCTCTCTCTCTCTCTCTCTCTCTCTCTCTCTCTCCCCTGACTACAAACGAAAAACGCACAAAAAGAGAGGAGCGGTAACGAAAAAGGATGAAAATGGACATACGAGTAAAAGAAAAAGAAAAAATACAGGAATGAAAACATACCATCAAAGACCACGAAATTGACAAGACTCATCTGCCGCCAGCGATAAGGCAACGTGCAGACTCGGGGGGAGAGAGAGAGAGAGAGAGAGAGAGAGAGAGAGAGAGAGAGAGAGAGAGAGAGAGAGAGAGAGAGAGAGAGAGAACTAATAGGGATTGAAGTCCTCCCGTACCTTGAGCTCGAAGGATTTAGCGAAGGACCCCTCAGGACATGGCTCCGTGGGCCCCCAAAAGCCCCAGAAGGTCGCCCCGAGGGAATGGATGAAGTCGTCGGGGCTGTATCCTGTTTGTAACGAGACACATTCAAGTTCAAGATCATGCTAGACAGACATAATTAAGGTCATTATATCGTTCCACGTCGTCTTATGCTGAAATTCAAGCCTGTCTCCCCTATCGCACGGCCTCTTGTAGCTTCCTTATTTGCTTATATATGTTCTTATGCCTGTCTGCGCCGCTCATTCGTGTTTACATCGTTACCCACCGAGAGAGGGAGCCGCGAGAGCCAGGAAGGAGACGGTGAGCAGCAGCATGGCGTAACAGAGGCACGAGGGACCACTCATAAACAGCGAGGTTGTCTGTCTCTCCCTCGCTGTATATATAAACTCCGCCGCCTTCCCATGGTTCACCTTATCTCACCACCCCTCCACCACCCTCACCACCACCCTCACCTCCACAAGACCCCTCCACCACCACCCTCACCACCACGCAACCTCCACCACCACCATCACTACCACGCAACCTCCAACACCACCCTCACCTACACGCAATCCTCTGCACTATTTCTTATCATTACTCCTCATTCAAAGGGTACCTACAGGCCCCATGATTTCAAAACGTCCACAGCCATTTCATACAGGTAAATTATAGGTACACAGGTAAATTATAGGTACGAAACCCAATTATTTCTCCAGGAGACCTTAGGGACGAGCAAGGCGACAGGTGACACTCAGGGAACCGGACGGTACATTCCCGTTTTCTGGAACAGCATGTCGCGTTTACTCTTGAACACGTCAGGTTACGGTAGGTAAATTAGGTTTCCAAGACCTTCCAGGGAACTTTGTGTGGAAATCACAATAAGGGTATCTTCGAAAATATTCTGTGGTTAGTTTCGGAGCTACAGCCAAGCGTCTTTACTAGGAAGCCACATAGTACTCGCATAGAGTTGGGGAATATGCATCCGGGAGGTGGGACGAGACTAGGTAAAAAGCGGTAAAAGGTAAACAAGGTCAAAAGCGGCACTCAGTTAACTCCTTGAGGCCCAGAACGTAATTTCCATTGTAATTTGGGTACCATTAGACAATTTTTAGTGACTATAAGCAATATTTTATAGATATGACCTGTTTAGTATCCTTGTCCACTAACTAATTTGGTATATTCAGTGACTTCGTAATTTTATGGCTAACAACAGACGATTTTATATAGCAAAGGAAAGATCTAGGCGTGAAGGGGTTAAGGGGTGAAAACCAATCGTTATGAGTTGACGGTGAGGTAAATACGACCTTGAATACACACATGTCGTCCTCTCACGCCCCCTTATCTCTCCTAGCCCCTCTGCCCCTAGCCCCCCCCCCGAAACCCACGCCCCCATCGCCATAATTGATAAGAAAAATTATCCTTGCCATCTGGTCTTTCACGCGAACATAACGACACAATGACGAAGATAGATTATACAATGGCACATATCTTCAAAGAGAGAGAGAGAGAGAGAGAGAGAGAGAGAGAGAGAGAGAGAGAGAGAGAGAGAGAGAGAGAGAGAGAGAGAGAGAGAGAGAGAGAGAGAGAGAGAGAGAGAGAGAGAGAGAGAGAGAGATACCTGCACACATCACAAAGACATACACCATGATACGAAGCAATCTGAGTCTTACCACAAAAGATCGACCAATGAGTTCTAAGCTATTTCGGGGAAGGGTAATAGCTGGCGATCATGAGTCCAGCACGTAAACAAGAACCGTGGGTGAATAACACATATGGCCTCACTCACCCTTCGCTAGCATGCATGTCTACCTAAGAGAAATTATCCATATTGCGTTAACATATGCGGTTTCCCACACACTATAAAATATAATCAGTGGCGTCACCAGGAAAAAAAATTTGGGGGGGCTTTAGCCCCGGGGTGGTGATGGGCGAGGCGAGCGCAGCGAGCCTATCCAGCTGTAGGGTCGGGGGGTAATTTTGAAAATTAATCAGTTCCAGGGTAATTTTGAGGCCCAAAAAAAGAGAAGAAAGTGGAATTAAACTTTAATTACATGACACGTAAATTAAAAGAGTTATACCATGCATCATACCATATTAACTAAATTTGATAATTTTAAGAAAAATTTTATTCTGTTTATACAAAATAATAAAATTGCCATTTTTCTCTCTCCACTAACAAACACAAAGGAATTGCACAATGTATGTTTTTGGTTTGTTTCTCAGTAAGGTTTTATCTTGATAATGAAAAAAATATATAAATATAAACTTACAATATATTCAAGGTATTTCCCTTATTGCACAAAAACAGGTACATGGGATACTGTAGTTAAACAGAATAAAGTACATGATCATGATAAAGTAACTAAAAGCCGATTTAACCTGCCTCCCACTGCCTTACCCTGGCACCCACTGCCTTAACCTGCATACCACTGTGTTAACCTGCCTCCCGTCCTGTGTTACCCTGCCTCCCACTGCCTTACCCTGGCTCCCACTGCCTTAACCTGCCTCCCATCCTGTGTTAACCTGCCTCCCGTAACCTTAACTGCCTTAACAGTCCTCTTCCTTTGCTGAACATGTACACACTGAAGCGATTCAAGCGAAGCTGCGTAGCATGATTGAAGTCATGAAAGAAAACTAATCTGACTGAGAAGTCACGAAGTGAACGGTAACTATTTTGTCAATTTAATAACCCAATGCAGGGATCAGCTTGGTTTGGAAGAGGTAACGGAGGTTCTATAGAATATCTCTATAATAGAATATACTTAGTAATTTCAAGGTTTGTTGGCAAACATATTTCAACATTTAAATGAAACATCAAACCAATTTTTCTATAAAAGTGTGAAAAATAAGGTTTTGCTCTGGCATGGAAAATTGGATAAATATTCCTTTTTATTGTTTTTGGGTAGCAAGCTACTAGCAGCAATTTTGGGGGGGCTGAGTCCTTGAATTGGGGGGGCTAAGTCCCCCTTAGCCCCCCCGCGGTGACGCCACTGACTATAATATACCTTGTTATTAGTTGTTACTCCCTCGCGAACCCTAATCTTCCCACCATACTACACTGCCCTCTCCCGCTCCCTTAACCTTTCTGTATCTCTGCTTTCATGATTCAACCTCATATCTTCTTTGCTTTCATCCTCCTCCCTATTCCTCTCTTGATCCTCACTCACTTCAATGTATTCCTGCCTTATGCTCCTCCTCCTCCTCCTCTTCTTCTTCTCCCATCAGGCAATGTTATGTCGCAAAGTTTCGTGCGTGTGAATTTATACTAATGTCAATACTTGGGTTACATTCTCTATCCACGATGATAAGCAAACAACTCTGATGTAACACCTAGCTTCGTCTCTTGGTTTTCTTGTTTATCCTTATTCATGTTTACAATACGAGGCAAACTAGACGCATGACAGGGAAAATGATTCAAACTAATGGCGAACTTTAAAGATCTATTGAAAAATGGATAAAATCAGGTAAATATTCTTGCAACAACAAAAACATGCATCCTTTTAAAAGTTTGGGAACCACTACATGTACCCTTCAATCTCCCCTCCCTCCTTGCCTGCCCCTCCCACTCAATATCGACGCCCCTTCCTATCCCTCCCCTTCCCTTCCCCTCCCACTCTCTATCGACGCCCCTTCCCTTCCCCTTCCTATCCCTCCCCTTCCCTTCCCTTCCCACTCTCTATCGACGCCCCTTCCCTTCCCCTTCCTATCCCTCCCCTTCCCTTCCCCTCCCACTCTCTATCGACGCCCCTTCCCTTCCCCTTCCTATCCCTCCCCTTCCCTGCCCCTCCCACTCTATTTCAACGCCCCTTCCCTTCCCCTTCCACTCTATATCAACGCCGCTTCCCTTCCCTCCCACTCTATATCGATGTCTCTTCCCTTCCCCCTCCTATCCCTTCCTATCCATCCTCTCATTCCTTCCCCTTCCCTAGCTTCCCCTTCCCTTCCCCCCTTCCCTTCCCATTCCCTCCCTCCCCCTTCCCTCCCTCCAACAAGAAGGTGCATCAGTCTTCCTTATCAGTTCCCGCCCCAGCGCTTCAATTCTTTAACCTAACCTTGAGATACCACGCTCACAACACACCACACTCACTCTTTATGTCTGTCTATGCATCTATTTCTCTATGTTCCTGTCTATTTATCTATGTCTTGCTTTCTATGCGTGTATCTATCTGCCAGCGCGTCTCTCTCTCTCTCTCTCTCTCCTCTCTCTCTCTCTCTCTCTCTCTCTCTCTCTCTCTCTTCATTTATCTATGTTCCTTTCTATTTATCTGTCTTGCTTTCTATGCGTATATCTATTTGTCTGCCAGCCCCCCACCTCTCTCTCTCTCTCTCTCTCTCTCTCTCTCTCTCTCTCTCTCTCTCTCTCTCTCTCTCTCTCTCTCTCTCTCTCTCTCTCTCTCTCTCTCTCTCAAATCCATTAAATCAACCAATTAGCTTCACGCATCTGATAGGGGCGAGGGGGATGTGGGAGCAAAATGTCCATCAGATTAACAGAGAAAAATAGATATACATATTTTGCATTCATTTGAGTGAGACGAAACGATGAAGGCTGGTGGATGGGAGGCAAGGGGTCTCTCTCTCTCTCTCTCTCTCTCTCTCTCTCTCTCTCCTCTCTCTCTCTCTCTCTCTCTCTCTCTCTCAACAAATATAGAAACACCCTTCCCTTGCACGAGATGACATAAAAAATAGAAAAGAAAAAGAAAAAGGAAAAGAAACGAAAATACGTCATGAAACTCAAGGGACGAATTAAGAAAATACATATTAAGATATACAAAACTAAGATACACATTGACTATTCCAAGACACTATCCCATTCACTGTCTAATTTTCATTTTACTCGTTATCTTTCCTGGGGTTTTGTTCACATTCAAGAACATAATGACATCAAAGGGACTACAAATGTTTTTCTTGAGACGCTTCAAACGATTAATATCCTGAGTCAATAAGATAGCATTTTCATTCTACCCGTTTTTTTTCGGTTTTTTTTCCCCATTCACGAACATAATATAATATCAAAGGGACTCCAAGTGCTATCCTTGAGACGCCTCAAACTATTAATATCCTCGAGTCAACAAGATTATTCTGGTCTGCTGTTATATTACGTAATACGCACTACACGGCTGAAACTCACTCAAATCGGAGGGTCAGAAAAACTATATTAAAAAAAGTAATCGTAGCTATTTTTGCCTTAAATGTTATAAAAAAAAAATGTACCTATGCTAGTTGAGATTATGAAAGAGGATTTTTTTTTTTTTTTACATCATAAGGGACTGACTAATAGCAGAAAAAAAGGGTAGCAAAAAGCTTATTAAATGTCACTCCCCATATAGAGGAGAGTAAAAGATTTAAATAAGGGGTGGACTAATCTAATTTGGAAAGATACCTTGGACTTAGTAATCTTGCCTCTCCTGCAAAAAAAAAAGTCAGTCAGTCAGTCAATCATTATTTAATTCAGTCAGTCATTCATTCTTTCATTCAGTCAGTTAGTCAGTCATTCTTTCATTCACTCAGTCAGTCAGTCAGTCAGTGAATCAGTCAGTCATTCTTCCATTCCATTCATTCATTCATTCAGTCAGTCAGTCAGTCAGTCATTCTTTCAGTCAATCATTCTTTCAGTCAGTCAGTCAGCCAGTCAGTCAGTCAGTCATTATTTCATTCAGTCAGTCATTCTTTCAGTCAGTCAGTCAGTCAGTCAGTCAGTCAGTCAGTCAGTCAGTCAGTCAGTCAGTCAGTCAGTCATTCAGTCAGTCAGTACTCCTTTCAGTCAGTCAGTCACTTTCATTAATTAATTCAGCCAATCAGTCAGTCATTATTTCATTCAGTCAGTCGGTCAGTCATTATTTCATTCATTCAGTCAGTCAGTCAATCATTCATTCAGTCAGTCAGTCAGTCATTAATTCAGTCAGTCAGCAAATGAAAATGCAGGGTATGATTATGGCCTCCTTGTTTAATACTGATAACAGGTAATAAATATCATCGTCATTTCACCCACATGTAAGAGAAAGGAACAGCAACAGAAACAAAGGACACTAGTTTATATAAAAAAAAAAAAAATTAAAATTAAAAATTAAAAAAAAATTAAAAAAAAAAAAAAAAAAAAAAAGGTAAATTTCCAGTTTGACACCGAATTCACTTTGGTGGAGAAAACTATTTTTTTCTGGTGAGTTTTGATGTGTTTTGAATTAATCTGCTAACCGTTTCAGTCGCAAATCATTGTTTTGTGTGTGTGTGTGATTTGCAAAAAAATTCATTTAAAAACAAATTGAACCTAACCGAACCTAACCTTTTCCTCACATAACTTATACCTATGGGTATATAATTAATGCACGGGGAGGCGGTAGCAGTGTGGTTAGCTTCTGCAAGTGGCGTTCTCGGTAAACCTAGTTCGATCCCCGATGAGAACCAAAATCCACTTAAGATCTTTCTGCACCGTCGAGTGGCCTAAGAACACCCACATGCTGCCCATTAACTCTACCTTCGATTGCGAGTGCATCGGAGGACACAGGGGGGCAGCAGGAGCCTCTACTTACAGGCGTCACTATAAATATCCTGCCTGCGCCACCACGGGCGAGGGCCAACCATCACAGCCCTCAAGTGAACCTCCAGGGCCTACCATCCTACCAGGGCCTACCCTGGAGGTCACTGCCTACAGGCGTTTTAGGCCAAGATGTGAAGAAAAAAACTTTACCTAACTATAAAAAAATATACATAAATAAACAAAGATTTAAGACAGTAACGGCCAGCAGATTCATTCAGAAGACTTCTAAACTTACCAGAAAAAAAAGTTTCGTCCACCAAAGTGAATTCGGTGTCAAACTGGAATAATACCAAAAATAAAGCATGAAATATCTATAATAATAATGATAATGATATGTAATGGTAATAATTATGTGTTTCGAGGTCATACAATCAACACACTTAAAATAATGAAGGTAAAATCGTTCCCTCTGTACAAACATCGGTGTGAGTGTGTAATATTTCTGTCCCCGCCAAGCCCTCCTGAAAGGGTCAGGTAATCCATCGAGGCCTTAATTTTATGCTCCCACGCGACACACTAATTGAAGCAGGTCGGGAAAAGAGATCGCAGCCAACCACACTTTCGCCTTGATGCCTCACTAATAAGTAAACCTTGAACCAGCTCGCCACCCAGTCATTCTTTCAGTCAGTCAGTCAGTCAATCAGTCAGTCTTGCATTCATTCTTTCATTTCATTTCTTTTTTCTTTTATTTTTTTTTTTTTTTTTTATTTTTTATTCAGTATCATTATTGTATTTATTTTATTCATTTATTATTATATTATTCATTTCAGTCAGTTCAGTAGTCAGTCAGTCATCAGTCAGTTATTTCTTCATTCTCATTCTATTTCATCAGTCAGTTAGTCAAGTCATTCATTCATTCATTAATTCATAGTCAGTCAATCAGTCAGTCAGTCAGTCATTCATTCATTCAGTCAGTCAGTCAGTCAGTCATTCATTCAGTCCTTCTTTCTTTCATTCATGCATTTATTCAGTCAGTCAGTCAGTCAGTCGGTCAGTCATTCTTTCATTCATTTATTCATTAAGTCAGTCAGTCAGTCAGTCAGTCAGTCATGTATTCATTCAGTCAGTCAGTCAGTCAGTCAGTCATTGTCAGTCAGTCAGTCTTTCATTCATTCATTCATTCATTCATTCATTCATTCATTCAGTCAGTCAGTCAGTCAAGTCAGTCATTCATTCATTCAGTCAGTCAGTCAGTCAGTCAGTCAGTCAGTCTTTTATACACTAATTAATTCAGTCAGTCAATCAGTCCTTTTTCGTGGATGCCGGACAGCCGGATTGGTGGTATTAAGTCTCCATCCTTGCCAATTGGAAAGTTGGGTCATCAAACACTCCAACATAAAAGTCTGAAGGCACGTCCATATACTTTCACAGCCATTCAAGTCTAGCCCTCAGTATAGTGTAGTTCCTCCCTAAGCCTCAGCGGTCAGACAACTGCTGCTCACTTCCTCACCACAATGTATTTTTATAAACAATACGTCCTCTTAGTTGTCTGGCCAGTCCTTATCCTCTCTCATCCCTGACATGCTTTTTATCTCCCCTCTGCATCTCTCTCTCTCTCTCCCCCTTATCTATCCTCACACATAACCCACACATGCATACACCATAGACCTCAACAACACTGTGAATACGTAACCCAATTTGTCCCATAAAGTGTGCATACTACTTATGATACCTTTCCTTCAGCCTCAGGAAAGGTAAATTTACACCTGTGTATCATTCCATACACATAATCCTTGCTCTCCACAGCCCTCTCATTCCTCTCACATATATTCTTCATAAACTATTTCACTTCCTTTTCCCATCTTAATTGTGATCTCCCAATTTCGTCAATTTGCCATAATCTGACCGTCGTGTAGTTTTATCTATCTTGTTAATTTTTGTTATGCCTTATATCATTTTACTATCCTATAATCTCTGCTCTTATTTTCACCCACATTAAGTTTGAAGTATTGTAGCTTTTCCCATCTTATTGTGATATACAGAGCTGGGCACTAAATACATTGAATGTATTTAAATACTAAATACTAAATACATTTTACGAATGTATTTAAATACTAAATACATCAATTGTATTTAAATACATTTGTAAATACATTTTAAATCTACACAAATTTTAACATGTCCGAAAAAAAATAATTTCCTTAGGATTTCCTTAGATTTTGGGTTTCCTTAGAAATTTCCTTCTCAGGCCTAAATTGCCTTGAAATCAGGACATTTCCTTGGCAATGGAAACACTGGTTCACTGTAACATTAGGGTTGCCAGATAGTTGGACGGGTTTATGGCCAAATTAACTGATAAAAAAGTATTTACATTTATATATTATATGTATTTAAATAAATTGTATTTAAATACTCATAAAAGTATTTAAATACTGTATTCAAATACATGACAACCAATGTATTTATAAATATATTTCTAAATACACAAATGTATTTAAATACGTATCTAAATACAATTGTATTTAAATACTGCCCAGCTCTGGTGATATACCAATTTAATCAATTTGCCGTAATCTGACTGTTGTGTAGTTTAATCTAGCTTGTTATACCTTATATAATTTCACTATCCTATAACATCTGCTCTTATATTCACCCACATTAAGTTTGAAGTATTCTCGCCACATGCACACTAGAACACCATCAGCCACCCTCTCCTGAACATGTCACCAAAATAAGGTCACTACGACGTGCCAGTATTTTTGGGGGGTTAATATTACATCCCGATTTTTCTTGCAGGCCTTGATTTCCCTTGCTGCGGTTGCCAGTCTATTCAAACATTCAAGCAAAAATAATATCATCCCATATGTCTAGAGTTGCATATTCATGAAGCTATCACTCGGACCTCCATTCAGTCTGACCCACATTTGCTTCCTTGTGAACCTCAATTCCTTCTAAACCAGTGGTTCCCAACCTTTTTTCTGTTGTTTCCCCCTTCAACCAGTTCAACCATCTGGATTTCCCCCTTCATGTGGACAAGGAAAAATAGTAGCTAAAACACAAAATGTATTTGCTTAATAACACAAGTATATAGACACTATCCTCTATATCTATATATACTTGAAAAAAAGTCAATAGCCGCATTCAAAGACATTTTTTTTCTGTTGACTAAATGCTAGTAATTGAGATGTCCCTCAGGATAAATTTCCCCCTTAGAATCCTGAAATTTCCCCCCAGGGGGAAATTTCCCCAGGTTGGGAAATGCTGTTCTAAATACCTAAATATACCTACAATCTCTGGACAGCTTTAAAGATGTTCCTATCAATTGTACTAAAAAGTGAAACAATGCCATCTTCAATAGCTAATTTAGACCCCAAAAAAACGACACAGCCACTTGCTTCCTTGTAAACTTTCAATTCTTCTAAATAACTAAACATATCTACAATTTTTGGACAGCCTAAGTTCCTATCACTGTACTAGTGTAACAGTGCCATCCTCCATACCAAATTTCGACAAAAAAAAAGACCTCTGCATTACTTTTCTTTATACAATTCCGCCTACTCCTTCCTGATGCTACCCTCACTTGCCCTTACTAATCTCAAGCAAACTACCTTATTCTTTGACAAGGGTAGGCTACATAGCAGGCCTGTTACACCTATAGCTACCGTCAATAACACTATAGTCACCACTGCACTAATGTTGCCATATATTACGAATTTTAGCATCACTACAGCTTTGTATGTGCCACTGAAGTCAGGTACATAATATAAACTACTGTGCATGTCTCTTTAATGGCACATACAAATCTGCAGTGATGCTAAAATTTGTAATATATGGCACCTGGCGATATTAGTGCAGTGGCGACTACAGTGTTATTGACGGTACCACATTCACTCCTAGATTTAAGTGCTACAATTACTGCTCACACCCAATCATTTAATGGTCTCTAAGTACTCAGGTCTCTCAAAATACTGGAGTCGCCGCATGTTAAGTTGGCGAAAATTGGCCTCACTCCCCACTTTCGAACGCACGGGAGTGGCTGAGGTGTTGGGTGTTGAGGCTTTTGGGCGGAACTTGGAGTAAGGCATTCTCACCCAACACCCAACACCTCAGCCAATCCCGTACGTTCGGAAGGGGGGAGTGAAGGGGCCCCATTTTCCTCAACTTAACGTGCGGCGAGTATATATAAGTGCTCACCTTCAGAACTGTGCAGCACCTTGGTTACCTTGCTTCACCCATTAGCTTCCTTATGTTCTTATGTTCTTAGCTTCCTTATGTTCTTATGTCTCCTGGAACCCTGTGACATCCTTGAGTACAGTGCTCACTCCTGTTACCTGTGCCGCAGTGTGATGCATGCCACCATAAGGCTAACTCACTCCTGTAATACATAAAAAACACAACATAACAGGCATCGTCATACAAGCATATACGTATGTATACAAACACATATGCTCCCTCTGCACACTACAAAAAGCAGAGGATGAATGAAACATATATGTATACAAAAACGTATCCTCCCTCTGCATACTACAAATAGCAGAGGATGAATGAAAGTGACACATTGAATGAACCAAGATTATTTCACTCATACACAAGACAAGGAGGTTTACACAATGCATGTCAAGGAATTCCATTAATGGCAAAATTAGGTTTATTTCTGAATGACTCTAAATTAAGAATGACACAACAAGGATGAATGTTTATAAAAATGACTTTATTTTCCATCGGTCTTACCATTACATATAAATACGCAAAGTCCTTAAATATTACAACATGGATGGCTTGTGAGCACCAGAGCAAGTGGCCGTCTCTGGTGCCCAGTGGAACACTAAACACTAGGAAAATCACTTAAAATTATATATAAAAATGGAGAAATTGAGCAAAAAATCATGATCAAAGCAACTGGAGTGAGCATCGGGTCTCCTCGCACGACTGGTTCAAGGACGACACAGGTCAACTTAGAACTACGTAGAATAAATTAAAGTAACACAGTAGCGGCACACATTAAAAACTACCACAGATCATTGGAACACAGAGTGAATATTGAGCAGGGAAATGAGCATTGATGTTCCTTGGGCGGTGGGCCTGTGAGGGGATCGAGTAGATTGAGCATTGTCCGGCTGAACACGGCAGCCAATAGCCTCTAATTTGTTAGTACCTTTGTCCTGTTTCACCTTTTGGACTATGTTTTGGCATTCTTAACCTTTAAACAACACTCTTTTGAACATCCTAGGTCCCTCTATGAGTGCTTGACTCGATCCACACAGTAACTAACATCCAACATCCTACAAAGCTCCTTTTTGGCAATAGTACTGTAGAAATACCTGTCATACTCTGTCCGGCGTCTTACTGCAGACACAAGTATACTTTGAGATCATAATTCATCCTTTAGCTTGACTGTCAGGACCAAACCCCAGTCTCAACACCCTCACTTATCAAAGCAAAGTACTGACATTCAACATCTTCCTTCAGCGTTACAAACACACCTTGCATTCTTCTCGATCTGTATCTTAACATACTTGACCTTTGTGCATTTCACCATCCTAGGCCATCAGGTAAATCCATCTATCTCCTCTCAGCATACTTCCACACTTTTGACACACTGTTGCGATTTCTCATCTACAGTCCATGTATTTTACAACATTCGGCATCTCTTTACAACCTATTTTGATCTACGTATTAGGACTGCCAAGAAAACATTTTGACATGGACTTGCATTGTTAAATTTAAAGTCTGCACCTTAAATGGAAGCTTTCTGTAGGTCATAGAAAAGTTGAACATTTAATATAATACTAAAAATCCATCTCATGCACAGCACAAAAGTGATTATTACTACATTACTTAATACACCTTTACGGTACCTCTTCAGTTCCTCACCATCGTTCATCTTATTATCTATCACCTTGGCGTGGCACAAACTCCTCAAGACCTTTACTATTGCTTCAACACTGTAAAGGTCTCATCCAGAATCTTCCAGCCTTAATTATGGTGAAGACAGCTTTATGCACTTAGCTATGATACAAACATAGGCTATCCTACAATCTTGCAGCCTTAGTTATGGTGAAGTCACAGCTTTATGCACTTAGCTATGATACAAACAAAGGCCATCCTACAATCTTCCAGCCTTAGTTATGGTAGAAGACAGCTTTATGCACTTAGCTATGATACAAACAAAGGCCATCCTAGAATCTTCCAGCCTTAGTTATGGTAAAGACAGCTTTATGCACTTAGCTATGATACAAAGGCCATCCTAGAATCTTGCAGCCTTAGTTATGGTGAAGACAGCTTTATGCACTTAGCTATGATACAAAGGCCATCCTAGAATCTTGCAGCCTTAGTTATGGTGAAGACAGCTTTATGCACTTAGCTATGATACAAACACCGTGGAAGGTCATTGCTATAATTATACACACAATTCTTACCATCAGACAACACATTATGAGCTAGCTTCAAAATCTTGGCACCTTCCTAAGCACAACACTAACAAAATAAATTCCTATGAGTCCTAAACACTAATCTTACTGGAAGCTGTAAAAAAGGACATGTGTTTGCACTTGAATATTGGTAAGCTTATCTGGCCTTTGTCATTTATTTGTCTTAAAAAACCATCTGCTATAAAAATATAAGAATACTAGTTATTGTCACATTTTGTTCTTTGAAAAATACTGAAAAATACACATGAAAACTATATAGTAAAATTCATTTGTGCTAGGATTCAACTACAGTAGAAAATAATAAATTAAGAAATTCATAAATTAATGAAAAGCAGAACTACAAGAGGTACACCGTGAGCTGCCTCCAAGGGATCAGGGAAGGTAGGTATAAAAAAAACCATGTATTATATTATAGTCCATGCCGTGACTGAGCCTCCTCGCGTCACTCTCCTTCCCCCATACGCCAGTTATAAAATGGTGTATATTTCAATGTATATACGGATGCAGGAACAAATCTGTGCGTGTCTGTGTGTGTGTGACAGTGTGTGTGTATTTACCTAGTTGTGATATACGGGAAATAAGTTACACTCGTGGGTTCCCGTCTCCTTGTCGCAATTGGTCAATCTTATCTTTAAAAACATGAAAAACATTTAAAAACATGTGTGTTTGTGTGTGTGTTTGTATGTGTATGTGTGTGTGTGTGTGTGTGTGTGTGTGTGTGTGTGTGTGTGTGTGTGTGTGTGTGTTTATGTTGCCCAATCAAAAAAATACTTTCATCAGGAATGTCTCAATCTCATCCCAACCTTGAGTAGTTTAGGAAAAAGAGGTCGTTGATAATGATGATTCGTATTATTAATATCATAATCAATGTAACTTGATGCAGTTGATGTACTTTCCCTAATGTATGTCTTACTCATTCAACGGTGATAATGACGTCAACTAATTTAAGTATGAAATATAGCTCAGACCACAGCTGGGTGAAGTGTTATAATGCATTGTACTGTATTTGGTTAGGAAAGATAATATACTGGCGTCTTTATCACCTCCACCGGCTGCCTTGTCTTTCAAAACACCTTCTCTGATAATCAAATACCAATATCTCATTGCAACATAATCAGCACAATTGTGTTTTGCTTCATCTACAATTGTCTCTCAAATAACACAAAATATAGACGTTACAACCCTGTATTCTGCTTCACCAACTCCCCATCAACTCCCTTCTAAATAATAATAATAATAATGTAAGGTGTTGTTCAAGAGGTTATCTTTTTTACCTGTACAAAGTGTTCAGGTGATCATATTCAAACAGCATTCAGAGTTTGCTATGAAAGGCATCCAGTGACAGTCAGCGTCATTCTATGATAGTTGCCCGAGCCTAAATAGTTTACGTGCGCCACTTGTAAAGCGGTAACTGAGTGGTTAGTTGGAATCCCACTGGGCGCAAACTCTTTTTGATATCGTCAAGTGGCCGAAGATACTCACATGCTGCCCATCCACCCCACCCTCGCCGGGAAGTGCCTAGGGGAGCACCAGGGGCGGCAAGAGCCTCTAAACATCATAGACATCACTGTTCTAATTCCTATGCCACCATGGGCGAGGACCAACTATCATTAGAGTCCTCAGGTGAAATAGCCAACAGGCATTATTGACTCAGAAAATATATATATTTCCTCTTCTCATTCCCCCTCACCAGATGAGCAGTTATTTTTCGTTAATGCACACTACATATTTTTATCTACAGTAGCTACAGTACCTGTGTACTGTACAATTTGTCTTTTACTTCTTTTTAACTGGCCTTCCCCTAAACAAGTGGAGTGGCACATAAAAAACAGATTTTAACTCTTTTCTTTTTCGTGTGAAATGTCAGTTCAGGGGGAAGGGATCTTAACCTTGCACCTACGTCCCTTTTATTCACCTCCCATAACACGCAGGGAATACGGACATACACATTCTACGCACTACGTCCCAGGGCTGGCATTGGCTATATGGCTACCCCCCAGGCTGACTGCACCTCAGAGCACAGAACACAGTCACCACGTCTCTGAATCCAGACACAACAAAGTATATAACTAGACACTTCATGTTATAGGATGAGTTTTGGGCGGACACGTGTCTTTCTATCACATGGAGGCATTACTTTGGGGTTAGGTAATGGTTAGGTAAATAAATGTTTGTACTTTTTTACAAATTTGTGACTAGGTAATAAAATATCAAAATGGTACCTGCATGATGAGAGATTGATGGACACTATAGATAGTATTCACTGACGTCACAACACCCGGGTATTGTTGGAGGCAAGACTTGTAAACACAGCTGTTTCTTATAAACACAACAGACAAACTCTTGCGTGAATAGACGGATTAAAATCTTTTCTTCCGATGGCAGCTATCCATTTTGTTCTCCTCTCTCTACAAAGCTCTTCCATCTTTTTGTCCTCGTGGAGTCTTATTGTAGGAAAGCTGTGAAACTCACGCTTTGTGCTGGCGTTGGCTTATTGTCACAATAAAGCTGGCGTTGGCTTTGTAGAGAGAGAACAAAATAGATAGCTGCCATCGGAAGAAAAAATTTCAATCCGTCTATTTACGCAAGAGTCTGTTGTGTTTATAATTAACAGCTGTGTTTACAAGTGTTGCCCCAACAATACCCGGATGTAGTGGCGTCAGTGAATACTACCTATAGCAACAGAACTAACAGAGCTTAGAAAGTGAGGTGGCAAGGAATAATTACTTTTCTTTTGGCTTGAAGTATTATCACTAAAATATCCTCAAAATATCCTATCACACTTGGCCAGGCGAGGCCATTCCACACGCTTCACTTATCATTACTTTTGTTCATTAATTAGAGTACTTTCCTGCTCTTATTATTGATATTGTCTTCTTCCAGACTTTGACATATCATTTCAGATATCTCTAATAGGTATCATTTTACTATTGGACCATACTTCTCTGCACAATAGAGGTTATAGTTTCTGTTTACCTAAACAGATTCTCGGAAACTTACTCTTGAGTTTCCGTCGCAAATCACTACTTTCGGAGATATAAAATGTTTTTGTAGTAAGGAGAGAGGTTCGTAATTACTTAACACTTGCTCCTCTTCTTCTTACAATAGTAAAAACTTAGCCTATAATACTGTGTTGGCTCCATAGTGGGAAGTATCAGTAAATACTCCAAAATGTTATGTTGGCAATGATAAAATGGGTACTGTTTGTTATCTACCTAATAGGCTGCGTCTAGGCGTGAGGTGAATCTTTCATATATAAAAAATATATAAAAAATATATAATTTGAAATTATCATAAAGTATTATGTTTACTGAATAATGTGTGTGTGTGTGTGTGTGTGTGTGTGTGTGTGTGTGTGTGTGTTTGTGTGTGTGGCAAAATGTAGAGGTTGTTGAGCAAAGGGCGTGACCTCGTATGTGGGTGAAGGAGCGTGACTGAGGGCCGGTGGGTAATAAGGTAAGCACGCCTGGCAGGTGATGGCGAGCGACAGGGTAGTGGAGGGGGGGGAGTGAGCGTGGCGGTGGTGTAACCTCTTCATTACGGCCTACACTAACCTAAAACACTACTGGTAGGGGAAGACACTGGCAACCCCTTGGAGTAACAAAAAAACTTAGCACATAGGTAGGTGGGTGCCGGGGACGTGGGCTCAGAAGGGCGGGCCGAGCGACACAATCCCCGGGGGCTCGGTGAGGATAGCGTGCAGGGACTGGGACAAGTTGTGCTTCATCACGTGCCTCTTGAGAACGTCCTTGCGAGCGAAGGCCTTGGAACACACTGGGCAGGAGTAAGGGCGGTAGTTGGCTTGCGAGGCTAAATGGCGCTGCAGGTTGGACCGGTTACTGAAGGATTTGTCACAGCATCGGCACCTTAGGCTGAACCGCACGGTGGTCTCACAGTCCTGCAAGGGAGGGAGGGATGGTTAGCATGTCTACGCCCCGCCACCACCCATACTTATAAAGATTTGGCAATAAAACTAAACTTAACACTTACATACCTTAATTCTGTCCTTGCTTATATTGTGTACTGTAATGTCTCAAGGCTTGTTATTCATGCTATTTGAGGTGACGATTTTGAGGGTGCAAGTACTGGAGTTGGCTCATGTATTCTCTCTCTTAACTCTCTCGGCTTAACAGGAACTACCACGTGTAGGTCTCGCAGCCTCTTATAGCTTCCTTATGTTCTTATGTTCTTATGCTTGTTCTCTCTCTCTCTCTCTCTCTCTCTCTCTCTCTCTCTCTCTCTCTCTCTCTCTCTCTCTCTCTCTCTCTCTCTCTCTCTCTCTCTCTCTCTCTCTCAAACACAGATGGGAACATAATTCTCATCAACGCTTCAAAAGTACCTCTCACTAACTTGGCTGTTTCCTAATCAATAAAAATATCAATGATTCATCGGTTTTTATTGATAAACAACACACTGGCAGCGCTGCACTGCTTGCCGCCCACAAGGAAAACCGCTGACGTGCCAGGAAGTACGACGTGCAAGACTTGGATCAACACAAATATGACTGTGCAAAACTTAGCCTAATGGAAATGTGTTGAGAAAATATATGATAAAAATACCTTGACCTACGTCCATTACTGTCGTTGTGCTTAAAGGAATACAATGAAGGAATATAATCATCAATCACCTGTCATGAGGGAACAAACCTTGATTTTCAGGCACGTATGAGAGCCGTGAAAACACAAGGCAACAAAAGATAGACATAAACTAGAGGTAGACAATCACTAAAATCATCAACGTGAGAAGTGACGGTAAACGAATGAGGTAACAAACAAACACTTAACTACTGTGATCTGACATCAACGTTCAGCGTCCACTTTGATTATAAACCCACGTAACACACTTCATAGAAATATAACTAGTGAAACCCTAATCATAGCAGCTAATCTCCTTTGGTCAAGTTGAGGTTACAAAACAATCAATTGATCATCACTGAGGGGAGCAACAAGTGGTGAGGGGGGGAGGGGGGCAGGGCTAGTGCGGCCCCCCGAGCAACAGGGGACCTATATGGCGGACCTCGCACCGCGCCTGGTGGTACTTGTACTGGTCCCTGCGGTGGAAGGTTTTGCTGCAGAAGGAGCAGCGAAGGCGGTGGGCGGTAGGGAGGTGGCCCTGGCAGTGGCGGATCATGGACTCAGGGTAGGAGAAGGTCTTGCCGCAGAGGGGGCACACCGTGTCGGAGCCGCACACCAGGCGGGCCACGCGACGCGGAGACACCCCCTGAACCAACAGCGTCTGCAACACACCCCAACCAGGTTAGTACCATGTCACACTAACCACCACCACCACCACCACCACCCCCACCATGCGTCCACCTCCACCACAGGCCCCGCGCCCGAGGACACTAGTAAAGCAGGTCAACAAGTAAGGAACACAGATCACACTTTGGTGAGCCACAGCACAGGGTGAGGCGTGACGCGCGGGACAGGCGCCGCCGCGCGTCACGCTCAGGTTTGCGTCCACCGAGGGACGTGGTCTCGCTAGTAATACGGCAGCTGTCTGCCAGCTGCATAATACTGATTTGTTTCTTAATGCATAGCTGCACAAGGGTGCATATTTATATACAATGTGTAGGAATATATCGTTATCTTCAAAATACTGTATCACCTCTTCCTCGATCCCACTAATGTTCTTTGGAAGCCTAAGTTAACAAACACGTGGTCCCTTGATATAGTTTTCTCTTCTCTTTAAAGCTGACGATAAATGCAGTGCTGAGAGGGAAGCCTGCGCCTGATGGCGGTGCTCCTGGCGGCGTCAGGCTCGGCTGCCGCACCGGCGACACGCCCACGACGCCGCCCGAACCAGCGTTCCCGCCACACACACTGATCACGGTGGGTTGTGGTCACACAATCTTGGGGAGAAGCGGAGCGCGGAAGACCATGATGCCAAACTAGAACGCCGTGCCGTCATCCCAGGCAGCGGCGGGGGGGGCGTGCGCAGGCTGCGGGTCGGCGGAGAGATGAGGCTCCCGCGACACCCTGCCCCCGCGGCCCCCGGCTGGAGGGTGGCGGTGACGCAGCATGTGGTGATTTAAATTCGACCGATCGCCAGTCCGGTAGGGGCAATGAGGGCACGCAAAGGGTTTTTCCCCGGTGTGAGTTCGTAGGTGCGTGGCCAAGTACGTGCGGGCGGTCACGTTGCCACACACCGGGCATGCCACGCGACGCCCGGGCCCCAGCTCGCGTCCTGCCGCCCCACCAGACACCGCCCGCCCACCATCCAGAAAGGTCACGTCCTCCTGCGAGCTCCTGCTGAGTGCCGCCAAGTACGCCCTCTGGAAAGAGCAAGAGTTTGAGGTGTGGCGGGGCTGGCGGGGGCAGGACGACCCACACATACAACACTCGCACACGCCTCCAACAAGCTGCTTACCCTCACGAACTTGCAAATGCTAGGCCAGGACAGGTCAGCCCGTGTTTGGACGGGTTGTGGGTCCCGTGCAGGGAGGGAGGAACAGAGAACCTTTCACCGTGCAGGAAAATCTCGCCACAAAAGGTGATGTAAACACTACTGAGGGTGACGTCAGCTGCCCCACCCCAGGGACGCCGGGGGTTCAGGGGTTCAGGGAATGTGGTGGTGACAAGTGAGTCTCCGGGAATGACAAAGGTTTCTACAACACATTCTTTATTCAACCGAAACATAAAACATGTATAAATAACAAAAGTAAAATCACGACAACCACCCTTTTTTTTAAATACACTAAGCATTGATCTCTTGTAAGAAATAAAGACCGGAAACCCCTTACAAAAAGCAGCAGACAACCCCCCAAGGATACAGCAAGTCCCCCCCCCCCCCTTTCTCCACCCCAGAAGGAAGAAGTAGCAGCAGTAGCAGTCATCACAACGCACTTTCCTTACAGCACACAATCCCGCGACCCAGCACGTCCCGGGGTCGGGGTGGTAATACCTGCCTCACACAATAGTCACACACGTAATAATTCCTCCAGTCAAGGCTGGTTAACCCCACGCGTATAGGTAGAGTCAAAAAGGACGGCACGATGAGAGGATTATTCAGAATTACTTATTGTCATATACCACTGTTTGTTCATCACAGACATACACGCTTGGCCCCGACCACCTCATTTGTGTGTGTGTGTGTGTGTGTGTGTGTGTGTTATTTGGATTTGCAGGAAGACTATTCATTCTTTTTTCTTTTCTACTTTTTACCGAGCGACTGAGTGTCAAACAGTCGTGAAGTCTGAGTGACAGGTTTCCCTCCCTCCCCTCCCCCTCCCTCTCTCTGGTCTGATCACTCCCCTCCCCCCCTCCCTCACACTTGTCTGAACAAAGTCAATTATACCATAACGACGAAGACTTAATTAATTAAGGTCTGATTCGCTCGTGTTACCCAAGTACTGTATTATTCTTTCTCTCTCTATGATTTTCTGTACTAGTATTCGATTTACACAAGACGAAAAGGTGTCCATAAAAAGTACACTGCCATGAAAGATGTACATAAAGACCGTACACTTCGATTGTGTGTGTGTATGTATGTGTGCTGTGTGTGTGTGACTGTGTGTGTGTGTGTGTGTGTGTATAACGGGGTGCGGCGCAAGGGCGGGCTGGCTACATCTGAAGGGCGGGCTGGTCGGGGTGAACGCTGGTGTAGTGTCGCCGCAGGTTGGATCTATCGCCCGTGCGGTAACTACAGTTCGGACACCCGTACAGCTTCTCCCCCGTGTGGGTGCGGATGTGGCGCTGCAGGTTCGCGCGGCTGACGCTGGAGCCGCAGATGTGACACTCCGTCCTCGGTGCTGAGCGGTGCAGGTCGTCCGCCGCTACCCGCATGGCGTGCCTCACGTCCTCCCACGCCCCCGCCCACGCCCGCATCCCGCCACCACCACCACCTTCCACGCCCAGCAACATGTCAGAAAACAGGCCAGCCACACCCTGCAACACCAGAAACACAGTCTCACTCCTGCAGCCCCGCACCAGGGACATCATAAGGTGTTACTCCTCTTTATTATATTATTCTTTTATCATATTATTCCTCTTCATTAATTCGCCCCCCATCATATTATTCCTCTTCATTAATTCGCCCCCCTCCATTCTTCCCTTCCCGACACCCCCAATACTCTCTTCCCTCCCCCACCCCCCAACACTACGTCACACAGGTAGCGATAGGTGAGTATACAGGTGACACTGGAGCATGTGTTTCGTAAATCAGGCGAACTTCCTTCTCACCTAACTATGAGTTCTTCCTATAGTAAGTCAACTTTCTCACAATAATGGTAGTCTCTCTCTCTCTCTCTCTCTCTCTCTCTCTCTCTCTCTCTCTCTCTCTCTCTCTCTCTCTCTCTCTCTCTCTCTCTCTCTCTCTCACACACACACACACACACACACACTGATCGCTGCTTCAGTGGTTAAGAGCACGGGGCGCCATTGTGGTTCAGAGTTCGATCCCCGCACAAGGGATTTTTCACCGGCAAAAGTGGTCAGTTACTGTCCCCCTTGAGTAAGGGGATGGGATGTGTGAGGTCCTAGCCTTTGCTAAAGATCGGTCACATGAGCTCAAAGTTCCCTGCCGGGAGGGTGATAGCTGGCGATCGCGAGTCCAGCGCGTGATCAGGACCATGAACACACACACTGGAAATTATGACACCAACCATGGCCAGGCTTATCTAGATGGCGTGGTGGCCTGGCCGGCGGCCTCCACACAGGACACACCCGCGGCAGGCTCAGAGGGGAATCACAGTCATGTCTAAACCAATATATGTCATGTTTATTGATAATAAGCCATCACTGTACAAAGATATAACCATTTTTGAATAACAAAAGGCAGATGCTCTTTCTGTGTTGAAAAAGAATAAAAATAGTTCCTTTATAGAAAGCTATTGAAAGCCATGCCGCGTGAGAAGGGAAAGAGCATGGAAAAATAATCAAGTTTTGCTACACGGACGTCATTACGACCTTTAATTTAATTAAAAGCACCACCACCACCACCGCCTTCCTCGCACGCCCACACTCACCCACAACCAAAACACAGCTTCGGGCAGCAGGCGGCGCGGCGCACAACACACGCCACACCCGCCACAGCACACCACAGCACAGGGGGCCGGACGCGGGTCACGGCGCTGCGGGCTCCCCGGCGGCATGGGTGGCTGGGGTGCAGGTGAGGCCGTCGGGGGGATGTGTCCTCACGTGGCGCGCCAAGTGGCTTCGATCCCCCGTGCGGAATTCGCAGCGGAAGCACCTGAAGGGCTTCTCCCCTGTGTGGACTCTAACGTGCTTCTGAAGGTCGGCGGCGAAGGTGAAGCGCTTGCCGCAGTGGCCACAGGGGTGCTGAGGGTTGGAAGCCATCCTGTGGTAGTCCAGGTGACGCTTGTACCGCTGCTCGTTGGCCAGCAGTTTGAAGCACAGCGGACACACCCACTCTCCCGCCCCGCCCCGTGCCTGCCCCGTCGCCATGGGCACAAAGGGGCCAAGGGTACCCAGCTCCTCTTGTCCCCCGGTCCATGTTCTACTAGTGAGACCCACGCGCCGTCCGTCCTCCCCGTATATAGATAAATACTGGTCTAGGGCGTGAGAGGTGCGCTGCCTTGCCCCGCCAGCCTGCAAGGAGACAAGACAAACAGCTTATCAAGGGTGTTTGCATGGGACGTGCTAGCCGACTTGCGGACATCCTCGCTCCCCACTCCAAAGCTAAGGGAATAGATCTCTTTTCCTTGCCCATGCTCCAATCACTCTACTCTGTCCACCCCGTGTTTGTTATTACCACTGGTTGCTGCTTCCCCGCTTCCCCTTCCCCCCAACCCTCCCATGACGGCCTCAAGGGGGCGGCGGAGGCGGCGGGGGTGACTGGTGGTGTCTACGACGGTGCTTCACCAGACTGCTGCGATCTGCGAACCTGAAGGGACAGTAATCGCACGTGTAAGGCCTCTCCCCTGTGTGCGTGCGTTCGTGCTTCTCCAGGTCTTTACGGTACGCGAAGGACTTATGGCAGGTTTGGCAGGTGAACTGAGGGTTGGAGGCGCGTCGGCAATACTCGAGGTGGCTCCTGAACCTGGCGCGGGCGTGGAAGACGCGGCCGCAGAGGGGGCAGGGCAGCACCTCCACCCCGTCCACCCAATACACGGGAGATATGGCGCTCCCCTTTACCACCCTTCCCACGTCCAGCCTGACCACCCCAGCCTGAAACAAGAGGACACGCACCCTTGAGATATTGTCCTGTCCATATAATGTCCTGATAATGTCTCCATGTTAGCCTGACACACCCCACATACCCCTGCCTCCTTCCTCCTTTCTCTCCACCTTCCCTCACTCACAAGGACACCCTCATCTCCCACCTTACCCAACCTGAACACAAACTGAAAAACCTGAACTGTTTAACACGTAGAAACTATAGTGGTACAAAGTAGTAACGCAGGCAGCCTCGTTTAGCCCAATAGACCTGTTGCTGTCTGTTCTGCCTTTGTATTCCTTTATAACCACAACCATACCTTCGCAGGGGCACACAGATACACACATCTTCCGTGGGTCAAGAGAAACAAAAGCTGTACAAGACAAGCATGACACGCACCACCTCCGTCTCACAGGCACATAATGAATGAAAACAATCGCTGACGCACGCACGCACAGGACGATTGATTCACGGGACTGATTCGGCACCACGACTGTTTACTGCTGAGGGTGCGGGAGCGTGTGGGTCTCTCTAGGGCTAGGCTGAGGCGGGTGGAGGGCCTCGTGGTGGTGATGATCGTGGTGGTGATGGTGGTGTTGGTGTTGGTGGTGGCGACGGACGTGCTTAGATAGGCTTGAGCGATCCCCGGTGCGGAAAGGACAGAAGATACAGAGGAAGGGCTTTTCCCCCGTGTGTGTTCTGAGGTGTTTCTGGTAATCATAGCGGGTGGTGGAGGTCTTCCCGCACCAGCAGCAGCGGTAGGGGGCGTCTACCTGGCCCTGGAAGCGGTACTCACGCCGGGGGAGAGGAAGGAGGCCCTGCAACGAGAGAAAGTGAGCCTCTTTTGTATGTAGTCTAGTCTTCGAACTCTCCGTTTTTATAACCACCACCAACACCACCACCAACAACACCAGTACCATCACCATCCATCCACCAGCATCACCAGCACCCTTCTAACATCACCACCACCACCATCACCAGCACTTTCATCACCACCATCCTTCCACCATCATCACCACAACCATCACCAGTACCATCATCACCACCACCATCACCAGCATCATCACCTTTCCACCAACATCACCAGCAAAGCCACACACCATCATCATCACCACCACCACCATCATCACCACCACAGCCACACACCATCACCACCACCACCACCACACACCATCACACCATCAACACCACCACCCTTCCACCATCAGCCTTCCAACATCACCACCATCATCACCACAGTCACATACCATCATCACCACTCGTCACCATCCCTCGCGTCACACATCACTGGTCGAGGAAGGGAGGGAGGGATACAGTTCAGCTAGCCACAGGCAGAAAGATAAGAGAGACAGAGATTCAGACAGACAGAGAGAGATAGTCAGACAGCCCCCCCGCCAAGCACCTTTTGCGGCCCCCAAACTTGTTATTGCATGAAAAAAAGCAAACTATTTTTTTTGTTGTACGTATTTCTATCTTGTGTCTTTCGTTTACTGATGATTCCTTTTATCATCATCATTACTATCATCATTACTACTATAATCATTACCATCATGACTACCATTACTCTCAAATAGAAGGAAATCAATAAGAATTAGAACACACGTAACTCATTTATCATACCTTTATTGGAATAATTATATACCAAACTCGTTCCTACAAAAACTATTACAAAAAAAAGAACTGAAAAAAACCTGGGAACATGAATATAAGGAAGACGAACAAAACACCGACCATAGCAGCGCCCGCCATGTTCCCTCACGCCCACACCAAGCCCGATACTACCCCCACCCGCCCCTTGCCTCTAACACCCCACTCCAAAGCCTCACCCAACCCGTACCTCCCTCTCCAGCTGCCTACAACCTTACCTTGTCTCCCTCTCCCACTCACTCCCCCCCCCCTGTCCTTGCCTCCCTCTCTCACTCACTCTAGCCCTCTCCTTGCCTCCCCCTCCCCCTCACTCCCGCCCTCTCCTTCCCTCCCTCCCACTCACTCCCGCCCTCTCCCTCCCTCCCTCTCCCACTCATTCCCGCCCACTCAATCCCGCCCTCTCCCTCCCTCCTTCCCCCACTCACCCCTGCCCCTGTCCTTCCCTACCTAGGCATCTCCCCTCTCTCTTCCTCCCTACCTAGGCCTCTCCCCGCCCTACCATCAGCCTCCCGCGGCGTTAGGGCGGCGGCTGCTTGTCTCTGTGTCTATTCATAATGTGGCTCTTCAGGTTCCACTTGTAGGAGGCTCTGAAGGGGCAGTAGGGACACTCGTGCTCCTTCTCCGCCAGGTGGCATTTCAGGTGGCGCTCGTAGTAGTAACGCATCCCAAACTTCTTGTGGCAAACGGGGCACGACCAGATCTGACAGGTACCCAGGGTTCGAGCCCAAGCCATCCTTTCTGCCTCACTCACTCCTACTCCTCCTACTCCTCCTGCTCCTCCACTGCCTCCCACGTCCGCTCCTACAAAACTGACATCTCCTGCGCCACCTCCCGGATTCCCTGCTAATATACTCATACCTCCTCCTCCTGCTCCTCCTCCCAGATTCCCTGGCAACATACCCATACCTCCTCCTCCTCCTCCTCCCGGATTCCCTGATAACATACCCATACCTCCTCCTCCACCACCACTACCTGCTCCCACTGGCCCTAACACGCCCATACTTCCTCCTCCTCCGCCCTCCGCAGCGAACAGACAAGCCACTCGCTGCAAAGAGATAACAGCATCTTAGCCACGCCTTCTACCACACCTCTACCACACCTCTCTACCACCACCTCTACCATCACCATCACCACCACCCCGATTCTCTCCACCACACATCCTCTACTCCTATACTCCTCCCCACCCCTAACTCCCAACCTACCTATCCCTTCTCCCCTCCCCACAAATGTATCCCTTTCCTTAAATAACAAATCCACATCCCTTTCACAAAACACATCTCTTTCCTTAAATAACATATATAAATTAATCCTCCCCTCCCCAAACTCCCAACCTACCTATCCCTTCTCCCCTCCCCATAAATGTATCCCTTAAAAACACATCCCTTTCCCTAAATAACAAATATAAATTAAGGAAATTAACTCCTACATTACTCGAGCAAATAAAAATTGTATCATGTATTTGAATATATTAAAATTTGCACTGTAAAATATGACTGGATGTATCACTAGTTGCAAAAGTTGCGATAATTATTCGGGGACAAATAATAATAATAATAATAATAATAATAATAATAATAATAATAATAATAATAATAATAATAATAATAATGGCGACAGTGAGTGATATATAATAATAATAATTTCTAATGATTGGTGAAGGGAACGAAAGCGTGTTAGTGGTGTTTCTTGTATACAGAGGAGAGAAAGTATAAACCTCACCTTCACTACACACGCTAATTGCACGCCCATAGCCTTATACACGCCCGCACCCACACCCACGCCCACAACCGCACCCACACCCTTATTCACGCCCACACCCGCGCTGCCTAATGAGTATTACCTTCCCAATGAGTACCTGCGGCGCGTGACCCACCTGTGACCCACCTGTGACTCGTGCGTGTGACCCCCATCGGTGACCAGGGGGGGACGTGGTCATGTGCCTTTACCCCTCTCCTCCTCTAGGCAGGTCACCAGTTTTGTGGTATTCTTAACCTTGCCCTCCCCTTGCCCCCCCCCCCCCCCCCGAGTCTATGGCACGTCCCAGATCTACATAAAATTGAATAAAGCAAAACGTGCTTTACTCAATTATTCACTACTCAACCACGAGGTACTGCACACTCTTGGTTCTTGATCACGACCAGCCTGCCTCCTCCCCACCCCACGACACAACCCACATCGCCCCCCATCACTCACGCGCCGCCACAACATAATCATCCCAACATAAAACGTATACAGAACAAGTGGCATCATGCTGCCGGGGATGACAAGTCATGGCCGCCACATGAGCTTGCGTCACAGCAATGCGTGTGTCTACTAGCGACGGACACCCGGGAACGCAGGACGCGGTGCGGGGACTCAGCCGATGAAACTGGTGTCCGGATTGCCGTTCCAAGGTGGCGGCTGGCTGCCGGGGACGCCGGGGGAGGGCAGGTATAGCTTGTGTACTGACTTGAGGTGCACGTTCAGGTTGGATCGCTGCGCCGACCGATACGAGCACAGGTGACACAGGAAAGGCTTCTCGCCCGTGTGTGTGCGCATGTGTTTCTCAAACTCAGAGCGAAAGAGCACCACGCGGCCACAGACTGGACAGTTGAGAGGGTTGCTGGCCCGCCGCTGAGGGCGGGGCGCCGCGGCCATTATGACGCCAACAAGCCCCGTGGGGCTCGGGGTGGCGATGGAGGCCAGGTCCGAAGAGGAGAGGCCTGCCACCCCGAGGTTAGTGGAGAGGGCGGCCAGGCTGGGGAAGGTATGCACGCCCAGGTATGGATGGGCGTGCGCGACACCCTGGCTGCCCCCCGCCTCATCCTCCCCCACGGCGTCGACACCCATCTCGTAGGGCTCCGACTTGACGCGTGCGGGCGGAGAACACGACCCGTCTCTCAGGAGGAGCTGCTCCAGCGGGGACACCTCCTGCAACGACAACACCAGGTGTCATTGGCCGCCGGGCACCACATCACCTCACGTGTGGTCTGTAAAATGCTGTGCTGTGACTGCCTCGCCTCAAAGCCCTTCCCTGCTGTGTGTGTGTGTGTGTGTGTGTGTGTGTGTGTGTGTGTGTGTGTGTGTGTACCCCCCTTCCCCCCCACATCCACACAACGCCTCCCTCCCCCTCTGTAGCTTGACAAGTGTGCACGCAATCTTCCCGGCATAACAAGCAGCCCCTCAAGACCCTCCCTCACGCCCCTGGACCACCACCGATGCGGCGCCTCCACCAAAACATAGCTGCCCAAGCAGGATCGAGTGTGAGGGACTCCCTCGCCACCCCAATGCAAGCATTCAAACTCTTCTCGTTATCAAAAGTTTTATTTACATCCTTCAGTAAAACTACACACTAATCAACGCATAAAACACTGTGCGGGGATGGACAGTCGTCATCGCCTGACACAAGCCACTGGGAACTGAGATGGGTGAGTGCTGACGACACTGTCTAGGCGCCTCTATCCCGAGGGTGCTCTCCTCCTACTGGGCGTGGGGTGCGGGGCCCGGGGAGGCGTGGGGCAGGGGAGGCGGAGGGGAGATGGGTGGCAGGCTGGAGGAGGCAAGGTGCGTCCGGTGGTGAAGCTTCAGGTGGTACTTGACTTGCTTGGCCCTCTTGAAGGAGGCCGCGCACACGGGGCACGAGAAGGGCTTGTCCTCGTTGTGCACCACGTAGTGCTCCACTAGGTGGTGCTTCAGCTTGAAGGCTTTGCCGCACACCGTGCACGTGTGTCGCCTCTCACCCGAACCCCGGAACCCGCCAAGCCCGCACCGCCGCCCCCACAGGGAGTTCAGGTCAGACGGTAGAGCCGCCGGGGACGCCGCGTGCTGCCAGTACGACACCGGGTGGGTCATGGCCACAGACTCCAAGCCCCCACACTCACCACCATCATCAACAACACCACTACGCCTCGCCACGTTCATCTGAAACACACACACAGGCGCCAGTTAGGTGCACCGCCACAACCACAACCACCACCACCACCACCACCACCATGAGCACCCCCGTATCCACAGCCACCACCACCTCTCAGGTATGATACATATCAAAGCTTAAGGAAGGAAGAAACTACAGCTAAAACAAACTTTCACCAAGAATACCTCGGGTGACAGGCTCCCCATCCATGGTGCACCTCAAACCTCAATAGGAAGACTGAGAAAGCGTGAGGGACACAGCACCAAACTGTCTCTATAGCGGCACGGCCTGTCTTCACCCTGCGGCCAGCCTGCCCCAGCACCTCCCTTCACTGTGCCTCGAGCTGCCTCTGCCTGCCCCTTTCTAACCACAGCGCCCCGTCCTGCCTCCCTACGTAAGTCTATCTATGCCACGCCTTCCCACGCCCTTGTTCTCCTTTCTGTTTCAGAGAATCGATTGAATATGAAAATATCCTAAAGCGACGATCTGCTCTCCTCGGCCGCTCACCTTCGTTCCCTCCCTGAGGCTACATCTACAAGACACAAAACACCTTCACCACCTTCACGATTCCATGGCAACTGACAACAAAGTGCAGAGATTCGGACACAGTGATCTGTGATCGTCTTCAGACACAGATCACAGTAAATTCATCAACATACTGCGCTAGATTCCAGACACCTGAACATTCACAGGTGAGGTGAGGGACGCAGGCTGGAGTGCAGGGCAGCCCTTCACGTCCTTGAGGGCAAGAATGCAGCATCGATTCTGGGGTCACGTGCAGCCCCCGACGGCGCGGCCGGAAGGACCACCGAGGGTCCACGTGCATACATGCAACTCTGTTTTGATTCAAGGCAACTAAGGGGACACCTAAAGCATGGCCTGGATATAGTATGTATGGCCATTAGCGGGATCATGAAACACTAACTGTCTTGAAGCAAGCTGGGGCTGTGAGGGCACTTGCAGTGGTGTGGGTGAAGTAGTGGAGGCCACAGCCCAGAAGCCTTGGCTGGACGCCGAGGCCACTAGCTGCAGGCTTGGCGATGCACCACTGCTACGTGGGTCTTGAGGGTGCGAGCCCGGGTGAAGCTCTTATCGCACTGGGGACAACCGAACGGCTTCTCGCCCGTGTGCAGCAGGTAATGTTCCTGCACGTGGGCCTTCTTCTTAAAGGACCTGCCGCACTCACTGCACGTGTATATGCGGCGAGGGCGGGACGTGTTGGTCTTACCCACGGTCCACTGCATCGCACACGTCCCGCCGCTGGCAAAGGGGGAGTCCACATTCCCCTGCAAAGACCGTAACACCCTACCATTACTCCCCTGCTGATAAGATTTCTTTTCTCCTCTCTACTTTAACTGCCATCCATAATAACCTCCCACACCTATCTGAATCTGTCCGTCACCGCAAATTATTCATTCTGCCCCGCCAGCACCGCCGCAATTCCCTCCCTTCTCCCCGCCTTACCCTGGGCCTTGCCGCCCCCTGCTCGTCGCTGGTTCCCCACATGAGGTGGTCGTCACATTGAGAAAAGTAATGTCTGTGTAACACACGTTTATTATGCAACAAAATCTTTCACAATTAAAAAATACAGAAACAATCTTTCCTTATGCGACACAAATCAGTGTGGTTGCCCCTGCATGAGTCTCCCGCGCTGGAGGCCTCGCCTGCCGGGAGGAGGGGCACTAGGCAGCGTGCAGGTGGTGGAGGTATTGCTGCTGCTGCTGCTGCTGCTGTTGCTGTTGCTGCTGTTGGTGGCTGCGGGCGTGGGTGTTCAGGTTGGTCTTCTTGGCAAAGCTCTTCCCGCACACAGCACACACGTAGGGCCGCTCGCCCGTGTGCGTTCGCTCGTGCTCCACTAGGTGGTCCTTCCTCTTGAACCGCTTAGCGCAGAACCGACACGCAAAGGGGCGACACTGGTAGAGAAGGGAGCCCGGCACCGCGGCCTGCTCCCCTGCGGCTGTGGCCCCCGAGCCCCTGGTGGAGGCAGCGGGGCCGGGAGAGCGTGGTTCTCCAGGCAGCGGCTCCCCCACGGCATCATTGAGGCAATACTCAAAGATGTCAAGCTCTGGCGCCACCGTGCTTGCCCCGCCACTGGCCGGTGCGGGGGGCTGCGGCGGGGGCAGCGGCGGCCTGCGGGAGAACGTGGCGACCCCTTGGCCCGCGCCGCCGCCCGCCTCACCCAAGTCCCCAAGTAATAACCGCATGGTCTGTAACGACACACAAAGACAATGTCAGGCCTTCTCTTATACGGGGAGGTGGAGCAACAGCCCGCCACACCACTAGCTAGTCACACTCAACTGGGGGAGGGGAGGGGGTCACTGCGGGTGAGGGAAGGTGTCGGGTGTGATGAAGGGAGGGGTGGAGGGGGAGGGAGGCAGGAGGTGGAGCCGCATGTGTAGAGTGAGCGCCTCTCTGTTAGCGAAGCCCTGATTGCATGTGAGGCACACCGGCGCCGTGCATTTGGCCACCCGTTCATGTTGGCGCAGGTGCTGCCGCTGGACGAAGGAGCGGCCGCAGGTAGGGCAGGTGAAGGGGCGCTCCCCTGTGTGCAAACGAAGGTGGTCTCGAAGGTGGCTGGTGTTGAGGAACCGCTTGCTGCACACCGAACATTGATAGGGCCGCCGGCTATCGTACGACCCGCGCTGGTACGTCCGCCCACCCACCACGCCCACGAGCGCTGCGTCAGGCCCCGCCCGCCCCTGCAACAAACACCACCACTTAAGACATTCCTCCATCCCACCTCTCGTTCATCCGTCCCGCCCCTCAGCCCCACGCCCACCAACACGCCCCTGCACCCACACCACGCGATGGACCTGTATCCCACGCGAGGCCTCTGACTCGGGGCGCCCCTCCTGCTGCCCCCTCGCCGCCTCCCCCACACCCACCACGCACCGCAAGCAGACAGACCAGAGCCAAGGTCACGATATCCAGCCGAGACGCCCCCTCCGCTACCCCCCTTCCTCCCCAAGCAGCCAGAACCGTCGCCTGGGAACAAGCTTTTCATTAGGCCTCGTCGCGCCTAAACTGTGCCATGTTGACCGTTTATTCATTCACATGTGCGCTATGCTATCAAGGCTTGTCTATACACGTCATCGTTACCCTCCCGCTCACCAGCCCCGCCCCATCCCTGCATAGCCCTCCCCCCTGCAAGAAGTATGCACAGGCCTGCAAGGGAGTCTGTTTGGTGTCAATTACGATATCGGTGTCACGGGAAATAGAAAGACATGGCGTGTATCGATGTGTTAAGTCTCGAGGACCCTAGTGCTTTGTTGTGTTCTTGTCAGCCACACACACACATACACATACACACATACACACACAACATACACACACACACACACTAACGAGACGCAGGACGCAGGAGCAAGGTCAACAGGCTGCCACGTGTGAGAACTGTGACCCATGTGTAACTTGTGACCTTGTTTTTGTTATCGCCTATTCAATGTTCTGTCTAGTTTTGTTTTGAAGTATCATGGGACTTTCTCACGCCCTTGCTCGCGTACATCGCTGTGTGATGCCCAAACATGTGCTGTATACAAGGCGATCCTCATACTCTTACCTAGTACATGGTGTTATTACCTCTCTCAAGCGGAGGAGGAAAGGAAATTTTAGAGACAGATGGAGAGAGAAATGTATTATTGAAATGGAAAAAGAGAAGAGATGATGAAGAGAGGAGAATAAGAAGTGAGAAATATAGTAAGTAGCTAACTCGTACGATCCATCTAACCCCCCCTTCCCCCTCCCTCCCCCCAACAAGGGTGCAGCATGAGTCGTGAGTATACTTCGATAGTCTCAAAGTCATTCCCATGTTTTTACTATTGATTGACCTTGACCTTGACTATTATTTTTTTTTTTAATGGCATATATGTTAATTTCAATCTAATTTTAAGGCACTACTGTACTTTTTTTTAACGCATAAAGCATTTAATTTGATTTTTGATTTGTTAGCATGGTTAATTGGTAATGTATTTTTGTGGATCAGTGGCACTTGACATTGACATTGACACTTGACTTAACACTTAACACTTGAATACATTTTAGTGATGGTGTGTTGTCATGCACTATAGCTACTAAAATATTATCCCCTCAAGTCAGTGTGGTATTTATTGAGTCGCAGTGGTATGTACGCACGATGTGTTATTTAGTGTGTATTGATTTTGTTGGAGCCTTGGTACTCCTTGTATTTTAGTTTATTTCATTCCTGTTGCTATGATTAATTAAGTCTTTTTTTTTCTTTACATCACAAAGTATGATGAATTGTCTTGATTATCACTATTAAAAGTCCTGCCAGTCCGGTCCTAGTGTTCCTGGTGACCCCGTGAGGTGAATGGTGTCCCCGTGAGGTGAATGGTGTCCCCGTGAGGTGAATGGTGACCCCGCGTGGTGAATGGTGACCTCGCATCAATGTGGAACAACTACTTCAGTCACATCCTGAGCGTTCGTATGTATATAAAAAAAAAAAAAAAAAAATATGCAACCAATCAAATGCACACACACACACACACACATCAGCATCACACACACACACCGTAAAGTTCTTGCTTTACTATGCCTATTATCTATTTATTTCCCTCACACAAAAAAAACTTGAAAATTATAAACTCGTATAATAAAAATAACTCCTCGCCTCACCTGTCAAGTTCACTCATCTTAGTCATTTCGTGTCATTTTGTTCATCTGTGTTTGCTTGTGTACCTTGTATTGTTTATTTTCACCTGCACAACACCTTTCTCTTACTAATTAGTATTTAATGCTGGGAATGCCAGGGTTGTGGAGGGATGAGAAAAAAATCTGTCATCTTTCAAGGTTTATTTGAAATGAACAATAACCACACTTCCTCGTAACCAAAAGATTCACTCCACCGTCGCAGGACTCAGATCAACACAGCATTGGCAATAGTAGGGTATAAGCGCGTCTATGTATTGAAAAATAAATAAGTAAAGATTCAAGATACAGGAAAAGAAAAAGGATAGAAAAAGAAAAGAAAAAGAAAAAATAGAATAAGAGAAATGGAAAATAAAGGCTGGGCAATGGGTGAGAGTGAGGCGATGAAGGTTTGGCACCCGGCGTGGGAGTGTATGTATGCATGTACTGTTCATGGTCCACGACGGGCACCCCTGGGGCGCCGCCGGGCTCCCACACCGATTAATGGAATAATAATGATACAAATAATTACCTAAATATATAAAAATATAATAAAATAAAGGAAAACTAAAATAACATGTAAAAGAAAAAACACGACTAACGGCCGAGATTCCCCTTTGCCTTTCCCGCCGTGGCGACACGGCAGGGAAGAGGCGGCATTGTCCTCACACCAGACACACACACACAAGGAAGGGAAGTGAAAGCACCAAAGTATTCCAGCACGAATCCCACGCCCGTGGCTCGCCCTCCCTAAACACGTTCTCGACGCCTTCGTGAAAGGCCGCGGAGGTCGGTCAGATTTTGGGTTGGTAAGGGGCCATGTTTTCCTGGGGCTGAAGGCCCAACAGGTGGGGGTGGTACTTGGCCCTGTGGCGGCCCAGGGCCATGCGGTGCCTGAAGGCGTGGCCGCACAGGCTGCACTTGTACGGACACTCTCCCGTGTGGATGCGGAGGTGCTGCTTGAGGGTGTCTTGGCGGGTGAAGGAGCGACCACAGTGCGGGCAGGTCGGGGCACCCGACACCACCGCTTCCCCGACACCACATCCCCGACCCGCAGCCGCCCACCACCACGCCTGCAACACAGAACCCTCATCAGCAGCCCCTTCACACTCCACCTCACACCCACCACCACCACCACCACAACTAGCCACGCCTTTGCCGAGAAACGCGAGGTGACGCCGCGTCCTGCTTAGCTACCTGGGTGTGGCCACCAATGGGTCACAAGCACTAGTTAGCGGCCACGCAGCCCTTGAGGCGGTGGTAGTGGAGGGCCCACCGCTGGGAGAAGGACGAGCCGCAGCGGTGGCACACGTAGGGCCGCTCCCCCGTGTGGTTTCTCTGGTGCTGACTCAAGTTGTCCCGCCGCTTGTAGCTCCGACCACACACGTTACACACGAACCTTCGCTCCCCAGTGACCCCACCTCTCCCCGCCGCCACCCCCCATCCCTGGCGGCCACCACCTCCACCCACCCACGGCCCGCCCTCACCCACCTGCGGCCACCCACACGCCGCGACACCCCGATCACTCTGCAACAGACAAGAGGTGGAGCGTTACTCTCTGCTTGACACCCCAAACACCCACCCCCAGCGGTCCCCTATGGCAAGGACGAGGCAGAAAGATCCTACGAGGAGGCCAGATGGAGGAGGGTCACTACTGATCCCCAACACAGCCTCCATACCCCCCAACTCGACCCCTACACTCCCCGTCTTGGATTTGCATTCCCTCCCTTCTCCTTACCCCTCACACTAATTATCGTACTGTATACAAAAGGTGAGCACATAAGTCTCGTGTTCTACATCATGGTTCGTGATCTTTGGTTCTGCTGATATCTGGAAGTCTTTTCAACACCAAGACAAAGTAAAGTGATTCGCACAAAGTCGTCCCTTTAGTGGATCGGGGAGGGCGACGCTCCCGCTCCTGAACGGCCGGACAACCCATCGCGCCCTGGTCCACACCCCCACTAGAAGACCTACACATCAACACTCACACAATAGCTACACAGGCATGTGCGGTCCCCGCGGGTGCTGGGGGGACCGGCGGGGCGGAGCGCGACCGGACTATCTGTGGTGGTCCTCGCGGCAGGCGTTCAGCTTGTGGTAGTGGAGGCCGCTCTGCTGAGCAAACTTGGCCCCACAGCGCGGGCACCCGTACGGCTTCTCACCGGTGTGGAGACGCTCGTGTTGTCGCCGGTGGTCGGAGCGCTTGAAGCGGCGGCCACAGTAGGTGCAAGCATAAGGGCGAGGGTCGGGCAGCGCCTGCTGCTGGTGGTGGTGCTGCTGCTGAGGCAAGGCTGCTACCCGGACGGTCAGGCAAGAACCCCCCGCCAGCCACAGATGCGACGGCACCTTCGCCGCCATCCTACCCAAGCCACCATCACCACCACCACCACCAGCCTGTAACACATGGCAAAGCCTCGTCACACACCCTCGTTGTCCTCACCTTAATAGTACCTAGTTACAACAGTCATTATCACAAGGCAGGGGGGAGGGAAGGTTAACAGGAGCAACACTCAAAAGTCAACAGTAACAAAGCGGGAAATAATGGGTTCACTACACGTCTAGATCGCGGCAATGCTGATTGATGGCTCCCTGCCCGCCCGCCCCCACATGCTGCTCCGCCATGACCTAAGGTTTCTCCACGCCCTACAGGCACCACCTCCGACATGAGGTCAGCAGGAGGCTAGCGGCAGATGCTCTGATGATACATGAGTGGACTCTTCTGGTTGAAGCCTCGGCCGCAACGCTCACACCGGTACGGCTTCTCGCCCGTGTGGATGCGGACGTGCTGCGTCAGGTGGTCCTTCCTGCGGAACTGCTTAGTGCAGTAGGGACAGCAGTGGAGCTTCTGGGCGGACGGGTCACCCCCGGCCCGGCCCCGCAGGGGAATGGGCGCCATCAACCACGCCGCCAGAACGCCCTCCGCGGGCCGCTCATTCACCTCCCAGCCCTGGGGACGAGAAAGCCCACCTTCACTTTACAGAACAGTCTCGCGAGGATCAAGGCGCCCTCTTACCACAAAGTCTTCAGTGTTATGCAATGTTATACACTAAGTGTGTCCACGGAATATTTTCACCCTCTTTCTGTGTCTCCCTCGTGATCTTAACGCGTATACTGATAAAGTCACTTCACTTTCTTTTTGTTTTTAACCAGCTGGCGAGGGCGGCGCCCCCAGCTCAGGTGTGGGTGACTGAGGGATGGGTGGAGAGGTCCCCGCCCACGCCTAGTCCTGCCTCAGTGGAGTTCGTGAGGGAAACGTAGGCGTTCATGACATCCGAGGGGATGCCGACACAAGACATGCTGGAGGCCGCGCCAGACATGCCCTGCTGGGTCATGTCGGGGAGCAGCGCGCCGCCCAGCCCGCCGACCCCGCCCTCTAGCCCGTGCTGGTGCGTCGCCTTGCACGGCACCCCGCACCCCACGGTGGAGGCCGCGCGGGGGGCCTCAGGGGTGCTGGGGTGAGGCACGCACAGCTTTTTCTTCATGTGGTAGTGGTAGCTGCTCTGCTGCGTGAAGGTCTTCCCGCACAAGTTACAAGCAAAGGGCCGCTCACCAGTGTGGATGCGGCTGTGCTGTTTGAGGTGGTGGTTAAGCTTGAAACGTTTGCCGCAAATGTGACAAGCGTAGGGGCGGAAGGGGTCGCCAACGGATGCGGTGGAGGGTGCGGGCAGCGAGCCAAAGCCGAGCGACGAGTGCAGGTTGGTAAGGGAGTCAAACAACACGCTCTGCAACAGAAAAGGGCACTGCTTAGAACCTGCCCACACCTGCTGTTGCTACACCCAAAACTCCTGCTAACCTGCAACCACTGCCCTCCACATACAGCCAACGGTGACCGATGCCACCCCGCTATCACCACAACGTTGCCACCACCACCACTCCCTCCACACACCAGACCACGCCTGCACACAAACAAGACTCAGCAGCCCGAGGCATGTGCAGCGCTTCACCCAGCATCCCGCAGCAGCCACGCCCCCCTCCCACGCCCACCACCCTGACTACATAAAAAAAGGAACAAGTCTGCCACTTCGCCGCGTCGCTTCCCAGGTGGTCCCTATATAATCTCACCTTCCAGTGCTTGAAGGAGCGTCTCAATGCATCGCAATAACAAGTGCAATTTGTGCGTCCGTGAGCATGGATGAGTTTGTCATCACCAGCACGGGAAGGTGCTACACCTGCTGCGGGCCAGTCAGCCGTTGCCCACACGTCGCCAGCCACACCCACTGCGACACTACTCCTGGACAACAATAAAACGTCTCTATCCTTCACTTCACTTTATTCAGCAGACGTTCCCTGGCCGGAACTGACTGAGGGCCCTCAGGACCCTCCAATACAAAGGAATACAAAGTCTATTGACGCTGCCGTCAAAACTTACATATTAATGACTCAATAAAGCTGCCTTAATTACCATGACAATCCTTACGAAAAAATATCTTAAAGCCGTCACACAAGCTGCCGTCCAGCTGCCGCTCACGCCCTCCTCACTGATCTAAGGCATAGATGGCCTTGGGCGGGTCAGCGTGCTTCCTCTCCAGGTGGTGCTTGAGGATGTGCATGCGGCTGAAGGCCTGGCCACACAGCGTGCACACGTACTTCTCCCCGGTGTGAATCCGCTCGTGGTTCTGCAGGTGTTGCTTCTTCTTGAACCGAGCGTCGCAGAAGTGGCAGGGATAGGGCCTCTCCACGCTGTCGTCCAGCCGCGCACCCATTGGCACCGCGCCCAGCGGGGCCATGGGGGCCATGGGGGCCATGGGGGCGAAAGGCTTCATGTCGTTGCGGTTCGAGGCAGCAGCAACGTCCAACAGGGCATGGTAGGGCATGCCGCCGGCATTCACCGCTGCTGCCGCCGTGGACGTGTCCATTCTCAGAAAGTTTTGGGTCATGTGGGAGCCCAGCCCCAGCATGGGCTGAGCTGACAGTTCCGGGTTTGGTTTCATGCCACGCCTGCCGCCGAGGAGGGCGTCCTCACAGCTCTGCAAGAGACCGACACCCGTACTTTAGTCTCGAGGGGGAGCAGCTCCGGGCGACCGCCAGGATGCCTCGCCTCCCTCACATAGACTCTAAGCAAGACAATACTGCTGCCTCATGCGCCCAGGTGGACAATAGTCACCAACAAGACCAACACTAAGTCACACCCTGACAGGCGAACCTCCGCGGCTCACCAGCGAGATCCGCGGGGTGTGCGACGCCTCATCACCTGTGACAGACGCAGCTTGCCCAGGCGGGATGCCATGGGCCGTGGGCGGGGCTCCAGCATACATCACTAGTGTCTGGAGCCCATGCACATCATCTCGGCCTGAGACGATTCCGCGCCCGGATGGCGGCGGCGCCACCCCCTCCCGCAGTCACAATGAGTGTGTTCTCACCTCTGACGCCGCCCGCCACTCACGCTATATAATATAATATAGTGCTAACCATCCCAACATTTTTTCCCGTTTTTTACAACAAGCTACCTTCAACCCACTTTCCCAAGATCATGGCAATCTTAAATAACCCAGCTTGAGGGAGTAAAACCTGAGGACATGTTTGGTGTTTATTTCCATACAATCATGTACAAGTACAAAGATGCCACAAACAGCAACTCTGGAGAACAATACCTAAAGGCTTGCGTCAGTGGTCACCCCTGCCATGGTGACACCCTGACACCTCACCCGTTACTCTACCCATTGTTCCCACACGAGTGTCCCTTCCTCTCACTGGTGTGTCATTCACCCATGGTCTTGTCCACGCGAGCCGGACTCACGATCGGACTGTGCGTGTGCGTGTGCGTGCGCGTGTGTGTGTGTGTGTGTGTGTGTGTGTGTAATAAAGCACACCAAGTCACTATCATCAGCCAGACACGTGTGGTGTGGGGAGGACAACCATCACTACTTATGCAGCACCACCTTCTGGCAGACCCTCATCCTCACGTGCTTGAGGAGGGAGCTGCTCTGCGTGAACGTCTTGCCGCACGAGCGACACGCGTACGGCCGCGACCCCATGTGGATGCGGACGTGTTCCTGAAGGGTGTAGCGCCGCTTAAAACTGTGGGGGCAGTAAGGACATGGGAAAGGCCGATCCTCCGACCCCACCTGCAGGCTCGCCCTCGACTCACTCCAGCTCAATCCGTAATGATCCCCGCCGTCCCCACCCACGCCTACACCACCCTCTCCTGCCCACCCTCCACCAAGGCCGCCACCTCCACCACCCTCTGCCATGGTGCTCACTAACACCCTCATCCTATGTGACAAGCCGCCCTCAGGTGCTCGTCCCACACTATCTTGGAAAGGCGGCAAGGCCAAAATGTCCTTGGCTTGCACCAGAGCGCCCTGCAACAAGAGGAGACCTACTTTAGAGGACAGCAATGGAAGACAACCTTCTCTACTTCACAACCTTCTACTGCACACGCCTCCCCGCCTCCCACCACCCAGCACACACCTGCGACTCTACGAGGACACAGGACCACAAGGGGAAGGGGAAGAGGGGGTCAGGTCACTGAGGGAGCGGGGATTCAAGGTCACCTACCCATTGTACACCACAGCTAAGCGCACTACACGGGGGGGGGGGGGGTTAAAAGTGCCATCACCACTTCGGGCCGCTATCTTGTACTGCTCAACCATGGGACAACCAAGGGACAACCAAGGAGCAAACACATCTCCCTCCCTTCCCGCCGGACGCCTCTCTGCACACGCAGGAACACACACAAGGCTCTAGCTTCTTGATCACCCCAAGTGTAAACCTTCAGTACTTGTGTGGCGGACTGAGACTGAGAGGCGGCGAGTCCGTGTGTTGAGGGTGGTGTTGGGAGGCAAGGGCGTAGGCAGCGTAGGAGGGGGAGGAGGAGGAGGGGGGTTGTGGCAGAAGGTTGGGGTGGCGGGAGTTGCCCATGAACTCCAGGTGTTCCTTGGCCATGTGTCTCTTGAGGGGCGTCATCTGGGTGAAGCGCGCGGGGCACTGGCTACACGCGTACGGCTTCTCGCCTGTGTGGAGCCGCTGGTGCTGGGTGAGGTGCTGCTTAGTCTTGAATCGGCTGTTACAGAACACGCACACGAACGGGCGTAACTGCGCGTCCAAAGCAAGGGAGGCGACCTGGGGGTTGAGGACGGGGAGGCAGTGCATGGGGGCGCGCGCGAGGCCGAGGCTGGGGGCCTGGCCAGGGTGGTGGTGCTTGGACAACCCCGGCCACCCTTTAGACCCCTGCAAGGAGAAACAGTCTGCCTTAGTCCAGCCAGCACCAGCAGGGGAGGGGGGTCCTCACGGCTCCACACCAGCAGAGGAGCAAGTCTGGCGGCGTCTCACACCAGGACTCCACCACACAGCTCAATGGTATGCTAAGACACAGTGAAGATGGGGCCCTACTCAGCCTGACACTCCCTCCCTCCCTCCTCCCTCCCTGCCACCCCTGTATACCCAATTACCCATGCCTTCCCTGCCTCAGGTGGAGATTAACAAGAGTATTATAAATATCAACAGATTTTATTGTTAGAAACTGCAGAACAGGTATTTTTTGAGCAGCAGGTGGACACTCACGCACTCCGAGGCCCGCAGCGGCGCCTCCAGGAGCTCGCAAGACGTGCACAACAAAACTGAATAAAATGTGACAAGGTCGGTTGCTGTACGGACTCGTGGGGTTTAAGGGCGGGGTGTCAAAATAGCTAAATAAAAGCCTAGTAATGTCTGTCGAGAAAATACGTCCATTCATTTTGTTCCAGGTATCTAAACGTAATATATATTCATTATATATTAAATAAAAAATTGTCTGTGCTAAATAAAGCAGCGTTACGTTCCAGACTTGACTCTACACTTCATACGCAATACTCATGGGCGAAGTAAAAACACCTGTTATCTCTCTTGTCATAAGAGCTGTTATTGCCTGCAGCTACACCTGACATAGTCCTATACAACTCTCCTCCTACACTCCCCCTCCCCACATACACACACACTTACACACACACACACACACACACACACACACACACACACACACACACACACACACACACACACACACTCACTCACTCACATACACACACACTCTCTCTCTATCTCTCTCTATTGTACAGATGCATTAAAACGACAGCGGCGGTAGACAGACACATTCACCCTTTTCCTTCCCTCTCTCATTCCTTCCATCACTCTTCTTCCTTATAATCTCAAGGCAGTCCGACAGATTAATCAACACACGTGACATTATTGCGCACACATGGATCACTTTTTCATAATCACCCATATTCCCTACATCTCTGTTAAGTTCATTAATGGTAGAAATATGAACGAAGGTTATTCGATAGTAAGAATTAAGATATTAAATGTAAAATATATGTATATGTAAGATGCTAAATATCCTGCCGGGGTTACGTCGTGTTGCTTCACCTAATTACTTTTCTTTCACGTAGGAGATAACAGGAGCTCGCCTGGTCTATAATAGTAATAAGTAGTTAACGAAAGTATAGAGTCACGCCTGGAACCAACAGTACAAACTTTTATATATAGAGATAGAGATACAGTAATGAAAGACTGCGTGGAAAACCATCACAATAAACAAGAGCTAAGCGTAGGACTACACGGAAAAAAGTTTATTTGGTACTCTTGGACAGTCCGACAGAGGACGTCCAGACACCGGGACTTGACGCGTCACCCTCCTGGCTCACACCCGCTGCCTCACACACACCATCCATCCATCTCCCTGTCTCTCACACACACCATCCATCTCGCTGTCTCTCACGCACCCACACACACACCCACACACACGGTAGCACAGCCCTGGCAGCCTCATAAAGGTGTGTATATAAGGAGTGGAACCTGGTGACAGAGCGTCTTAAAAGTGAGTGTGTTGTTGTTGATCGCCACTCATGCTGGGGGGCGCGGGGGGCGCGGGGGGCGGGGGCGCGGCGGGGTAGAGGCGGGGGTAGTTTGGGTCTGTTGAGTGTTTGCGCCGGATGTGGCTCATGAGTTGGTGCTTTTGTACAAAGGCGCGGCCACACAGGCGGCATGCATAGGGCCGCTCTCCCGTGTGGATCCGCTCATGCTCGATGCGGTGGTCTTTGCGCTTAAAACGGCGCCCACAATAGCCACACTGGTGCGGCCTGAGCATCTCCTCATCCAACGAGGCCATTTGGTAGTTGAGGGTAGCCATCAGCCCCTGGAACAGAGCAGAGGAGAGCTGCTTAGCAAGGTCTACCCCAGCTGGCGTCTCTACCACACCACCACCACCACCACCACCACCACCATCACCAACACCATCACTACCACCACCATCAGCACACCACCCACCTCCCGCTAACTCACCGACTCTCCTGTAAACCCTACTTAAAGCTTCGCTGTGACATCATTGTATTAGTCATTGTAATATTGGTCCCTAGGAGGGCGGGTCGCGGCGCTACACTGAGCCGTAGTGCGTGGTGAGGTGGGCCCGCCAGCCTTCGCGGGTCTCCAGCACCGCCCCGCAGATGGCACAAGTATTGGTCTCGTCGTGGTGGATTTTCTCGTGAATCTTTAGAGAGTCCTTCCTTTTGAAGCGCTTGCCGCACACGAGGCAGGCGTGGGCCCGCACCTCAGAGTGTTTGGTGAGGTGGTTACGCAGGTGGGTCTTTTGCGCGAAGCGATGGCCGCACATCTCGCACACAAATGGCTTGTCACCGGTGTGCACTTTCTCATGGATCAAGAGATGATCCTTCCTCTTGAAGGCCTTTTGGCAGTAGGTGCACACAAACGGGCGGTCGCCGTCGCCACCCGCTGGGTCCCTGAGCCAGTCCAGGTGGCAGGCTTGCCAAGTGCCCTGCAACAGATGAGAGGAGAACCTGCCTTAGCCTGTAACTCTACAGTGGCTACTTCTGCAGCACCAAGGGCCGCGCCATCCCCCCTACAGCCTCCTCACACAACCTTCTACTCGAGACAACCCTCGCGCCCCAGACAGCCTCGACCCTCCAAGAGGGTCGAGAGCAGCGGTAGTGCGGTCGCAACATGCGGCCAGGGAGGCCGAACTTGAGATCAACCTGTGGCGCCACACAGACGCACAAACTTGTGGTGGTACAGAGCGTCACCTTGCAGCTGAAAGGCCGCGGCCACTTGCGAACGATGTAGCCTCAGCCGTGCCCTTTTGGGGGAGGGAAAGGCGATAATATATTCCATTGTCCTGCGAAAAACACAGACTTCCCGCGTCAAGATTTGCTTCTCTCGCTGGCACACCAGCGGGCACGCACTCACTCCCCCAAGACAGCTCCAAGGTTACTCTGGCTCGATATATCAGTCCCGCCAAGGCCAATCAATACGACACTTGGGAGTAACAACACTTCAGTTATCTACCACCCATGACATGACTCTTCCCGGTGGCCAGACGTCGACGTCACCATCAGCAGCAGACAGCTGCCGTGTCCCCCTCCTACGTGCCTCCCCTCCGCGGCCTCAGGGGTCGGCCGTGGGAGGGTCATCACTCTCAGGCTGAAGATCAGCGGCGGGAGTGGCGGCGGCGGCGGCGCCTGCATGCACGCTGCTGACCTGGAGGTGGTACTGCAGGTGGTAGCGTGTGTTGAAGCGCCGCGGACACAGGGGACACTGGAAGGGCAACATGCCGGAGTGCAGGCGCAGGTGTCTCCGGTAATTGTCTTTGCGTTGGATGATCTGGCCACACACCTGACACCCGAAGCCTGGCGGCAGAAGCTCGGTGAGGGGGCCGCTGGGGGCAGGCGCGCCCTCTTGGTAAGGGAAAGGCGCCACCAGACAAAACGCCTTGTCGACCATAACCTTGACCTCTTCCATATCACCACACCCATCGTCCCCAACACTTCCACAACCCCTCTGCAACAAAAACAAAAAAAAGCTTGGCGTCACAACCTACTATGGTCACGGCCAGCCACACTGCACCTCCTCCCGCCGCTTACCACGACCCCCTCCTCCCCCCGCCCTGCCCCGTGGTGGCGCTGGGCGCCTAGATGCTATATTTCCTAAGGTTGGTGTGGTGGCCAACACTGTGCATCATGTGGTACATGTAGTGGGACCTGGAGGAGAAGAACTTGTTGCAAATGACACACACATAGTTTGGAGGGACACGAGGACGGTCCTCCCTTGCCTTGGCTTCCTCCGACACAGACTCCTGGGTGGGTCCGGGCGCTGCAGTGGCGGCCGGGTCACAGGCCGAGGTGGAGGCAGTGGTCACGGTGGGGGCGAGGGAAGGAGTGGAGGCAGTGGTAACGGTGGGGGCGGGGGCGAGGGAAGGAGCGGAGACTGTGGAGGATGAGGCAGGGACAGGGGTAGGGCTGGGGGAGGAGGCAGGGGCTGGGGTAATGTCAGATGCAGTAGCAGGGGCGGTAGAAGCAGGGGTTGCGGCAGCGGGGACGAGCGTGGAGGCAGGGCGACCCCGGGGGCGTCCCCCCACCCCCGCCCCCACCTTGTTGGTGCGGTGCTCGAGGCTGCGGGTCACGTGGTAGTTATAGTGGGACTTGTTGATGAACTTCTTGTCGCACAGGGTGCAGGCGTAGGGCAGGTTGCCAGTGTGCAGGCGCTCGTGCTGGGTGGCGTCGTACTGGCGGCGGAAGAGCTTGCCGCAGTAGTCGCACGGGTACCTGCGACGCGGCTCCCCCGCCGCCCCTGACACTATCCGCCACTGCAAAGAGACACAAGCACGCTGCTGCGCCTCAGTGCTGCACACACACGGCCCATCATTCCACCACAGCCATTCACCCCAACACCCTCTCACACCCAACCCATCTACAAAACTCTCACTAACACTAACATTTAATACCTGGACTACATATATATATATTATATATATATATATATATATATATATATATATATATATATATATATATATATATATATATATATATATATATAATATATATATATATACAATGTTGGTGTGTACATTGGCTCACAGCCCAGTATGCATGTGACAGGACAATTTATGTTGACAGACATGGTTCGGTTATTGTTGGTGCATTACGACCCTCCTTCCCCCCCAGCAGTACCGGCACACAGCCCCCCCCCCCCTCCCGTCCCGCGACAAGTCAAGCCGCCCTTGAGTCTAACTGTTCCCGCCTCCAGACGCCGCTCCCCACTCCCGCCCGAACAATGACCCGCAAACCCGCTCCACGCTCCAGACACTCCCCCCCCTCCCCTGCCCCGCCCCCCGCCACGGTGATGGCGGGGGGGGCGGGGGGCAGGGGGTGCAGAGGTGCGGCTAACCTCACGCTGCCCCCTGACCCCCGACACCCCCTCGCCTCAACCCGTTCTGTCCAACACTGTGCAGGGAGAAATACCACACGCTTGGCTAACAAAATATTTATTTGTGAAGTCTCTAACACACAGACACACACAGTCAGGAATGATTGCAGCCGCACCTCACATGTCCTTCGCACCTTAACCTTGCCACACACTCCCCCCTCCCCCCTGACCCCCCCACTCCTATCTCCCCAGGGGGCTGCAGGGGGGGGAGGGGGCATTACCAGAGCGATTCAACCTTGCATTAACCTTGTCCTACAGTTTTAAATTTTCCAGTGGGACGAAGGGAAGACAAAGTGGTGGGCTGGATTCTGCACACACACACACACATACACACACACATACACAGAATCATCATTACTATATCTACAGGAACTTATCAATATCTTTCTTATTACTATTCTTATCACTACTTTTGTTTTAACTACTACTAATTCTACTTCAACTTCTACAGAACGAGAATGCACGTGAGCGCCTCAGGTAACTAATAAAGGTAAATAATAATAATAATCATGAATAGAAAGCCAGAAAGTCATCACTCTCATGAACTCTCTCCAAAGTTTGCATTCCATGTCTAAATAAGTAAATATATAAATGAACTCCCTCTTAATAGTTAGCCTTCAAAGTCTAAATATATAAATGAACTCCCTCTTAATAGTTAGCCTTCAAAGTCTAAATATATAAATGAACTCCCTCTTAATAGTTAGCCTTCAAAGTCTAAATATATAAATGAACTCCCTCTTAATAGTTAGCCTTCAAAGTCTAAATATATAAATGAACTCCCTCTTAATAGTTAGCCTTCAAAGTCTAAATATATAAATGAACTCCCTCTTAATAGTTAGCCTTCAAAGTCTAAATATATAAATGAACTCCCTCTTAATAGTTAGCCTTCAAAGTCTAAATATATAAATGAACTCCCTCTTAATAGTTAGCCTTCAAAGTCTAAATATATAAATGAACTCCCTCTCAATAGTTAGCCTTCAAAGTCTAAATATATAAATGAACTCCCTCTTAATAGTTAGCCTTCAAAGTCTAAATATATAAATGAACTCCCGCTTAATAGTTAGCCTTCAAAGTCTAAATATATAAATGAACTCCCTCTTAAAGTAATCATCCAGACCATTTCATCATTCCTGATTTAATGCAATCAAATCATAGCCATTAACGAGTATATCAACAATACGTCGTCACTTTTTGTATCCAGTCAGCCGTTTTTAAATAATCCGCAATCAAAATCTGCAAATTCCCCGAGTTCTCAAAACACTCAAGATTTGCAGACGCTCAGGCTCAGGCTCCGTGACGTAGCGAAAGGGAGGCTCCTATTCCCGCGCTTGATCAGAGGCACGTAAACACAGAGATAAATATAGTACTTGAAGATATTTGGGTGTTTCTGATAAGATTTTTTTTGCTATATGCCACATGCATGCATCCTTTATGGGTGCAGCATGCTTCCTTCCCACACACACGCCTGCACACCGACACCCTTCCCACACACACGCCTGCACACACGCCTCCCTTCCCACACACACGCTTGCATACACGCCTCCTTCCCACACACACGCCTCCGTCCCACACACACGCCTGCACACCGACACCCTTCCCACACTCACGCCTGCACACACGCCTTCACACCGACACCCTTCCCACACTCACGCCTGCACACACGCCTCCGTCCCACACACACGCCTGCACACCGACACCCTTCCCACACACACGCCTGCACACACGCCTCCTTCCCCCACACACGCCTGCACACCGACACTTCCCACACACACGCCTCCTTCCCACACACACGCTTGCATACACGCCTCCTTCCCACACACACGCCTGCACACACGCCTCCTTCCCACACACACGCCTGCAGACACGCTTCCTTCCCACACACGCCTGCACACCGACACCCTTCCCACAGACGCCTGCACACACGCCTCCTTCCCACACACACGCCTGCACACACGCCTCCTTCCCACACACACGCCTGCACACCGACACCCTTCCCACACACACGCCTCCTTCCCCCACACACGTCTGCACACCGACACCCTTCTTACACACACGCCTCCTTCCCACACACACGCCTGCACACACGCCTCCTTCCCACACACGTGTGTGTTGTGTGTGTATGTGAGTGTGTGTGTGCAGGAAGGGTGTTGGTGCGCAGGCGTGTGTGTGGGAAGGAGGCGTGTGTGCAGGCGTGTGTGTGGGAAGTGTCGGTCACAGCGACAGATTCACTGTCTGACACCGAAGTACAATCGCTCATCATAACATTTGCCGACAGGTGTCAGACAGAGTGTCTCCGGGCGTCCCTGTTCTAACGTCATCAATAACAGTCGTAGCCCTGTTGGAGGGAAGATTTTTTTTTCGCGCGCTTTTTACAAAAGTAGTGTTTTTACGGAAATAAGGCCTGGAAATCAATTATTTTTGGTGGATTAGGTGTTTTGAATGTACATTCAACATAATTAGGCAAAAAAAAAATGGGTCTGGACGATTACTTTAATAGTTAGCCTTCAAAGTCTAAATATATAAATGAATTCCCGCTTATTAGCATTCCATGACTAAATATATAAATGAACTCCCTGTAAAGTTAGCCTTCAAAGTCTAAATATATAAAATAAAATAACTGAAAAAAACCATTACGACTATTTTTGGTTTTTTAAAGTAGAATTTCGTGTACAAAATCCTACATTTTGCCCATTATTTCTTTTCGTTTAAATTTTGTTAATGCGATTTTCAAGAAACCATCAATGTATATAAATGTATGATATAGGGGGATTAGTATTATGTTTTTTGTGCGAGTGCTTTTATGTGTTTCGAATGAAGTCAAAGGTCAAACAGGTCAGATTCAAGGTCACGCCACAACACTATAAAAAATAATAAGGTACAGTTTAATCCACGCTAATCCATCTTTAAGAATTAATTTATTTTTGTCAATCCACTTCTCTTTACTAAATTTGTCTTATTATCTCAATACCTAACCACAAATCCATCCTTCGACAGCTTATCCTATACTCTTATCTCGCTATCCACCTTCTCCATCATCTCATCACCTTTATCCACTCACACAACAAATTACATCCATCATCACTATTCCACCTCGTCCACTTCTCAACCCGCCATCCAACTTTCATAGCATATCTCTTAGCTTCGATAAAATCCATGCATTCATCGATGCGTTTATCCTATTGGTGTCCTAACCGTAACTTCTTTCATCTCCACTAACGATTAATTCACCACTAAAGTCTAGTAGTGAGAAGTTAAGAGTACCACGTCATTTTGGCGATCACATGGAGGCTATGGGAAAATCTGACGTTAAACAGAAAGATGATGATGATATTGAGGAGTTATTTAATTTCCTCCCTTCGTGTCACTAATCCTACTCCTGTACTAAATTAATAAAACCCTACATGATAAAACTAGTACGTACATTGCCATTACTACTACTACTAGTACTACTACTCTTAAATCTTAATTGTGGTTTAGTATACTGTAACCATTCATCAAATTACATGTTAGATCATCACCCATGTCATCACTCAGCCCTATGATGCACCACTATCATCACTACTCACGCATCACTTCCTCCCCTGCAAGGCTACCACTAGCCAGGCGTCGTGGGTTCCCTCATGACCCACGCCCAGCCAACCCACGCCCTCACTTCCGCCACCCCTCCCACCCATCTTTCAATAATGCAACACTTTGGTCGTGTAGATACCGCCCTGACCTTTATCTTCACTCCCACTCACTCCCTTCCTCCCCCTCCCGACCGCTACCCTCCTTTTTCATCTAGTCTAGTGTCTGCTTCCTTTCCTCCCTTCCTCCCTCCTCCCACCGCACTATCAAAGCTCTTTTCCTCTCTTCGTCCCTCCTCCCACCGCACTAATAAAGCTCTATTTCGTTGCAACTTTCCTCCGGTCCACTGGTTTTTCTCTATCACGCCTCCCCCCCCCCCCCCGCCTATCACGCCTGTTGGTGCTAATGAAGGTGGTGGTGTTGCTGGAGTTGGTGCTGGAGGTGATCTGCGTCGCCTCCAAGGCCCCCCAGACTGAGGGTTTTCAGCTTGGTGTGGTGCTCAAGGCTGCGGGTCATGTGGTAGGTGTAGTGAGACTTGTGGACGAATTTCTTGTTGCAGATCTGGCAAGAGTACGGCTGGTCTCCCGTGTGGCGGCGCTGGTGCTGCTTGGCGTGGCTCCGGCGCAGGAAGAGCTTGCCGCAATATGTACACGCGTGCTTGCGATTGCCCGTGTCCCCTGCTGGCACCGCCCCAACAAGGCCGCAAGCCCCTGACAGACCGGTAATCATCCACTGCAAAGAGACACGCCGCTGCGTCTCAGTCATGTCCAGTGAGAGGGGGGTGAGGGAGGGGGGCTGTGTGTGGCAGTAATCGTGCTGCCCCTATAAGGCAACACGCCTCAAAAGCTACAGGGCAAGGCAAGGGCACCTCTGTAACACCTGGCAGGGTATCCTACACACCTTCTAGGCAACCTATCAAGGCATACACAGGTTACACTCCAGACAACACCCGCGCGCACTCCACAACACTGGTGGGAGGCAAAGTACCTAATATATTAGGTACTTTAGTGGGAGGGTGAGGCAGTAGGCCTATACAGATGAGGGGAGTGTTTCTGCTTTCTTTATAGTACAACGCGTCAAGGCACAGGTTCCTCCCACCCCATTACCAGGGTGACCCTCCCCGCCTCGCCCCCCCCCCACAATACACGCCGCAGCCCCGCCACTGGCCGTGACTGTGGCCCCCAACAAGGTCATCAGCGTGCCCCCCCCCTCCCTCCCCCCCAGCAGGGTACGGCCTGAGATCGGCCGCTCCTTCTCTAACCAACAGGTCGATTTCATAGTAGGAAAAAGAAATAGATAAAAACAAAATGTTGTTTATTTTTCAACACAAAATAATCTAGATTATTTCAAGCATATCCAACATATTAGTATCTTTAGGAAAAAAAACCTCTTAGACCCTTGTGTTCTCCAGTTAAGTGAAGCGAGCAGCAGCAGCAGCAGCAGGCCTTCACAAAAGGTTAGCGGCGGCCGGGCAGCGTATGGCATGGTTTTTGCAGTTACTCTTCTGGGCAAAGCCGCGACCGCAGTGCTGGCAGTGGTAGGGCCGCTCGCCCGTGTGCAGCCGCTCGTGGTCGTTCAAGTGGTCCTTACGTTTGAACTTCTTATAGCAAAAGCGACAAGAGTACGGCCGCCACTCAGGGCTGGGGATAAAGCGCGTGAGTAGCGAGTGGTCGTCAGCGGCGCCGGGAGGGCAGGCGGCGGCCATCGCACCACCGCCGCCGCAGCCACTTGGCCCGCCCACAGGCACATAGTCGCCTACTACTGCCCCAAAGGCCGCCCTCTGCAAATGAAGGAACACTGCCGTCACTCTCAAGCTGCCAGGCACCCCCAGGCTGCCCTCCCCGCACTTTGACACCCCTCACGCTACCTCAGGAACTATGGGCATTTGACACAAAGGTTGGCTGGGTGGCTGCGCGGAGCAACCAACTCATTAGTAAAATATATACGATAACTTTCCAAGCTTTCTTACTGTGTTTATACTGGATGTGTATATGTGTAGTAAAAATATATTGGCACATTGTTATAGCTATGGTTAGACTGACTAGCTTCCAGCTCTACAAGCACTGCGCTCCACCAACGGTACAAGCACTATTGAAGCAACGGTACCCCACCGCGGACACCTCTACACAACACTGATCCGGGCACCGACCCGACCACCACCACCGCACCACCCCACCCCTCCCATCCCCTCCCCCACCCACGACCACACGGGGCGCTGCACCGCCGGCCAGGCACGCGACCGGCCACTCTCTCACTATCACGCTGAGTCGGGCACTGCCGACGACGACGCCGCCATCTTCTTCCTCATTCTCTCTCGAAATTTCCTCTGTCGCAGCTGCCCGCTGATGAGCCTTTCCAGCTCTTTCTGCAGGCGTTCAGCCTCGTTCCTGCGGGAGCCTATTTTCACCTCCACCTTGGCGGCCTCCAGGTCACTCAGCGTGCCCGACTCCAACATGGCCTCTAGCGTGGCGGCCTCCGCCTTCAGGAAACTCATCTGAGTCCTGATCCTGTCCTGACGGTAGCGGCCGCGCCCCGCGTGGTGGTGGGGGGGTGAGTACAGATGGCCCGGGGGAATGGTGACGGCAGCGGCGGCGGCCATGAGGGGAGAGGAAGGAGGAGAGGAGAGGGGCACCAACTTGCCCCCAAACCCTCCGAACAGAGTGTGGGGTCCAGACTGGCGGGCCGCCGAGAGAGCAATGTGGGCCGCAGGGGAGAGGGGAGAAGCCGCCATAGAGGAAAATGGGCCCAACAACTGGAAAAGGGAGAGAGACTTGTGTCAGGCCACTCCCTGGGCATGACGACTGCTGGCCCGCTGGCCCCGCTGGCCCCCCGACCCTCCGTGACCGACTGAGCGGCGGCGAGCAAGGCGATCGACTCCCCGGCGCGGGAAGCGAGGCGACACCTACCTAGCTAGCCTATGTCGCTACAGTGTGTTACGCCAGGTGCGCCGAGGCGGCAGAGTAAGGTGAGCACCTTGTACCTTGTGATACAACAGGATCTGTGAGTCCAAAGTTCTTCACAAAGCCAAGTCTTAATCCCTGCACCAGCTACAAGTATACATTCAAAGAACTTGCAAGAAGGGAATTTCACCGTCACAGCATGAAGTGGCCGGGGCACCAGGCCGCCAGGCACTTCACAGCACACAGAACAGACACACACAGAGGTATACGGACGTAACACACGTCACCATGCTGATAATGGTAGGCTCAAATGGACCTTTTATATAAAATTGATCTCTTGTGGTGAAATTCTCTCTTTTCAAGTACACAAATACAATATCAACAGTTACATGGGCAGCTTACTTCAGTCCCAGGTCGCGCCGTGAGCCACAACTCTGAGGTGACCAGTGACGCCCCGGCATGGCGGAGCACAACACAACGTAACACATGACGTAACACAAGCACCGCCACGACCTCGGACTGAAGTAACTTGCCTCAGAGATCAAAGAGTGACTCCTCCTCTAACCTTCAAGTCTCAAGCATAGTGAAGAAGCTGAGACCGCAAAGCCGGCCTCGCATACTACCCCCCCCCCTCAAGGATGACCCCAACACCCCCCTGTGCCTCCTGACATGTGTGCGTGTGTGTGTGGCGGGGGTGCCGTCTTCCACACTCCCTTCATGAGTAGTCACCCGTGCACAAGGCCGCTATAAAGGATCAATGACCTTTATGTATTGCTATTTTTATTCCCTTCCAGTGCAATGACACTTGAACTTTTAGTGCACAAGATGGGTTCAAGTTCTTCCTTCATGTATATATAGTTCAAAAACATTACTTAGTGCAATAATTCTGTAAAAATTAGATGCAATGAATAAGAAAAAGAAACTACGGTACTTAATATTTTTTTCTCCTTTAATAGTGAAGGACAATTGAGTGTATTTTTCTTTTATAGTGAAGTGAACAATATTTTTTTTTTATAGTGAAGTGAAGCCTTTTATAGTGAAGTGAAGAACAATGGAGTAGTTTTCTTTCCCTTTTATAGTGAAGTGAAGCCTTATATAGTGAAGTGAAGAACAATTGAGTAGTTTTCTTTCCCTTTTATAGTGAAGTGAAGCCTTTTATAGTGAAGTGAAGCCTTTTATAGTGAAGTGAAGAACAATTGAGTAGACTGAGTGATGGGAATTTCTTTTTAGTCTCTTTGGATTATCTCATGACAGGGAGGAGGGGGGGAGGGAGGACAGCCCCGAGTAACCAACAAACACACACACACTGAGGCACAAGGTCGCATTAGAGGAGGAGTCAATAATGTACCAACAGGAAGGTAAACACGTGTGTGTGTGTGAGTGTGTGTGAGTGTGAGTGTGAGTGTGGTGTGAGTGTGAGTGTGTGTGTGTGTGTGTGTGTGTGTGTGTGTGTGTGTGTGTGTGTGTGTGTGTGCGCGTGTGTGTGTAGACGAAAAGGAAGAATAGGAGAAGAGAAAGAAGAAGAGAAAGAGAAGAGAAAAGCGGGGAAAAGAAAAAGAAAACGCGAATAGATGAGAAGCTATGGATGGTGATGAGAAAGTAATATAAGTGTCTGTCTGAATGTCTGTCTGCCTACATAACTGGTTGTGTGTGTGTTGGGGTGGGGTGTGGGGGTGGGGGTGGGGGTGGGTGGGTGGGTGGGTGGGTGGGTGGGTGGATGGGTGGTGGGTGGGTGTGTGTGTGTGTGTGTGTGGTGTGTGTGTGTGTGTGTGTGTGTGTGTGTGTGTGTGTGCGCGCGTACTAATGGCTTCTAAATAATGTACTATTCCTGATGTTTGTCCATATACACGAATGCATAGTATTGGTGAAGAATTTTGAGTCATTCTAAGTGTTCCCGGGTGAAAAAATCATTACAAAAATCAAAGGTAGCAATAATGAGGTGGTAGCAATTTTTCCCCCTTGGTCAGTCCTGTGTGTGAAAAAAAAAAAATGTCATCAAACTCAAATCAGGTGTCAATGGAATCAATCACTGTGGTGGATATCATTGTGGCAGTGTGTGGTGGTGTGTGTATTGATCTAACTGCAGCATACAGGGCCTGAGGTATACTCATAAGGTCCTGTCTCCGTATCTATAGCCATCCGGTATTGTTTTACATTAAATTGATGGCCTACAATTTTGACTTCTTAATAGTGTCAAGTGTCTTTTTGTAATATTGATTCCTTTTGTTTCTTGGGCACAAATTATATGTACTTTCACATGTACTACCGTTATCACCTCTTCTAGTCCCGTCCAGGTATCTTAAAAGGTGTGCAGTTGACTTTATATAAAATTGTATGTGGCATTGTGCAGTATGAGTAATGTGGTGAGATCATAACACTGTACCTATAGCATAATATAGTGTACCTTCCTCATGGTGTATGGTGTCATGGTTCCTCATGGTGTATTGTATGGTGTTACGTCTTTGTATGTATGGTGAGTCACAGTGGAAACGTAGTTATGGTGTGTGAGTAATGATATGCATGGAAGGTTGATGTAATTTTTCCCTCCTGTAGGTGTAACACTGAAGGATTATCTTAATGATGATGATAATGATGATGTGGTGGTGTGTGTGTTGGTGGTGTGGTGTGTGTGTGTGTGTGGGGGGGGGAATGTGTGTTCATAGTGACGTGCTCTCTCTCTTCTCCTCTCTCTCTCTCTCTCTCTCTCTCTCTCTCTCTCTCTCTCTCTCTCTCTCTCTCTCTCTCTCTCTCTCTCGCTAACCCTTCTAATCTCAAGACAATGCTAGTCACAACACTCGTAACCATCAATACAGCTTTGAGACCGACACTTATACACACTTTTTGACACTTTTACACACTTTTTGACTCTTACACACTGTCCACCACTAATCACACCCTCTACAGCACCATCAGGAGTCTCATTATACCTCAAAATACTGAATCATACACTATTCCAAATCCTCCCTAACATTTGGCACCATAGCATTTTTTTGGAAGAGAAGTGACTAAAACAAACATTTACCACTTCTAGACCTTATGTTCCCCTCCTACGCTAACTAGATAAGGCTACACTACCCCTTTAATAACTATCATGGCATTAATCTCCTTGGCTGTCTCCTTGGTGTTCTATAGATAAAACCGTCACTTTCCACTTCTATAGACCTTATGTCCCCTTCCTATATTAACTAGATTAGGTCACACTACCCCTTTTATAGCTACCACGGCATAAATTTAATCTTTTTGGCTGTCTCCTTGGTGTTCTTTAGACAAAACCGTCACACTTTCTACTTCTATAAACCTTATGTTCCCTTCCTATATTAACTAGATAAGGCCACACTACCCCTTTTATAGCTATCATGGCATAATTTATGTCCTTGGACGTCTCCTTGGTGTTCTTTAGACAAAACCGTCACACTTTCCACTTCTATAAACCTTATGTTCCCCTCCTATATTAACTAGATAAGGCCACACTACCCCTTTTATAGCTATCAAGGCATTAATCTCCTTGGATGTCTCCCTCTTGTTCCTCCCACGTCACACAGGACATCTTCAAAAACTACTTCAAAAAAAAAACATCCATTTTTTTTTTAAACCTTTCAAAACTTCCCAAAAAAACTTCCAAATCTTCTTCCAAAAAACTGTCCAAAACTTCTTCCAAAAAAAACTTCAAAATTTATTCCAAAAAAAATCCTTCCGATTCTTCTTCCAAAAAAACCTTCCAAATCTTCCAAAAAAAACTTCCAAATCTTCCAAAAAAAAAACCTTCCAAATCTTCTTCAAAAAAACCTTCCAAATCTTCCCAAAAAAAAATTCCAAATCTTCTCTTCCATCTTCGTTACAAAAATTACATCTGGAGGGTTATTAACTTGTTATTTACCTATCAACCACCAGGGTATTAATGCATCAAGCAGCTATATGCCATCACTATCCCATTTGTATCCCATTCTCCCCCTCTCTTCATCTCTCTCGTCCCTACCAAGACCAATCACCACCTAGATTACTACTTCAGCTATAAACAGTGACTTTTTTTTTTAGTCGCCTGCTGTGCCTCGTCCCCTAATCATGCATTCTCGCCCTCTGAATAGAAGCTTTGCCGATAAGTACACGTGCAAGGCATCTTAGTTTGTGTATGGCCTACAATCTTGACTTTTATTAATAGATTGCTTTGTACTGTCTCTTGACCACAAATGATGTACTTTTAAAATCTATTCACTTATGCTTGTGATCTTTTTTTCTTCCTTCTGTTTAACGTCAGATTTTCCCATAATTTCTTACGAGGTTAGACGGCCGATGATCATTCACGTTATTATACCTTAGAGCACAATGGTATCCGTCAAGAGCTCAACTACTAAAAGCTCCACGTAACTGCATAGGCTACATCATCTACACATCCATCGCCATTCTTGCCACATACAACAGGTTTCCCACAAGCTCGCAGCCCTTCAACCCCATGTCCAGTCAGCACCCTCGTCCCCTCCCCCAGGCCACCCCAGCACATGGCCTCCTGTGTCTGGCTATCATTGAAGACTAAAAGGCACACTACACCACCATCACACAGCCATACATAGGCAACAGTGTTACTCGCAGTGAAAAGCCATGATACACCCACTTCTGAGGAAGGCGAGGGATCTGGTACTTAGTTCATTGTCTGGTGACGACGATGGGTCTGATGCCCGTATTCGTAGTCACATACCATCGTTGTACGTGGTCATTGTTCACTTTTTGTCTTGTCCTAATAAATCAATATGTCATGCCAGCTCTGTTGTGATTGCAATAGGAGTACTGTATGATTGCTCTAGTACTTTCCATGTCAGCTACAAGATCAAGTGAATAATTTTGACTGAGTAGAAATGGAACAAAATCATAGCAATTACCACGAGCAATCATGGTATGTGACTACGAATACGAGCATGAGTCTGACAGCCCTTGAATGATGGCAAACATCTTATAATTGTTCGTTATATTTACATTTCATTATATTTGTATATCTTACATTTGTATATTTGCTTAATCTTGCATGTTAACTTATATTTCAACAAGAACATTGCAAAATTCAATGATCCAAGACTTCCGACAGGCAGCAGAAATGCAAAGTAAATTGTGAAAATGCTGAAGTCATAAATGATTTGCAATAATTTGTTATCAATTCCACACTATCTTTAATGACACACGGGAATGATACTTCTGCATAAACAACCCAAGTGGTGCCATTTCGAAATAAAAATAATTGGGTCATGAAGACTTCCGTAACCTTCCTCAACCACTTACTCGTCAACCCTACTTCTTAAATTCCACAGACACATCATTGAGCCTTCCTACATCACATAATTCCACTTACTACTCGAACAAAAGTAAAATTCCCTACTACCCGTTCCTTCACTAAAGTTTTCCCTAAATTCTGCGAGGGTAGTTCACTGGTCTCTTTAATTGTTCTTACATTTCAGTGAGGCTTGCCACAAACACTCCATCACTGCACGACTCAAAGCTCAATGTTAAAATTCATAATCAGTACGATGATGCTGGTTTTATGACCCACGGCAGAATTTTGAGATTCCAAATAAGTTGGGATTCACTTACTTTCATAATCAGAGATAATTGAACACATCCACACCAAGGAACCTTTATCCTGTATATAAAGTATGACTAACTATACAAAAATCTCAATTCCATTATTTTCCTTTTTATGCAATAATGGATTATAATAATGGAAAAAGAAGGCAGCTTATGAATAGACGTATATTCATTACAGGAAAAAGTTGTGCAAAAAAAGTGGTTAACTTGTCAGCATAAAATCTTAATAAATTTGACCATTGTAAAGCTCTCACGAGAAAATCTTTGTTTTGGCATATTTATCCAAACTGCTGACACTTAACAACCCATGACACACAAACCATCCAAACTACTAATCACTGCCAACGCACAGCTCATTTAACGCAGCACACAACTCATCGGGTTCCTACACTAACAGTATCCTTCTATCCCCTGCCCTCACACTGCCTGGCAGCAGCATCTCGGTGGCTACCATGGCATGGAGTCCTAATAAAATAATGATGAAATACTTTGCCTCGCTATCTCTTTCAATATGGTACAAGCTTGACCTATGGGAGACAGACCTGCCGTATCTACAAGTACACCCTGTATTGAAAGGGCCACAAGTCCTAACATCATCATCATCATCTTTCTCTTTGACGTCAGATTTTCTCATAATGTCTTATGAGGTTAGACGGTCTATGATACGCTTCCAATTATCCCAACACATGACGACACCCAGATTCCCTTTCCAATCATGTTTGACTTTCCAAACGTCGCTCTGCCCCTGCGTCCTCACCAACACTCCTGCACAGTCACTTCAATACTCACGCCCCCATGCACACACATACCACTTTCAGGCTTGAGCAGTCCTGGATGTGTGTTGATGTGTGTGTGTTTGTGTGTATGGGTGGGTGTGTATGTGTGTGTGTTGGTGTGCTTACTTCCTGTTTGCACATGAAGGATGTAAATACAGGGAATGGAACACTCACCATTGCAGGGTCACCGGTGGCTGGCATGGTGCCGTCGCTGTGAGGTAACAGTACTTCAGGAAAATTGGGGGGGTTTTCTGTCCCCAAAGAGGACTCCCCCCCTCCCCCATCCCCCTCCACACCCCAGTCCCCTTCATCCTCTTCACCCAGGTCAACCACATCTTCTTGCTTTATTTCCTGCAAAAGAGATCACATATACACAATTAGTCACCCGCAAGAATGTCAATAAATAACCCGCATCAACCCTTGTCATTTCCACAAAAAGTCATACACATGGACATACAAAAATCACATGACATATTATACACTTACAAATTCTGGCTCTTCTTTTGAGTGCTGGTGTTTGTGCAGCCCCGAGGGACCGGGTGACGGCTCCTCCCCTTTAAGGCCGTGAGCGAGGGGGTCAACTTGGGACGCCGCGTTGTCACCCCCACTGGCCGATTGCTGCTGCTGTTGCTGCTGCTGCTGACAGTTGCCCCCACCCGCCTTGGCACTTAGACTAGGTGTTGTGCTGGTGTTCTGTTCACTGAGGCCACTGAGACCACTCTGTATGCTGGTTCTGCTGTCCTCGTCCAGAGTGGCCTCGACAGGGGGCATGCCAACCTGGGAGGAGTTGGAGGAGGGAGGGGGTTGTGGGGAGCGAGATCTAGATAGCTGTGTGGCGGCGGGGGGATGCGAGGATGCTGGCTGGCTGGCTTGGGGGTGGGAGGCGGAGGATTGGGGGGGCGATCGGTCTCTAGGTCGCGGTCTTTTGGCAGGGGGGCTGTGGTGGTCCAACTGTGTTCTGTTCTCTCTTCTCTCCCTTTCCCTGTCCCTCTCTCTCTTAGGAGTAGGTGGGTCATCAGGCACAGCTAATCCTTTTATTTGTAGTCCTTCAGCAGTTTTTATAAGAGATCCTAGACTAGATTGAGGAACATTCACTTCGCCATTATACATAAAATCCAGTAGAGCTTCGAGATCACGTGACGTCACATCTTTCATGAACACTATTGGATGTTTACTCGGATTTTTGGTAAACATCTGCTTAAAATAGTCACTACAGGTACTTAGCACAAACTTGTGAGCTGCATATAGCTTCCCACCACAGGCCAATGTGGCATCCACAAAGATTTCCTGCAAAACAAACAAACCAAATACATAAATATACAAGTAAGGATATAGAAATGACATCACATTTTGATCCACACAACATTGTGAAAATTCCTTGGATGGAATAGAATCACTCACATTAATCTCAGTTTGACACTGCAATATGATTATATATGTATCACATTTTGAAATGCTAATGCTGCTTCCACATGCAGTTTTCTTTTGTAATTCTCTTTAACATAAAACAGCCCTGTCAGTCCCTTATGGCACAGTCATGTTGCCTCCCAAACACCCGACTCAGACATTAAAAGTCACCCTTACATCTAAAGCTCGTGCCCGTGTTTGTTTCCTATGTCTAGGCCACAAATCTAAACCCATCTTCCAAGGCAGTGGCAATACAAGGTTCAGTAGACCCCAAACCCCAACACAACAAAGAGGTGGCCGCTGGCTGCCCCCGGATTACCTGTTCCCGCAGGAATGTGAGGATGTCCACAAAGTGCGCCTGGTGGTTGTTCCACTTCAGGGAGAGAAGCTCCTCAGTCATCTTGCCACACCTGGGAGAAAGGCAAGCACAGGTTAGTTTCCTGACATGGTGAGACCTAAGAGTCATGAGTGACCCACGGATGTGTACAAGTTACAGGAATGCATAGAAATTTAGAAAATAAAGTAATTCTTAAGGTGGATAATTATTGAGCTATTACCAACACCATAAAAATGGAATATGTGAACAAATTAAACTGATGTTCTATGTACAAATGACTACAGAAATAGAAATCTACACATTTTTTAAGAAAATGCCTGATGAGGCCTCGTTCCTGACGTGATTTTTGAACATTTCAAAAAATTGTTGCGTCAGCCCACGTCAGTTACCCTGAACATGTGGCAAGTGTTACCCTGTTAAGTTACGTCAGTTACCCTGAACACGTGGCAGTGTTGTAGCCATGACGTGGACCTGTCTTTGTCTGACGTGGCTCACGAGGCATTAACGCCGCTGACAAAATCGCTAATCGCTGACGCGAAAAAATTCCCGCATCAACCAGCGTCAGGCAATTTTTTCGGATTGCTGCATCAGATTGCTGTGTTATTTGCTTCTCTTTGCTGTGTTATCGCTGTCCTTCAACCCCGGCCATGAGGTGGGTTAAAAGAGTACTGAGGTTTAAGTAGCAGTGGTTGATAATGTGTTAGGAGCTGTTAGGAACGAATAGTAGCGCGTAATAACATAACTCCACGGTTTATGGAGCTGTCGCCGATGGAAATTCTCGCCGAAACACGAACCGATAACTCCAGCCGACGTGAAAATTTTAACCTAACCTGGACATTGGCCCCTAACTTATCAAGCTAATGCTGGTATTTCATTCCTGAATGCAGAAACAAAGGTAAAACCTGATAAAACCTGATTGAATGTGTATATTGGGTCATGTAATATCAATAATTGGAATACGAGTTCCGATCGGCAACAGTTCCAGGTACTGTACCACCTCCACTAACCCCGCCTTCCTAACTTTTACTATCCTTATCGAAAATCACGTATTGAGTTAAGACACATACCTGATGGGGTTATAGTTACCGACTCTATTATTTAAGATTCTATTCTAAGATATTCGGTGTTGATGAAGTTCCGTGAGTGATTTTGCCTAAACAACTGTCAGATTAGCAGAAAAAAGTGGTTAGAAATGCATGGAATTGGCACAGAAAGGGATAAAAGGGGGTGAGAAATGTAGATGAAAAGATGAGTAGAAAACAAAGAGAAAAGAAGATGAGGATGATAAAAAGGTGTTAGAAATGCATGGAATTAGCAGAAGAAAAGCCGTCGGAATACCTCACAAGTAAAATAAGAACATAAGAAAATAAGGAAGCTACAAGAGGCCGCGAGACCTATACATAGTTCCTGTTACTTAACACTACCTACATCCACCTTTCATCCCCTTCCATGAAATTGTCTAGCCTCCTTTTAAAGCTCCCTATTGACTCCGCACTAACTACCTGACGACTGAGTCCATTCCAATCATTTACCACCCTATTTGTGAACCAGTTTCTCCCTATTTCTTTTTTAAATCTATGCTTTTCCAGCTTGAATCCGTTACTTCTTGTTCTAAGAAACATAAGGAAAGAGTAACATAAGAAAATAAGGTAGCTACACGAGGCTGTAAGACCTACACGAGGTAGTTTCTGTAACAGTTATGTTCCCCCGGTAGCTACCCCAAACCCAAAAGGAAGGATGAACAGCTGTTTGGGCTTGCCGCCGACTGCCCTGGCCTGGATTCGAACTAGGGATGTACCGGATATCCGGTTGCTATCCGGCCTTTTTTTTTACTATCCGGTATCCGGCTATTCGATATCCGGCCTTACTTGAAATATCCGGCTATCCGGCCGGATAACCAGATATTGCCTTAAACGACTACTTACTAAACTATACAAGTCAAATTCGCTTCTTATCCTGTGAATTTTCCCCCACAAAGGCAACTCTCGACAGCCTATTCATATAGTTAACGTGTATTAAAGCAAAATAATGCAAATTTTATTCTTTTACGCTTTTGAATCGACGGACAGGAAGGCTTTCGGTAAAAAAAATGGCTCTTCTTCATCTTCTTGTGACCTGTCACTCGTGCACCGATGGCCTGAATACTTTCCTTTTCTATTCATCGCTTACGTCTATTTACTTTGGCAGTTCTGCCCCTGTATTGCTTACACATTTCTCGAGATACTTCTATCTACAGTACTGTTCCAGTTATTTCTAGCACTCAGATCCAACAGCTTTTCACTCTCAAATTAAAACAACTGAACTTCAAATTAAAACAAGTGAATCTCAAATTAAAACAACTGGTTTAAATTAAAACAACTTTAGTTTAAATTAAAACTGAAGTTTAAATTAAAACTGAAGTTTAAATTAAAACTGAAGTTTAAATTAAAACAACTGAAGTTTAAATTAAAACAACTGAAGTTTAAATTTAAACGACTGAAGTGTATATTAAAACAACTTAAGTCTAAATTAAAATAACTGAACTTCAAATTAAAATAACTGAACTTTAAATTAAAATAACTGAACTTTAAATTAAAATAATTGAATTTCAAATTAAAAGAAAAAATTAATCTATTATATTTTGAAATTCATTTGTTTTATTTTAGTTCTGTTATTCTAATTTGAGAGTGAAAAGGTGTATTATGAAAACCCCCAGAAGAGTAACATATTTCTTTCTGCAAACTTTTTCTTATCTTTACCAGTGCTGCCAGCAAAGGTGAGAGGGGAAATTTTTTTTATGAAAAGATATACCACTTTTAAATATTTTTACACAGCATATTACATAGATAAAGCAACACAGGATGAAGTAACGTATAATAATTTTTTTTGGCACTCAAAAATGTTTAGCACAAAAAAATTGTCCCTCGAAAATTTTTGGCAAACATTTTTGACGAAAACTTTTGGCACTTAAAATGTTTTGGCACTCAAAATCTTTTGCACTAAAAAGATTGACTCAAATTTTGTTGGCACTCAAAAAATTGTCACTCGAAAAAATTTTGCACTCAACATTTTTTGGCACTAAAAATTTGGCACTCGAAATTTTTTGGCACACAAAATGTTTTGCTATTTTATAGCTACAGAGTGAGGGAGGAGTGACAGCCTGGGGGTACTACGTAGTATCCCCAGGCTGTCACTCCTCCCTCACTCGCTAGCTATAAAATGCCAAAAAGAATTGAGTGCCAAAAATGTTTGAGTGCCAATTTTTTTAGTGGCAATTTTTTGAGTGCCAAAAACTTTTGAGTGCCAAAAAATTATGGTGCTAAAAATTTGCCAAAAAAATGAGTGCCAAAAGATAACGTGCTAAAAAATGAGTGCCAAAAATTTGAGTGCCAAAAAATGTAAATACCAAAAAAATTGAGTGCCAAAATTTTGTGAGTGCCCAAAAATGTTCAGTGCCAAAAATTTGAGTACCAAAAAATTTTGAGTGCCAAAAAATTGAGTGTCAAAAATGTAACTTGTTTTCTTGTGTATAACCATAGGTGGGCGTTACCGCGATAACGATATCGGGTTATCGGTTATCAGATATTTTTTTCCCCCGCGTTATCGATTCATCGGTATCGCCGATACTTTTGGTTCCAAACTAGCGATAATCGATCATTTTATATTTTGTTCCAGTTTAGCACAGGGGCGAGCCGCGCGTGCCTTGGAGGCAGAAATAGGTAGGTCCGAGCTGGGAACCTGGGAAGTTTAAACTTTCAAATGTAGTTATTTTACTTAAAAATAGTACTTCTCATTAGTGAAGAGACAGGATAAACATTGAATTTAGAAGATATTAGTGTGCAAAAGGTAAATGAAGGGTTTTCTAAGTTTACTGATAGCATTTAAGGATTTTTATTTAAAATATCAATATCGTTATCGCTAGTATCGGAATTTTGGATTTATCGGTTATCGCCTTATCGGGCGATAAATTTATCGCTAGTTATCGAGTATCGGTTATCGCCGATAAGGTTATAGTTATCGATTTATCGGGTATCGTGATAAATTCTTTCGTTATCGCGCCCACCTATGTGTATAACTACAGTATGTGTACTAACATACACGGAATATCTATACGTTACTTCATCCTGTGTTGCTTTATCTATGTAGTATGCTGTGTAAAAGAAAAAGTTTTCAGGAAGAAATGTTACTTTTCTGGGAGTTTTCATAATACACCTTTTCACTCTCAAATTAGAACAACAGAACTTCAAAATAAAACAAATGAATTTCAAAATATAATAATGATTTTTTTCTTTTAATTTGAAATTCAATTATTTTAATTTGAAGTTCAGTTATATTAATTTGAAGTTCAGTTTTTTTAATTTAAACTTCAGTTGTTTTAATATAAACTTCAGTTGTTTTAATTCAAACTTCAGTTATTTTAATTGAAACTTAAGTTGTTTTAATTTGAGTGAAAAGGTGTAGTTCCGTATATATATACAGACAACCCTCGGGATCGGATCCGTCCTCGGACCAGTCAGCAAATAATCTTGTTTGACATAAAACACGGGTATTAGGTGGTGAGCCTACGACGAGAGTATCTCTTCAAACAAGTTCTTGGGTTCAATTGCAATTGGTCGCAAAATACAAAAATAGTACAGGTGTCCCTCATTTCACGCAACCTTTACGAGAGTACAATAATGTAACAAATAATTATATACGGTACAGTGGAACCTCTATATTCGAACGACCATTTGCTCAAACAATCCAATAGTCTACCATGTTAGTTCAGAAACACATTTCCTATATTCCGACATCGCTCCAATAACCGAACCAAAAATAATCGGCCGTACGGTACAAGAACAACAACAGTCACATGGTCAGTTTGTTTCCAGCTCACGATCAACAAACATCTCGAACTTAAGCTCCATCGGCAATGTCATGCTTACCATCTTAAGTAAGAACCTAAGAAAATAAGGAAGCTACAAGAGGCCGTGAGACCTACACGTGGTAGTTCCTGTGGTAAGATGGGTTCATGAGGGAAATCCAAAATGAAAATAATCCTCAATCAAAACATAAGTAGTTACACTATTCCTCAAAAACAATCCTGTTAGAAATTTTTAGTCTGAATAACCCAATATATGAAGGCTTTCAGGTGGAAAATCTCTCATTTTTCTACCTTCGTTCAGCCTCTACAACTACACATAGAAAAGCAAAGTTGTATGGGATGAAGGATACGAATCAGATAATAGATGAAAAAAATAAGTTTCACTGATTAATGCAAAAAAAAAAAAATATATATTATTAATGACTCCAAAATAATGGAAGAAATTAAATCCTGCGAGCCGTATTCCTCTGATGAAGCCCAGTAAAGGCGAAACTAGTCAGGAATAAAAGTACTCACTTCCCAGCCCCTGTCTCCTCCATCACCTGTTTTAAAACTGTCAGTATGTCTACATATCAAAAATTAAAAAGGAAGATTAGGGATAAAATTGTCCCTCTCCCTCAGCTCCATGAAAGTTTTGTGATTCATTACTCTGGGCGTTATATTTTCTTGGTGAAATTGTGATCATGGCCCCAAAGAACGAACACCAGAAGGGCAATTACCTGATATGTCAATAGGTGACTCCCATTCCAAGCAATAACATCCCTCCTCCTCCTTCATCTTCCACTTAATTAAGCCATCATCACTCCTCAGTAAAGGTAAAGTGCGGTAAAATTTTCATATCTTGCATGTATTTATGCTTATGACAGTTTTCAAATGTGATTTTATGCATGTAATTATCATCTCAATTATCTCATCTCATCAATTCTGAGATTCGAATTCTGCCTTCAAACTGAGGGCTGACCATCATAGAAAACGGACCCTCACCTATACCTCACAAGGTGTCACTATAAAAATCCAGCCTGCGCCAACCAACGGACGGAGGGCCAACCAACCATCACGTCCCTCCATATGATAAAATAGCCTACTGGCGCTATAGGCTTCAATGTATAAAAATAAAAAAAAAAATAATAAATTATCAGAAGCAGGGCATAACCACACATTTCTGCCTCACTCCGCTCTTCCAAGGCAGATAAAAACATAAAATTGGGGAAATAAAAAATACGCAGCTGTGTAACTAGCATCTACTGCATCAAATACACGGGAATACTAGAAGCAATGGTAGGTTGAGATGATTGCAATGATAGTCCATGTATTTGTAATGGTGAGAATACACTACAGTAAGCTATCGTAAAGGGTTAGCTTGTGAAGGGCAGATTATTCCTAACTACATTAAATTCTATATTATAAATTCAAACTCTAAGTAACAGCATCTCAATTTCCATCACGAAATGTGTGGTCAAAGAGGGAAGTCTTATTTAACATTTATATCAATCTTACTTCATGATGTGACTACCTCAAGGTTTTTGATCATCAGTTTTTGGCTGGCCATGCTAATAAATCTTATCAATACAATATATATATAGGAAGAAAAAAGATCATTAACAATAAAAAAAATTTAAATAGCTTTGTGCAGTTTAAACCAATAGCTACACGATCGGTGGTTTTAAGTATCCTGAACGTTTCCTTCTCATCATAAGGAGTATTTCTAACCCCTATAGCAGCCGTCGGAAATGAAAAATAACATAAGGGGGGATCGAGGGGGGGGGACCCCCTCAGCGAGGTTAGGTTACGCAGTCAATGTCCAGGTTAGGAACTGGCAGGGGGGTCTGGGGCCCCACCAGTTAGGTCAGGAAAGTATTGGTCAATAAGGAGTATTGGTTGAAACTGCATATTCACCAAAATATATAATCAACTAACAGGCTACGCCCACAGCCATTTCACTAAACACCGATAATTACCACAAAAGCTGAAAGAAATCCACATGTTTAATATTCTGTTTGACAAATAATAGTAAAGTCACCACAAATAAATACTGAAGAATTGTATCGTACAACACAACAATCATGAGCAAAACTGAGACAAAAAAACACGCCACCGCTTGTGTCCCGTTAGACAAAGCCTCCCAGCGGCTCCCCAGCAATGCACTGTTTGGCGTGCATACATCCCGCTCCCCGCCACCACCACTGCAACACTCGCACCACCACGCTAACACAACAATAGGCACACGAGGGGCTATCAGGACGCCAAGACGCCATGAGATAACACAAAGCAAGACGCCGGAACCCACCCGGAACACCGCGTCCGTCCACCCTGACAGGGAACGCACCTCACACGCCCTCCACACACACAGGCAAATGCTACAAATCCACCTCCTACTCCACCTTGCGTCACCTCGGCGTTGAGGGGCCACCATATCCACCTCCCAGCCAGGGATGTCATGTAACAGTAGTCCCTCGCATCTTCCTCCTACGGGAAAATGCTAAGCAGGTTCAAGATGGCGACATGATCACCTCCCCAAGCTGCGCGTCCACTTCCACCCCGACCACCTCCACACAGCCCTCCACTCATCTCCTTACCTCCACTGGCCGCCCCCCGCCTTCCATGGACACCCAGGATTCACCAAACACCAAGTAACGTCAACAACACGGCTTACTTACATGTATATCACGAATTAATCAAGAACATTGTATAGTAGTGGTTGGAGATGCCGTCCACTGCGTTCCTCTCCCGTCTCGAGCCGCTCACCTCCCTCCCTCCTGATTGGCCGCCCGCCTGAGGTGCCTCCTACACCCACCGGCCTTTAATTCCACCTTTATCTCCACATTCAGGTCGCATTATCCATTGTGACTTATCCCCACTGCCTCCTTGATAATCCCCGCTGCGGTATATGGGCGTGCAAATAGCGTGAGGGCGAAGCAAGGCGTGCCAGGGAAAATGTTGCCCATTATAGAGCTTTGTCAGGCAATCGTGGATCCCATTGGGCGGCTCCTACGTCCTCTAGCGGGCTCTACAAATATCAAGAAAATCAATACATATCCGTTACTTTCCTTTTCTAAACTTCTTTGATTGCTTCTGAAGTCACTGTTGAATTAAAGATGCTTCCCTCACGCCCCAGTCATTACGAGATTGCTTGATAGGTGGTGAAAGGCTATATTTAGAACACTTTCGCAGCGGAAGTGATCTTAACAATGAGTACTCAAGACTCAAGATGGAAGTTTTCAGGGCAAAGGGTCCCGAAGAAGATGCATAGCAGGCATGGGCTTACGCTAGGGAAGGGGGGCGAACAAGTAATTTAACCCCCTGGATCAGTCCTTCTTAGGGCCAAGGGTTACTATAGTCGTTCTAATAAGCAACAATTTTGGTGATAGAAGCATGGGCGTCCGCTTGTATGAGGGAAGAGGGTAATAATGATAATAATCTGGGATTTATGTGAACAAAGGAGCGCCCATTATTTCAAGAAATTCACAGACCTTCCTCTAACATTTAGATTCTAGAATATCACATGCACTCTAGGTCAAAAGAACATTAAAAGTTATACTCTATATCAGTATTTCCCAACCTGGGAGAAATTTCCCCCGGGGGGAAGAATCCTGAGGGACATCTAAATTACGTACAAGCATTTAGTCGACAGAAAAGAACATTTCTTAGAATGCGGCTATTGACTTCTTCAAGTACATATAGATATAGACTCATAGAGGATAGTGTCTATATACTTGTGTTATTAAGCAAGTAAATTTTGTGCTTTGGCTATTTTTTTTCTTGTCCACATGAAGGGGGAAATCCGGATGGTTGAACTGGTTGAAGGGGGAAACGACAGAAAAAAGGTTGGGAACCACTGCTCTATATTCTGCATTCAATCTTCAATCGAAGGCTCATGCACACACAAAATAAGACTTTAATTTAGAAACAAACAGGTCATTACTTTAATCCCCCGAAGCACTTTGGTTTTCAGGGTTAGGCAATCGTTATGATGCGTAATTTTCTTTGCCTCCCCTTGGAAGATTATTGCATCAGACGTCCTTGATAGCAGGAGCCATAGATGAAGTGAGATAAACACTTTTACTCTAAAACAAGACCTCCTCTGCTTATCACAAACACACATGTCCTGTCATTGGGATATAAGTGATAGCAGTGGCGTAGCTACGGGTGTACACGTGCCCCCAAATGAGAATCTGGTGCCCCCCATGGTGCACTGGCCATGACTGCTGTATTCTGTATACTGTTCTAGTACCCACCACTGATCTGATCTTATAATATGCCTTTATACCTTTCTGTGTGGAATCAGAGTGACCCCTTATAATCTCTGCTTGCCTAGTGCCCCCCAATACTCAGCTATGCTCCCCAAGGTGCCCCCTCCCCCATTGACAGATACCTATAATAGCTACGTACGCCACTGAGTAGTGGAGGGAGGTGAATAAAGAGTTTATGAATAAAAAATCTTCCCTCAACCAGTATTAAAAATGCACTTACTAATCCACACATTGTAAGCCTCAGAAGTGCGTACGTACATACTGATGATGATACATTGTAGTTCACGGCTTATCCCGCACTCAGTAGCACGCGCTCTCACCCGCAAATGAATTATTAAGGAGGAACATACCACGGCCACGCCATGCACTAAGCATTCACCCACTGAGTCCTTCCTCATGACTAAGAGTTTCCTGTGTGTGTCACTGGACCGACATTTACCATTATGCTCAATCGGTTTTATTGTTATGCACCTATACACGGCTACACCACAATGTGAATTTATGAGTGCGGGTCACCATTATAATAGTTCGAGGGACGGGAATGAAAGGCAATACAAGGTGAGGTGTGTGTGCGTGTGTGTGTGTGTGCGCGCACCTTACGAACACATTTTTTTTCATGATGTATATGAACAAATATTCGGGGGATAAAAAGAGAATGAAAAGGAGGTAGAGGTTTTAGAATGTATAGAGAAGCAAAAACGAACAGTAAAAAATACAACTATCTATGGCAGGTTGGAAGGAGGGAAAAATAATAGACTCAACTTATAAATGTAATATATCCATTACCGTCAATAACACTATAGTCGCCACTGCACTAATGTCGCCAGGCGAATATTACGAATTTTAACATCACTACAGACTTGTATGTGCCACATTAAGACACGTACAAAATATAAACCACTGTGTATGCCTCTTTAGTGGCACATACAAGTCTGAAGTAATGCTAAAATTCGTATTATATGGCGCCTCGCCATATAATACGAATAGTCGTCACATTAGTGCAGTGACGACTATATATAGTGTTATTGACGGTAAGATATGAGAATGTACCCCAGATTAATTTTTTTATATATATAATTTTATGTATCCTGGTTTTAGAATGTTTTCCCCAAAAGGCTGTCTAACTCTTCAATCTTATTAATGCTGACTAATCGCTGGCTGTCAGGTGATAAGTCTTTGTTGGCTTTAATAAGGGGATTGAAACAAATTACTTGAGTCTCACGATCGACATATACGCTGTGCAATTAATTAAGCAGCATATAGCCCTTAATGCAATGATGATGATGATGATATTGATAGTGATGACGATAATGAATGACAATAATGATGAGGATAAAAATGATGATGATGATAATAATAACAATAGTAACAATAATAATGATAATAACACTAATGATAGGAAATATAGTGGAAAGGAAACCAAGAGAGAGAGAGAGAGAGAGAGAGAGAGAGAGAGAGAGAGAGAGAGAGAGAGAGAGAGAGAGAGAGAGAGAGATATAACAAACACGAACAATGGGAAGTGACACGATAGTCGATCAAGAGCAAAAAATAAACAGATAGAATACCACCCAAAAAGTACCCATATATCTGCCCTTCCCTTTCTAACAAAATATTCAGGAATGCATTTTTGAAACTCATGCCTTATGTCAATTATAAAATATCAAAGCATCTATTGGTATTAAAAGACATAATATATATGGAAAAAAGGCTTATTTCTTTTTGTGTTTGGGTTTATTTCGGTATTTTTAACTCCAACACGGCTTCTCGACAATTTCTCACGTGTTGTCTGAGAAGCAGAATAATAACAACATGAAATTGTAAGTCTAGTATATCTTGCGATTGAGGAAACTCATACATGTCTCTTTTGTGAGTTATTTTGTATGATTTAGTTTAAATATCTTGTCTTGCATTCGTTTTCCTCCTGCTACTTCTCTCTCTCTCTGTCTTTGAACTCATCGTGCCCTCTGCTGTCCATTGTCCGTCAGGTAGGTCAGTGAGGGTCTCTCTCTCTCTCTCTCTCTCTCTCTCTCTCTCTCTCTCTCTCTCTCTCTCTCTCTCTCTCTCTCTCTCTCTCAGGTGTGGTAAGTTTGCTATTGTAAAATTTAACATACATGAGCGCATGGATGATGTGAAAAAACAAAAACAAATCATGATTATAGAAGATAGTTCAGTTAAACATCTCTCTCTCTCTCTCTCTCTCTCTCTCTCTCTCTCTCTCTCTCTCTCTCTCTCTCTCTCTCTCTCTCTCTCTCTCTCTTCTGATTTATTCTTTTTTCTTGCCTTTCTTCCTACTTTACCTGTCACACATACCTGGCTGTCTGTCCGTTGGTTATGTGACCTCTCTCTCTCTCTCTCTCTCTCTCTCTCTCTCTCTCTCTCTCTCTCTCTCTCTCTCTCTCTCTCTCTCTCTCTCTCTCTCTCTCTCGGCCCCGTCCCCCGATACATCACGCCGTCCCATCGCCGTGTAGGTTGTGTGGACGCAGACGTGCCCTCAAGTTAAGACTTTGTCACGAACCAGCGAGTTTATTATCATTCCGGTGGCGAGTTTTACGACGCCCGCATGCCATAATCATCCTCAATGGGGTTTGTCGTCCTCCCGGGGTTCAGTTCGGCTTATAGGTAGTATTCGTGTCCGCAAAGCTGTTTATATATCATAGAATCTCCCTTTTGTATACCATATCATAGAATCTCCCTTTTTTGTACCTTTAACCCCTTGAGACCCCCAATCCGTAATTTCCATTGTAATTTGGGTACCATTAGACAATTTTAATGAATATAAGCAATATTTTATAGACTAGACCTATTTAGTATTTTTGTTCACTAGCGGATTTGGTATATTAAGTTCCTTTTCGTAATTTTATGGCAAACAACAGACGATTACGTATAGTAAAGGAAAAATCTGGGCATGAAGGGGTTAATGCTGGGAACAATCTTTTTGGCTGCTTTCTGTATTTCCTACCTTCTTTACATCGTTCCTCTTGTGCGGAGACCAAACTAATGTGGCCTACTCCATGGCAGTCTAAAGGCCGGTTCCCACTAGCCCGCTTGTACGGCTGCCGTACAACAACAATGACGTCACCATCATCACCGCTTGAGTGGTATTTGTGGTAACTGGGCACAGTTGGCAACTCCGCCGAGCGGGAAAGATGACTTGAATTTAACTTTGTACGGCAGCCGTACAGCGGTACGGCGGTGCGGTAGACTTTGTTGTGACGTCATTGTGACGTCATTGTTGTTGTACGGCGCCGTACAAGCGGGATAGTGGGAACCGGCCTTTAGACGTATCATGGCCACAGTCAATTTGTTCATCATGTCCTCGTCCATATAGATCAGTGGTTCTCAAACTGGGGGTAATTACCCCCGCGGGGGTAATGAAGCCGTTTCTGGGGGGTAACGAGGCAGTTTCTGAAAGTAATAGTTCGCTGGAGTAAATTTATAAATAATAATAAATAAATAAATAAATAAATAAATGAATATATAATACAGAAGTAAATAAACTAATACTAATATCCAGAGATCGGGAAAATATGTGAAGTACGTAACAAATATTTTTTTCACATAAGACTGCTTTTTGCAACAAAAAAAACCTAAATTATGATTTCTGCTAGAGATGTACCTAAAATGGACAAAATAACAACATTTTTATCCAATCTATGCAAGTGATAATTTCATGTCCTGTCTGTCCACTGATGGGTCAGACTGACAGCGGTATTTCAGTCTTCTGATTTATGTCTAATTATTATAAATGAGTTAAAAGTTTACAGATTTTGGTTAACGGAATGGAGCCAGCAGATACAGCAAATCTGAAATTCGCCCCAGCTGCCAATGTGGATTTAGAGAGGAGCTTCTCAGTCTATAAAAATGTGTTGACTGACAGAAGACTGCGCCTGACAGAAGAAAATCTGAACAAAATCATGGTTACAAATTGCTTTTACAATCGTTCAGCAGTCTGAGCTATATATATTTTATAGTACAATGTTTTGTATACAGGTCTGTTGCCAGAATTTCATTCGGGGAGAATCGTTAGCTAATTCAACAAGTTAATCATATGTTCCTTTCCATTTTTTCATTTTTTTTTGCTATATGTACTTAATTTCAGTTTATGGCTTGCTGATCATTCAGTATTATATAAGGCTAGTGTTTTGAAATATCAATAGATTTCAGGGGTAATCCACACCTGTCCCTCCTCTTGGAGATTGTGGTTCATGACTGTACATAACATAGTTAATAGGATGGATCCGAACACATGAGCGACAGGTAGTTGGCCTACTGTACATTTTGTACTGTACAAGCATCTAACTCGGGGTATTGCGCATCTCTGTATATCGAGTCGTGAGTTAGAACATAAGAACATAAGAAAATAAGGAAGCTACAAGAGGCCGTGAGACCTACACGTGGTAGTTCCTGTTAAGCCCGGTTCCCACCATCCCGCTTGTACGGCCGCTATACAACAACAATGACGTCACCATCATCACCGCTTGAGTGGTATTTGTGGTAACTGGGCACAGTTGGTTGGCAACTCCGCTCGAGCGGACACCGCCGAGCGGGAGAGATGACTTGAATTTAACTTTGTACGGCGGCCGTACAGCGGTACGGCGGTGCGGTAGACTTTGTTGTGACGTCATTATGACGTCTTTGTTGTTGTACGGCGGCCGTACAAGCGGGCTGGTGGGAACCGGCCTTTACTTACAGCAATCGTCCAGACCCTTTTTTCTTTTGCCTAATTAAGTTGAATGTACATTCAAAACACCTAATCCACCAAAAATAATTTATTTCCAGGCCTTATTTCCGTAAAAACACGACTTTTGTAAAAAGCGCGCGAAAAAAAAATCTTCCCTCCATCAGGGCTACGACTGTTACTGATGACGTCAGAACAGGGACGCCCGCAGACACTCTGTCTGACACCTGTCGGCAAATGTTATGATGAGCGATTGTACTTCGGTGTCAGGCAGTGAATCTGTCGTTGTGACAGATCTAGAGTACGATGTACAATCTGACACCGAAAGAAATGACACTGGTCGCGTATACTATGAGGAAAACGAACCTCAGATTGTCATGAGATCCTATATGTTTGACCCCGAGTACGAAGTGGATGAACAGGTGTTAGCAGAGCCTGAAGTTCAGTAGGAGGACCTGGCACTTCTCCAAAACATGGATTGGTAAATAAGGTTAAACCATGTGTGTGTGGGAATCACAATGAAGGTACTTTCGAGAAAATCCTATGGTTAGTTTTGGAGCTACAGGCAAACGTCATTACTCGGAAACCACATACTAGCATTAACTACAGCATAGAGTTGGAAAATATGCGGGCGGGAAGGCAGAAAGTGTGACAGCCACACCACCACAGGGTCTCTCACCACAGGACACGCCCACTCCACAACCGAGTCACTGTCTTACGGGGGGCGCCGCCCTTGTCCAGCACACCCGTGTACACAGGCTCACCTCACACTCGTCGTCCCAACCCACACACTGGGTAGCCGACTAGTCACGCTGCACATTCTCACTCAGTCTTTCACCCGCTGTGTACCCTCGCTACACACCGTTTCTCAACACAACTGCTCGCCCCAACACACTATAGGCGTGTATCACCCTACACTCGCCACTCCTTTCCGTGTGCAAACTTTTCTCGAAAGGCACAGATGTCTTGCTGCACCCATAAAGGATGCATGCATGTGGCATATAGCAAAAAAAATCTATCAGAAACACCCAAATATCTTCAAGTACTATATTTATCCCTGTGTTTACGTACCTCTGATGATCAGCGCGGGAAGAGGAGCCTCCCTTTCGCTACGTCACCGAGCCTGAGCCTGAGCGTCTGCAAACTTTGAGAGTGTTTTGAGAACTCGGGGAATTTGCAGATTTTGATTGCGGATTATTCAAAAACGGCTGACTGGATATAAAAAGTGACGACGTATTATTGATATACTCGTTAATGGCTATGATTTGATTGCATTAAATCAGGAATGATGAAATGGTCTGGACGATTACTTTAACACTACCTACATCCACCTTTCATCCCCATCCATGAATTTATCTAGCCTCCCTTTAAAGCTCCCCAATGACTCCGCACTAACTACCTGTCTACTGAGTCCATTCCAATCATTCACCACCCTATTTGTGAACTAGTTTTTCCCTATTTCTTTTTTAAATATACGTTTTTTCCAGCTTGAATCCGTTACTTCTTGGTCTACCCTGGTTACTAGCCGTAAGAACTTTTCCTACCTCTCCCTTTATCCACTTAAAAACATCTATCAGATCGCCCCTTACTCTGCGTCTCTCGATTGAGCTAGTGTAAATTAGCTTCAATCTCTTCTCATAATTAAAGTTACGCATCCCATCTCTCTCTCTCTCTCTCTCTCTCTCTCTCTCTCTCTCTCTCTCTCTCTCTCTCTCTCTCTCTCTCTCTCTCTCTCTCTCTCTCTCTCTCTCTCTCTCTCTCTCTCCTTCACATCTTTTCCTCCCTCTCTCCCTATTTCTGTCTCTCCCACTTTCTCCTTCCCTCCCTCTCCCTTCTTGCCTGCTTTCTAGGGACGCAAACAGGGAGAGGGAGGAAAGCAAGCAAGACTAAAGGTTTAGAAAAAAAAGACAACAGAACAATAATTATTAGTACTCAGAACAGATTCACACACAATTAGTACACACACACACACACACACACACACACACACACACACACACACACACACACACACACACACACACACACAATTAGTACACACACACGCACACACGCACACACACTCCGTAGTGTAAGGGTTAGCACGCTCGGCTCACAACCGAGAAGCCCCGGGTTCGATC
>JACEEZ010018194.1:247500-275000 GCA_016584305.1 Chionoecetes opilio
GTAGTAGTAGTAGTAGTTGTAGTAGTAGTAGTAGTAGTAGTAGTAGTAGTAGTAGTAGTAGTAGTAGTAGTAGTAGTAGTAGTAGTAGTAGTAGTAGTAGTAGTAATAGTAGTAGTAGTAGAGTAGCTGTAGCTTTAGTAGTAGTAGTAGTAGTAGTAGTAATAGTAGTACGTAGTAGTAGTAGTTGTAGTAGTAGTAGTAGTAGTACGTAGTAGTAGTAGTTGTTGTAGTAGTAGTAGTAGTAGTAGTAGTAGTAGTAGTAGTAGTAGTAGTAGTAGTAGTAGTAGTAGTAGTAGTAGTAGTAGTAGTAGTAGTAGTAGTAGTAGTACGTAGTAGTAGTAGTAGTTGTAGTAGTAGTAGTAGTAGTTGTAGTAGTAGTAGTAGTAGTAGTATAGTAGTAGTAGTTGTAGTAGTAGTAATAGTAGTTGTAGTAGTAGTAGTAGTAGTAGTAGTAGTAGTAGTAGTATAGTAGTAATAGAAATAGGATGATAGTGTGAGTAGTATATAGAAGAAACAATAATAGTGATATATGTAAATGGGAAAATAAAGATAGTAATAAATAGGATAATAATAGTAATAGTAATGATGATAATAAAGATAATGATGACAATAACAACAAAAATGTGTTAATTAAGTTTGGTTAGTTCATGCCGTGTAATTTGTAGATGGCTGTGGCACTCTACAGCGAAAAAGGTTTTATGTTTAGTTTCTCAAGTCTGTTACGTTGGTTTTGGTTGATCTATCTTTTGCATTGAGGAAAAAAAGCTGAAAAAGAAAAAGAGAAAGAAAATGGAAATAATGACGTTTGTCTTTCCTGTCAGGGTGATGGAATAAGATTTTTTTTTCTACCGTCAATAACACTATAGTCGCCACTACACTAACGTCGCCAGGCGCCATATATTATGAATTTTAGCATCCCTACAGATTTGTATGTGTCATTAAGGAGGCATGCACAGTAGTTTATATTATGTACGTGTCTTCAGTACAACTATACAACGACAAGTCTGTAGTGATGCTAAAATTCGTAATATTCGCCAGTAAAATACGCCTGGCGACATTAGTGCAGTGGCGACTATAGTGTTATTGACGGTAGTATGTGGGTGTTATATTATGTGTGTGTGTGTGTGGGTGTTAGTGTGTGTGTGTGTGTGTGTGTGTGTGTAAAATCCACCATTTCACTGTTTTCGTGGGTATCCTTACGTGGGTGTGAGTGTGTCGTCACTGTCGTGAGAGGCCCTAAGCAAGCCTCGTACTTACTTAACTTTTACATATCCAGCAAACCCTTGGGAGTGAAAAAACATACTAAACCAACTTATATTTTTTCTTTTGATATTTAAGACAACGAGTAAAATACAGTAGGAGGAGGAGAAGGAGGAGGGTTATGTCGCTCTATGGGCAGGACGAGGTTGTACAAAGCCCCTGTTGTTGTCTGGCCTGGAAGTAATAGGTATATCATTCTGAAGTGTTTTAAAGTCTGTTATATATTCATTCATTGAGCTTTTATGTGATACCATGGCCTGCAGTATCAATTACCTACTGTCAGATATGCTATTATCAAAGTTCAAAGTGGTAGCTATATTGTATTGAGTGAAAAAAATGCACTTCGAAAAAATACACTTAGAAAAAAATGCACTTCGAAAAAAATGCTCTTCGAAAAAATGCACTTCTGTTAACTCTGTGTCTTGTCCATCTGATATTCTCTTCTTCACCTCTCCAAAAGGTCTTTTGGTGTCTCCTCTGTCATGCACTCCTCGTCTCCTCTGTTCTCTCCTCCTGTTCTCTCCACCTCTCTCATGTCCTGCTCATAAAATGGATGACATCAGCATACGAAGTAACATCTAACGGATAGATGTTAGATTTAGTAAAAAACAAGATATTTGGTTAGATTCTAACCAAATATCTTGTTTTTTACTATAATTTTATGCTGGCCCCAGTCAAAGCTTATCTTATTTTTGTGACACAAAAAAAAAGAGAAAAAAAAAAGTATTTGAGACCCGGGACTATTCATAAAACATTCGGGGCTGTCTATAGCCCCCCATGCCCAGACCTAACTACGCCCCTGCGTCTACAGTCCATTAACTCTTCCACATTCGTCTCCTCCACCACTACTCTCTCTCTCTCTCTCTCTCTCTCTCTCTCTCTCTCTCTCTCTTCTCTCTCTCTCTTCTCTCTCTCTCTCTCTCTTCTCTCCATGTTTCGTCTCTCATCTTCTCTTAATGAATTTTCTCTATACCTATGACTATTACCGTAATAAGTAAGTCGCCAGGACAACTTTTTTCTCTGTTTACAGACGTGTGGTGGCGTTAATACTTACATTTCTACATCCATGATTTCAGGACAGTTAGATGGGGCTATCTGGACAGTCTGTGTCATTTTGTGTCTTCATCTGTGTCATACTTTGGCTATAAATGAACATATTACCAAAATATCACCAGAGTAGCGACCAACAATAAGGTCGCCAGTTAGTGTTTATTTACTGAGTGTTCTCCACGTCGTCGTCGCCCGAAAAAAAACTAGTATTGAAATTTGAAACCGTATATACTTGCAGATACAAAGCATAAAACAACGCTGAAACAGGGTAGATTATACAGTCATGATATAAACTACTGTGTATCATCTTCAGTGGCACATACAAATCAGTAGTGATGCTATAATTCGTAATATTTGGCGGCTGGCGACATTATTGCAGCTGGCGACTATAGTATTATCTACGGCAGGGTTCTTCAAAAGTACGGGTCGCGACCCAATACTGGGTCGCAAGCTTTTCCTCAGTGGGTCGCCACGTCGTCAACAGATAATTATATAAATAATATGTGAAATGCATTAATAAGAGAGAGAGAGAGAGAGAGAGAGAGAGAGAGAGAGAGAGAGAGAGAGAGAGAGAGAGAGAGAGAGAGAGAGAGAGAGAGAGAGAGGTAATGCCGATGGGAGAAGGCAGGTAATTACGCATAATCTTCACTTGCCAATCAATAAATACTATTTTTGAACAGATGCAATTATTTTGAATCCATAGATGTACTCGTATATTTGTATATATATATGTATGCCCATTTATATGCATATGTATGTATGTATGTATTTAGTTGTAAAAAATAATCACATCAAAGAGAGAAAGCAGCAACAGACGTACAATAGGGTCGTGAATGTAATGCATATAATCAAACTGGGTCGCGATGAAAAAAGTTTGAAGAACACTGATCTACGGTACTCCTGTTTCTCCTTCTCATCGATATCATTTTCATATATTCTCTCTAACTATAGTCATACTCATAAATAACCTACATATATTTCTGTAAGAGGCGTATCGGAACCTCCCATTCCCTCCCTCTTTCCTCTTAGATTCCATCACTTCGAACCTCATGTATAATTCACCAATCCGGATCTATTTACTGTTCGCATTCCACAGCTGTTGCCTGTCTGGCGTGAGTCATGGCTTCGAGACTGTCCTCTGCTTTTTAGTTGTGGCCAGAGTGCACAGTATTTCCTTACTACTACGATATATTGAACTTTACTTATGGATGTTTCTCGTCTTTTTGTTATCATCGCGACAAGTAGAGAGAGAGAGAGAGAGAGAGGAGAGAGTGTGTGTGTGTGTGTTGTGTGTGTACTGCATAGCGCACACCAAGATACTAGTCACCTCATGTCTGTATGTTCTTTTTTCATGTCTTTTCCTTGTAGGCTGCGAACAGGGGCCTTGATATACAGCCTTTTAAAAGCGAAAAAGGGGTTTTAGTTGCAGATGAAGATAAAAAAACTATGTCAAGTTATTTCTTACTATGGGCAAGGATGGACATCTTGGAGGAAGTATGGGCGACGTGGCGACCCATACTATAACCTAACCTAACCTAACCTAACCTAACCTAAACCTAACCTTTATACCTCCATGATGGACATGCTATATGGAGAGAGAGAGAGAGAGAGAGAGAGAGAGAGAGAGAGAGAGAGAGAGAGAGAGAGAGAGAGAGAGAGAGAGAGAGAGAGAGAGAGAGAGTGTGTGTGTGTGTGTTGTGTGTGTACTGCATAGCGCACACCAAGGTACTAGTTTACTAGTTAGAGACAAGAAAAAATGTTCTTCCTTGGTGCACACACACAAAAGCACACTCAAAAAAGATATGACCTTTTTACATAGAAGGCTACTTCAAAGAAAACGAAGAAATATATTTTAGTGCAGACTTGTGTATTTAAAACACTAAATGTGGGAGTCATATAATATCTTAGCAGAATGTAGATGTCTTTATCAAACAAGAAACATGATAAGTATCTAAAATCAACACTGGAATGAGTGTCTTATATACAAAAAATGTGGTTATTTGACTTACCTACGGTAGTACATGAAAATACTTGATAAAAATGCATGCAGTAGTATATTAATAATATTATAAATCATCCTAATATCATTGTAAGGCCACATACAACACATCTTAAGTATTACATGAATGATTAATGATTGGGTAGTGAATGAGAAAATCTTTTATGGGGAACATATATTATTTTTAATTGAGTTTGTTGAGGTAAATCATGATGTGTTTGGTGGTGTAATATATCGACTCAAGCCTACCCTACCATGAAAGATTTAAAACACCCACATTTTGTTCTCCGTTCTCGTTCTCATTTAGAAGATATTGTGTTTATATGGTCTCAGACATGAACAAAGGAAACATTATCATAAGCTGAGTAAAAACAACAATTTGTAGTAAAAACTGTGTAGGCTAAATGATGTTACGTCACACGACCAAATTTCAGCTCTGCATTTTACTTTGACTTATTTATCTGATTCATCGATACCTCAGTCGAGTGTTGTAGGAATACTGTGACTAGAGGAGGACTGAAGGTAGGTTTGAGGCAGGCAGGGTTGGCAGGCCGCAGCGAGTGAAAGGTTCCCCGTGCAGGACAGGACAAGAGCTGCTGCCACCGTGCTAACTTCATTAATGCCTTGCCCTTTTGTCGACAGGCTGATATTCCTCCCCCCTGTCATCGGGTAGTGAGTCAATGCCAGTATGCCACCCAATGTGTTTATTCCATACTGTTTAGTCTCGCATTAAATATGAATGCACGACCTTGGTTTGCATTCCATGAAATTACGTCCCTTTATAACGCTCTTGAAAGCCACCCTATGACCTCTGATGACCTGTTTAATACCCCAGAGTAACCCACACGGTCTGTAATGGCACAAAACACGGGTCACGTGGTCACTATGGGTAAGAATGACCACGTGGGATTTTGTTTATGTCGCCAGATGACGTCACAATTTTCTCACATGGAAAATTTTCATACACGGACGCACTACTTCCTCCACCCCACTAAATAAAGCAAATATGTACCTTAAGTCATATTATAGGTAGTTTAGTCGAAGAAAACCATGGGAATATAGAGATAAAGGGTTATGTAGAGGGAGGGACTAGTTGCTAAGTCGCATGATATTGTCTAGACGATTTATTATGCGGTCGTGGGCGCAAGAATACATAGTTGAGGTTTGGGTGGTGTGTCTCCGGCGGCCGAGTGTAAACCAGGACCATGGCTGATAGAGAAGGCGGCGAGGATAACCCACAACCGGGCCAGCCAAGTACGTGTTAAAGCAATGCTGCGTCGGGTGTTTGGGCGTGCAGGGCGGGGTGTGGGCGCGGTGAGGGCGGGAGAAGCAGGATGTGCAGGCTGCCAGCTCTCCCACCAAGATGGCAGGCCCACCTTCTCACCTGAAAATCTTATCAAAATTATTTCCTTTTTACACCCATGCATTCTGATTTGCTTACTTACGGTTGAACATGCATGGTATTTGTGGGTTTATGGTGTAGGCGCGTTGAGTTGTAAGGTTGTGTCAATGTGGTGAAGGGAATGAGTGGTGGTGAAGGTGTTAGTGCAAGTGTGTATTGACGTGGGGCCCCTGTTTGTTGCCCGTCCCTGGCCTCTCATGTGTGCCTCTGCCCCTTGCATGCCCCCTCTAGGACCCTCATGCCCCCTTGTATACTCTTGCGTGGCCCCCTGCACCGTGCCTGCTGTACCCGTGTGCCTGCAGTGCTTGCTTCCCCACGCATTGCAGCACGCATCCCTCGCTCCCTCCTGCACTGAAAGTCACAAGCTGCATAGTCATGTTAGCACTTGCCCCTTCGTGTTAGCTGTGCCCCTTACCCCTTTACCTCTTGCCCACATGCCTGCCCTGCCTTGCCCTCAGCTCCCAAGTGACAGTAATAAGTTATAAGATCACTACGTTAGTTTGAAGTGCATGTTAGGTCACTGAAATAGTTGAAATGGTTAAGTGAATAATTTTTTAGTCTTATCTATTTGTGCCTGCCCTGCCTTGCCTTCAGCCCCAAGTGACAGTAATACGTTATAAGGTCACTACGTTAGTTTGAAGTGCAAGTTAGGTCACTGAAATAGTTGAAATGGTGAAGTGAATATTTTTTTCAGTCGTCTATCTATATATCTACTTTGGAAGTCATGCTCACACACACACCCTGCCTTGCCCTCAGCTCCTAGTGACTAATAAACTAAAAGCTTATCATGCCCGTATGAAAGACAAGTTAGGGTATTATTTTACGATAGGACCAAACTTCCCTACACAATTGGGAGCATGGTTTTTGTTTACCTTATTGTATTCTAAGAGACATTTTCTCTGAGCTTTCCGTCGCAAATCAATAGTTTCGGAGATATAGAACATTTTAGGTGGGAGGAGGAATAAGTCTCCTTGTTTACAAAATGCCTCCCTCTTCCTCATCTTGTGACCTGCATCGCTTTTGTTTGGTATTTTATTAAGCTTTTTGTATTATTGGACCCAGTTAGGAGGTTAAAGGTTAAGGTAAAGTAAGGTAAGGTTAGGTAAGGTTCAGGTTAGGTTAGGTTAGGTTAGGTTAGGTTAGGTAAGGTAGCCACGGGTGCGCCTCCGAAACTAAAGCGATGCAGGTCACAAGAAGAGGAAGAGGGAGGCATTTTGTAAACAAGGAGACTTATTCCTCCTCCCACCTAAAATGTTCTATATCTCCGAAACTATTGATTTGCGACGGAAAGCTCAAAGAGAAAATGTCTCTTAGAATACAATAAGGTAAAGAAAAACCATGCTCCCAATTGTGTAGGGAAGTTTGGTCCTATCGTAAAAATTTTACCCAAGTGAGTTTACTGAAAGTTGAAATGGTGATATGAATGAATTTTTCCCGGTGTCTGTCTATATCTGTCTACCTGTCACAAATATCATGAGTATTATGTCATAGTATATGAGATAAGTAGATAGATGTGAATTATAATGATGAAAAAATGTACTATGGAAAATTAATGCAGTTATTTAGGGTTAGGAAATATTTGAGTGGTATGTTAGGTGTACTGTTTTATGTTAGGGGCTCAGTTAGGCGTTGATTGTGAGGGTAGATGTTGTGTTAGATGTCCAAAATCAGCATTGGCTCTGAAGGTCCTTGGATGTGAAGTTGATTGATTTCATGAAAGTAGTAGGTGAAGTATAGTATAAGTGACTACTATATAACTAGTATAGGTGAACTAGTAGTTACTATATGAGTGTGAAAAGGGATAAATGTCAGCTTCAACTTCAGGCAGGCAAGAATTTCATCATACTTTTCTTCCAAATTAGTGGAAGACAAACATTTTCACCGTTGTTTTTGTGTTTTTGGTATAGGAGAATGTAATTTTCCTAATGATACTTATCTAGGTAAACTATTTCAGTAGTTTTGTGTTTATCTATTAATGGCTGTAAGACAAACATGTAATTGAGATAAAGATATGACAGTTAGTATGTAATGTTTTCCTAATGGTCAAAAGAAAATTCCATCAACTTCAGTGAGGCAAAAATATTCTGTTGTATTCACCTCTTATTAATTAAACGTCACATCAGTCAAACTAAGAAGCCCTTAGTAATGCCTGAGGAAGTAGAACCTGGGTATTCTTTTCAGTTGAGGCATAGTAGTGGCACGCAGCGGCAGACGTCAGGGAAAGAGGCACTGATGCAGGGCATAACGGCCGCTGAAAGGGCATTGTTGCAGGGCGTCACTGAAAGAAGAGGCGGCCACTTGGGCGAGATGAACCACTGTTGGATTTCACTCTTAATGTAAAATTCTTTAACATATAGTGGAATCGGGATATCTAATAGTAAATACACTACGTACTTTAGATTTGGTTATTTTGTTGTCGTGGGATCAGAATATCAAATAGTAAATACAGTACATTACTTTAGATTTGGTTATTTTGTTGTGGAATCAGAATATCAAATAGTAAATACAGTACATTACTTTAGATTTGGTTATTTTGTTGTGGAATCAGAATATCAAATAGTAAATACAGTACATTACTTTAGATTTGGTTATTTTGTCGTCGTGGAATCAGAATATCAAATAGTAAATACAGTACTTTACTTTAGATTTGGTTATTTTGTTGTCTCGGCTTATCTTGGCACCGGGCATCCTTCTTTGGCTTGTTAGGACAAGGTTTTATTGCTAAGTTTTCTGCTTGGGGTTTGTTGCAGTACAGGCAGGATTCCATGAGTTGTAATTTGTGTGGAATAGTGATTTTTTATTTTCTCGGATAACTATGATTCATTTACAGGTTGTACTTTTACATTTAGTTACATTTCTTAACTAGTGAGGTAGGCTAGTGATGTTCTACCTAACTTTACTTCATGTCTAATATAATGAATGAAATAGGATTTTTTTAAACTGTTCTACTTCACATTTCTTTTGCTTATGTACAACAGCAGTATTTTTTTTCCCCTGGGGAGGTTTTTGGTGAACAGGAATGTGTTAACAAGAAAATGTATTATACTGAGGATTGCACACTGGTAGAAACTAAGCTATGTAAATGTATTTAATGTCTTTTGCCCAATGCATACCTACATGTATGTAAGACTCAACAGCTTATTGAGACATTATGTTGGTGGGAATTTGTTGTAAAAGGGTAGTATCAGATGAATTAAGTGTAGGGTCATCATTTTACTAGTTGGAAGGATGGAAATTTATTTTTCTGGATTATATTTCCAAGGATTACAAATACTGGTAGATACAAACCTTACTAGGGATAGGAATGCCCAGACTGAAAGGTATCTATTTACAAGTTATTTAGGGTTAAGAGTGACAAAGTAATTGGTAGTTTTGGTGTGACATTCTAGGATATACAACATTAAATTTTACCATTACTTGACTTGACTGATATACTAAATTGTGTCTACTTTCTTTTCAGGTAAGTACCACAACCATAGCATTGAAGAGGCGCTTCCCGAGGACTGCCAAGCGTTGAAGGAGGAGGTGACGTGTTGCTGTGTGTGTCGTGAAAGGAGGAATGTAAATAATCGCGAGCGTTGATTCACGGTTGATTCTATAGAGTATAGATAATGTTGATATACTCGAGGAAATATAGCATTGACAGATAAAGATTAGTGGAGCATAAGGAAATATAGCGTTAAAAGATTATAAGATTATTAGTTTATTATTAGATTATATATTATAGTGGAGCATTATAGTGTTTGATGAGAAGTAAATTATCGTGCATCGGTCACTTGCTGCAGGGAGAAGGTATGTAAGACTTGTCCCCTGAGATTGCCCCTGCATTGCTGGGGTTTATCTTGTTCTCGGTTATCCTTGTCATCTTAACATCCTTGTGTCGCCTCTCCTTTGGCAAACTAGTAGAAGTGATACAAAAAGCCATGTGGGATTATGTCTGGATTTTGATGAAAGGTGATATATAAATGTGTGGTAATAGAATCCATACGTAGCTCTTTTTAATGTAGTACAGTATTCTTTCGGGGCATTAATATAGTGCTGCAAGATAAAGATGATTGTGGTTGCTGCTCTCCTGTCATGGTTGATGTTTAAGTGTGACCTAGAAAGGAGACGTCATAGTTAGTCTTATAATGAGAAGTCAATGCACTGTAGCAGAAGTACTGTCGAGCAGCATATCCCATCTGTAGCAGTTAGTCTATTTTTTTTAACGAGGCGAAAATTCCATTCTATCTTAAGGTCTCATGCTTAAGATTATGCTTAAGTTTACCTGATATTGTTAACCATGATAAAATACAGCTGAAATTTAGAAGAACCGTAGTATTCCCTTCTACTGGCATAAAATACCAGTCAGTAAGCAGCAAGGGGTCAGGATTTTTCACCTTGTTAAAAAAACCAGTATACAGTATGCATGCTGCTATGGTAATATTTCAGTGTAGCACCACCTTGTTTTCTAAAATATGTGCATATATTTTTGGCTCGAATAGTGCGTGCAATGCCCTTTTCTAATGTTAGCGTATGAGGCCCTGGGGTCATAACAGTTATTGAGAGACAGGTTGAAGGCAGATGATTAAGGTTTTGATTAACATTATTTTAACCCCTTGAGGCCCAGAACGTATATTTCCATTGTAATTTGGGGACCATTATAGACAATTTTGATTAATATAGTAGACTATTTTATAGATATCACCTGTATTCTATGTTTGTCCACTAGCTAATTTGGTATTATGATACTTTTCGTAATTTTATGGCTAACATCAGACAATTTCATATAGCAAAGGAAAGATCTGGGCTTGAAGGGGTTAAAAAGAAAGTAAATGAATCAGGACTACCAATGTGTTTTCCTGCCACTAGATGACATTGAACAACGCCAGCAAAATGGTAGTGATGCAGTAATGATGCATATAAATAGACTAGATTTATTTTGCTGTCCAATTATTTTCCTCGGTTCAGGGCCCATTGACAAGTGATTACCTGTAAGTTTACTATGATTTTCCGTGACTGCATTTTGTTTTGTAGCGTAAATATTGTCTGCGTTTTTGTGCTTATGATAATGAATGAAGATACAAAATAATAGAAATGAACAGCGAAAAGTCAGTGGCAGCAATAAGTTTGTGTTCGAGTGGTGCGTCGGGTGCTCACCGTAGCTACTTTTGTTTAATGAGATATGCTTAAAAACACACTTAATCCCACGCCCAGATCTTTCCTTTGCTGTAAAAAGTTGTATGTTGTTAGCCATAACATTGTGAAAAGTAACTGAATATACCAAATTAATTAGTCGACAAGGATACTAAACAGGTTATAACTATACAATATTATTTAGATTAACTAAAAATCATCTAATGGTAGCCAAAATACAATGGCAATTACATTCTGAGTCTCAAGGAGTTAATAGGTTGACCTGGTTGAGGGACATGAAAGACATACGTACTTAGGAGAGAGGTGAAAATTATCCTTAGCTGTAACCTTATTTATTTATTGTTATTATTATTTTATTATTTTTCTGTTTTGTGGATGTGATCAAGATAAGTGAGTTTTTCAGTGTGCACTCTTGCTTGATTGGTGTGCGATTTTGATTATTTTATTTTTTGACATTTTGATTTGATCGTTGTTGTGATTTGAACTATTGATTATCGTGAACTGTTTGTTAACCAGAACTCAGATTTGCTAGCTGTGCTCAGTGTATTTATTAGTGTGTTTTAGTAAGAGTATATAGTACTGTACATGCAATCCCCTTTTAACCCCTTCACGCCCAGATCTTTTCTTTGCTAAATTAAATCGTTTATTGTTAGCCATAAGATTACGAAAAGTAACTGAATATACCAAATTAGCTAGTGGACAAGCATACTAAACAGGTCATATCTGTAAAACATTGCTTATATTCACTAAAAATTGTCTAATGGTGCTCAAATTACAATGGAAATTACGTTCTGGGTCTCAAGGGGTTAACCGATAAAATTCAGAGCACATGCAGTATAGATGCTTCGGTATCACTAACAATGATGGCACAGCATCAATATACTTACTCCTCTAGTACATATTCAAGTCATGTTCATACATTCGTTTGGGAAGAAAATGGTCTTGGTGTGAGGTGAGGTAAGGGTCTTGGTGTGAGGTGAGGTAAGGGTCTTGGGTGATGCGAGACGAGAGAAACGAGGAAAAAACGTTGCTTTTTAGGATGAGCTTTTTTAGCTTTAGAAAATTAGGATGGCCGGTCATGTGATGCTTTCCTCATTAATGGAAGGGTGTTGGCCCTGTGAGATGTGCTGGGTCATGCAATGGTGTATGGAGGGTGCGGTGACCAGGGCATTACATTCTGATGCTGTGTGTGAGTTTGGAAGGGTAATTCAATCTCCTTCCTCTAACAAATACACATCCTTCATTTGATCTAACCATCCTTCTGTAACAATCCGTTCCTTTGCCCATCCCTCACCGCTTCACTCTCTCTCTAACCCCTCCCTATTTATGCTTTGCCATAGTGCCATCCATATGACCTCTGATGTCTGGTACATTTCCCCTTTTTTTTTTTGGGGGGGGCATTACAATCAATCAATCAATGCATGAATTTATGGAGTTACAAGGGAGGCTGTTACTGCCACTACCACTACCACCTCCACTGCTTTTCTTTAGATGGGTAGTAGTATTTTCTTAGACAAGCACTCATCCTCCATTTGATATGATCTTACCACAACATATGACCCTCTTGCTTCTTGTTACTCATATCTCGCCATTCATCACTGTGCCATTTCCCTTTACCATTTTATTCTACTTAACATACTGCCATATGAACGCAGATGTCTATCACTTTATTACTTGCATAAACTTGCTACTACTGTGATAACTATGAAGGCTATTGCTCACAAAGCATAAGCAGGGCAGGAGTTAAGACAAGGACTGTAGAAGGGAAGAGTTTGATGATACCAATTTTATTTCTGCCTCATGACCCCACTCTGTCAGCAAGCGTAGGACAGGTATAGATTGTAGGATATCCTAGGTATCAGCATAGGACAGGGGGCGTGTTTATTGATAGAAACTGAAAGCATTTAACTCGCAAGACTGCTTATGGTGGAGTAAAGTTGCTTTGCTTTGACCTTTGACCCGGCAACTTATTCCATCATCAGCCGCCTTTCAATCAACAATTTCCACCTCTGGCTTCCTATAATTGATTGACTATCAGCATTCCCTTGGAGCCACGTGTCCTGCATCGTTTATCACAGCATGGCGTTAATAATTTATTGATTTTACGAAAGAGGGGCATAACAGTGACCAGAAACACATGCCTTATGGGTGTTTCTAGGATTCCCGGTGTGTACAGGTCACATTTAACCCCTTAACGCCCAGATCTATCCTTTGCTATAAAAAATGTATGTTGTTGAGCTATAAAATTACAAAAAGTAACTGAATACACCAAATTAGTTAGTAGACAAGGATACTAAACGGGTCATATCTGTAAAATATTACTTATATTAACTAAAAATTGTCTAATGGTAGTCAAATTACAATGAAAATTATGTTCTGGGCTTCAAGGGGTTTAGGGAGTCTCTGATCATGGGTTATGGAGAGAGATAAAAGGGAAGGAATAGGTGGACTTTGGTGAAAAAAAGGGAGTACTTGGGACTTACTTGCCCTGAATCACCCTTATTGCATGCTGTTCCACAAGATTTTACTTACATAAATGTGGGGTGTGGGCAGTTGTAGCAGTTGTTGGGAGGGGGCGACCCATCTCCAGTGAATCTTCATGTAAACAAGTTAGTTGTGTGGTGCAAGGGAGGGAGGGAGAGGAAGGAGGCACTCACGAGTAAAAAGAAAAAGTAAACAAAAGATTACATTACGGTCCATCAGATGCTTGACGGGGACGTGTGGGTGTGGGTGTGTGAATGTGGCAGTTGTTAGGCATGATCATCGTAGTCCTAGTCTAGTATGGCTTCACATAACAAAGGCACATTGAACTATTGCTCTGGGTGGGGGTAGGATAGGGATAACTGGTGCAACACTGATATAAGCCAATGTTGTTGTTGAAGTTACTCAGGCTGCCTGGCCGAACAGACCCGAGCCCCTGAGGAAGGCCATGGTCTGTACGGTGTTTTCCCACAGGGTCTTCAAGGAGTGTGTGTTGTGTTGTTGGCGTGTGTTATAATATGCTTGAAAGTGTCGGGTGCTGTGTTGCATCCCGGACAGATATCCACAATGGACCAATCCAGTCTCTTCGGATAGCTCAGAAGTGTTGGCTGGGGTCCACACTGCAGCCCGGCCAGGTAGACTGTCCTCACGGGGAAGGGAGGACTCAAAAAGGTGGATGTCAGGGGGTTGTCAGTAGCTATCTGTTGTCCTTGAATGATTGGATGGAGCAGTGGGTGATTTGAGTATGAATATGGTTCTGTAGGCCGGTTCGGGGAGGACAAGGTGGGAGTGATGATTGAGTTTGTGATGGGGTGTGCTGTGTGTAGTTTTGATGGTCCTTGGCATGTGAGGGTAATGTGCCGTGTCAGTGTTTGTAACATTAAATCAGATACATAAACTGATACTGTCGGTGCTGCTTTTCCAGGTTTTGTTGTATTATTTTCTGTAGATATCGTTTTAATATATCTGTATCAGCGTTGTATCTAGTACCATTGTCGGGAGAAGTAGTCGTATCTGCACATACCGAGCTAATTGATGATGGTATTGAGACCTACATACAGGAGAAATTGACTAACAGGCCTGTACACCAGTGAGACAAGAAATAGCAGAATACAAATCTATACATAGTTAATACAGCAGTAATCCACATCCAGGTTTATACACCATAATACAACAGACATCAGAATCAGACCTACAACACAATATAGCATGCATACATATACACCATCAGTACAACAGATACAAATATATACCTTTTACTAATCTATATACAGTACAATCCATATATATGTACCTTCAATACAACACATAGCAACTAATAGATCTATACAAAAGGGATCGGGATTTAGACCTCATTAGTAAACATTGTAAATCCACGGCAGACCAGAAATAGTTCGTTTTTCTTCCAACCCTTTACCTGTTGCAGTTCAGCCTGGAGAATGACCTGCCTTCATCCCTTACATCCTGTATTCTGGCCTGCCTTACTCTTTCCTGCCTTGACCTAACATGTTCTGTATGTACCCTAGTTTGTGGCCTTCATCTTTACTGTTCGTTCTACCCTGACCTACCTTACCTTGTGTTTTATCCTAACCTGCCTTTATTTGTTCTCCTTCCCTGACCTGCCTTGCCTTGTGTTCTATCCTGACCTGCCTTCACCTGCCTTACCTTTTGTTCTATGTTGACCTGTTCTGCCCTGACCTACCTTACCTCTTATTCTACCCTGACCTACCTTGACCTGTTCTTCCTTGACCTGCCTTGATTTGTTCTCCCTTACCTGCCTTGCCTTTTTTTCTATCCTAACCTACCTTGACCTATTTTTCCTTGACCTACCTTACTTCATGTTCTCCCCTAACCTGCCTTGCTTTCTGTTCTATCCTGACCTACCTTGACCTTTTCTTCCTTGACCTGCCTTACCTCTTGTCCTCCCCTAACCTGCCTTGCCTTCTTTTCTATCCTGACCTAACTTGACCTGCCTTACCTCTTGTCCTCCCCTAATCTGCCTTGTCTTCTTATCTATCCTGACCTACCTTGGCCTGTTCTTCCTTGACCTGCCTTACCTCTTGTCCTTCCCTAACCTGCCTTGCCTTCTGTTCTATCCAGACCTACCATGACCTGTTCTGCCCTGATCTGCCTTACCTCTTGTTCTATCCTGACCTGCCTTAACCTGTTTTGCCCTGAAATTGCCTTACCTCTTGTTCATCCTTGACCTGCTTTAATTTGTTCTCCTTGCTTGACCTGCCTTGCCTTTACTATCCTGACCTACCTTACCTATTGCTCTCCTCCCCTAACCCACCTTGCCTTCTGTTCTATCCTGACCTACCTTGACCTGTTCTGCCCTAATCTACCTTACCTCTTGTTCATCCTTGACCTGCCTTAATCTATTCTCCTTCCCTGACCTACTTTATCCTCATGTCCTACTCTGACCTGCCTTTCTCACACTAGCATGTCGTCTGTCACCCTTCCTACATTTTGTTCATCTTGTCAACTCTTTCCTTCTTTCCTGAGCAGTGGCCGGAGGAGTAACCTGAAGGAGGGGGAATCAGTCCTGTCGTGGGTCTTTGATTTCGTGGGATGGATTTTTGGTTGGATTTTGATTAGGGCAAGCCAAAGAAGCGACTTAGTTTTGATTAGGTCAAGGGAAAGGGGTCAAATTAACCCCTTATTAGGTCAAGGTAAATGGGAAACTTAATGATTGGGTCAAGGCAAAGGGATGAATATTTGTGATAAGGGCAAAGTAAAGGGCCAACTTAACACTAATTAGGGAAGGCAAGAGGGCATGAGTTTAATTTGTATAGGAAATAAATTACTTTCCTCCGATTAATTAAGTCAAGGTAAAAGTGACATCTTGTTAATAACTTGATCACGACAGAGGGAGAACTTACCCTGATTAGAGCAATGCAAAGGTACAACATAACTTATCAGGTGAAGGCATAGGGCAATACAAACAAACAGGGCAAACAGTGAAGGCATAGGAGCTAGGCTAGAAGGATAAAACTATAACTTGATCAAGACAGAGGGTCAACATACACTGATAGAGCACTGCAAAGGTACTACATAACTTATCAGGTCACGGCATAAGGCAAACTTGAACTGATTAGGTTTAAACAAGGAAAAATAAGTGATTAGAACAATACAAAAGGAGTATAACTTAACTATAACTTGATGAAAACAGAGGGACAACTTACCCTGATTAAAGCAATACAATGATACAACATAACTAATTAGGTCAAGGCATAGGGGAAACTTGTGAACTGATAACATTAAACAAAGGAGAAATTTCAATTATTATAAGACAGAAGGGGTAACTTAGCTGTGGGATTGGCAACTCAGCGAGGTATTTGTTACTTCTTTTTTTTTTTGCCCTTGGCCGACCCTTTGTGATGTAAAAAAGGAAGAAAAAAACCCGACCAGGACAGAGGGTCAACTTCCATGTGTGATTAGGTTAGGTCACCCGTCTGAAAAATGACCCTTCGCTGACCTGTCAATTCTTTAGACAGACACTCCCGTCACACACACACACACACACACACACACACACACACACACACACACACATTGGATAGTGGTATGCCTGTCTATTTATCATTAATACAGCGGCTAGGGTAATATTACAGGGTCATAACACTAAAAATACAGCCGTGGGCCGTAAGATAAATATTTATGTTGCTTTTACCATAGTTATGCATGGGCTGTCGCGCGCCTACAGTGTGTGTGCGTGCGTGCGTGCGAGCGTGAGAGCGAGCGAGAGATTATGGTTTGATTCATAGGTTTACGGAATATGTAATTGTCTACTACTGCTGGTACTACTGCTGCTGTTTCTACCTCTACTACTAATACTACCACCACGGTCCACCACCACCACCTCTACCTCTACTACTAATACTACTACTACTACTACTACTACTACTACTACTACTAACACTACTACTACTACTACTACTTCTACTACTTCTACTTCTATTATTACTACTACTACTACTTCTACTATTACTGGAGATCAGATTTAACCGCTGTGTAAGTGACTCCAACTAGTTTTTTTGTGCAATCTGATTCGCTCCTAACTCTGACATAAACAAAAGAAAGAAAAAAGAATGATAATAATAGTAAAGACAATATGATTAGAATAAGACGTTTGTGAAGTCAAGTCTTATTGTTTGATCTTATTTAATGTTTAATTTGTCACGTGGAAGCGAACTTGTAAAAATTTTAATGCTCTTAATAATGATTTCATTTGCGCCTTATTTGATCATTCTTATGGAGTTTTGGGTGAGTCATGCTAAGTAATAAGTCGTGATTGTTATTCGTATTATTATTATTATTATTATTATTATTTGGGCTTCGTGTGTGTGTTTATTTGTTTTCTTGTTTAGGAGATGACACTTACAAACTGCAATTATCTTTTTCTGTCTTCTTCCTTTCTCTTTCTCTTCCCCAATCTCCTTAATTATCTCATCTTTCCTTAGTACACACACACACACACACACACACACACACACACACACACACACACACACACACACACACACACACACACACACACAGACACAGACACAGACACACACTATCTCTTTCTCCCCACTGACATTACTTTCTTCCTCTCACTTTCACTTCTCCCTCACTTTCCCCTCATATTACTTCTCCCCTCACCACCTCACCTGCCCATCACCACGCTCCCTTAACCTGCAGTACTACTAGACCGGGACGGAAGAAGGAATGGAGGGAGGGGAAATGGAAGAAGGGAGGGAGGCAGGGGGAAGGGAAAGAGGGAGGGGGAAGGGAAGAAGGGTGGAATAGGGAAAGCAATGGGAAAAGGTAGAGGAAGAAGGGGGAAGGGTGGAAGAGGGATAGAGAAGAAGGGTGGAAGAGGGAAAGAAAAGGGTGGAAGATGGAAAGCAACGGGACGGAAGGGTGGAAGAGGAAAAGGGAAGAAGGGTGGAAGAGGGAAAGATAAGGGTGGAATAGGGAAAGAAGGGTGGAAGAGGGAAAGAGAAGGGTGGAAGAGGGAAAGATAAGAAGGGTGGAATAGGGAAAGAGAAGGGTGGAAGAGGGAAAGATAAGGGTGGAAGAGGCAAAGAAGGGTGGAAGAGGGAAAGATAAGGGTGGAAGAGGCAAAGAAGGGTGGAATAGGGAAAGATAAGAAGGGTGGAAGAGGGAAAGGGAAGAAGGGTGGAATAGGGAAAGCCACGGGAAAGGGAAGGGATGTAAGGCTATGTGGCTGCCCGATAACACCAAGATAAGAAAAGTAGCTACACCAGGGTGTGCCGATGATAAGCATTAACTGATAAAGGGAGATACATAGATCTAGTTTATTTGGAGGTACTACTACTACTACTACTACTACTACTACTACTACTACTACTGTTCTACTACTACTACTACTACTATTTCTTCTACTACTACTCTCTTCTTCCTTGTCCTTCCTTTCTCTTTCTCTTCCCCAATCTCCTTAATTATCTCATCTTTCTTTGGTACACACACACACACACACACACACACACACACACACACACGCACACGCACACGCACACGCACACGCACACGCACACACAGGTAAAGTACTTCTGTTACTACTACTACTACAACTACACTGTAAACACAGAATTGCCGAAATTTTGTCACTGTGACAAGATCGGCCTTCGTCATTATAGTCTGACAAGAAAACTAGTCACACTGACAAGACCTCTTCCTCATGGTCTTCTGCACATCTTGTCATGAAATTCAACGTACTCGTAAAATATTTTTTCATGTAATTCAATAATTTTACTTTGTGATTACACTGTAACTTGATTGAAATATTGTGAAACCTGTGAAACTTGATTGAAATATTGTGAAACATGTGAAACTTGATTGAAATATTGTGAAACCTGTGAAACTTGATTGAAATATTTTCAGTTAACAATTTTTTTTTAATCATCTCTCATCTTTGTGGATAATATCTTTGATATTTATGATATCTCTGATATTTATTTATATCTTCTTTGTGTGTATTTATTTTTTATGCTTTTTCATTTTTTTCTATTTTTTTCTATTTTATTTTTTTCTATTTTTTTCTTTTATTTTTTTCTATTTTTTTTTTTTTTTTTATCTCTCACCCACGTCCCACCCATCAGTTACCTTCCCTTGGCCAGAGGGAGGGAGGTCGATGGGCGGTCAGAGGGTGTGAGGGGGGATTAGGATGGGGGAGCTCTCATCCACCAGTTACCTTCTCTTGGCCAGAGAGAGGGAGGTAGGTGGACGGGAGGGGGAGGGGAAGGGGGATGTCTATCAGTTACCTTCCCCTGGCCAGGGGGAGGGAGGTCGATGGACGGGGGATGGGGATGGGGATGGGGGGGGGGATCCTCTCACCCACGTCTTGCCTATCAGTTACCTTCCCTTGGCCAGAGGGAAGGAGGTCGACAGACCGCCAGAGGGTTTGAGGGGGGGACGGGGTCCGAGCTCGGTAAAGATATCCGTAATGAGGGAATCGAACCCATCACCTTTTTGCTGATGTATTGAAACACCAACACTTTACCACTGAGCTATGGAGCACCCAGTTAAAAATAACCGAGAAGATATATTTAAACACCTCACCCGCACTCCTACTGTGACTTTTACCTTTAGGCTCATTTTGCAAGGCAAAAACCTGGGAAAACACCTTTATTGCCACACCCTTAAGTATACTATACAGGCTGTGCAGATCCAAGGTGATATAGGTGAGAGGTGATGGCAGTGTAGTGTACTAACTACTAACTCCAACCTGAGGACACGGGTTCTTGGCTTCCTCTTCTTCTTCAGACTGACATCAGTGATCCAAGCTGCCTGCCTCCACCGCCTGGAGGGCAGGGCAGCGCCAAGGCTCAACAACGAAAATTCCGTTCTAACTCATGATAGAACGGATAAGTCTCATCAGTAAGCATGAGACATGATAAGTCTCGTGCTTAAAATTATGCCTATGTTTACCTGATAATATGGTTAACTATGATAAAATACAGGTGAAATTTAGAAGAACTGCAGTATTCTCTTCTGGTATCAAATATCAGTCAGTAAGCAGCAAGGGGGTAGGATTTTTCACCGTTTAAAAAAACAGTATGGTAGTAGTAGTAGTAGTGGTAGTGGTAGTAGATGTGATGATAGAATTGGAAGTGTTAGTAGTTAGTTGTAATGATCAGTTGTAGCAGTGATAGTAACAGTAGAAGTAGTAGTAGTTGTGGTAATAGTAGTATAGGAGTAATGATGTATTTAGTAGTAACTGTTGTAGTAATGATCGAAGTAGTAGTGGTAGCAATGATAATGGGAACAGATATAGCAATAGTAGCAGTAGTAGTAGTAGTAGTAGTAGTAGTAGTAGTGTGGCAAAACTTCGATCAATCAGATATATATGCTAATTAAATGCACCTTACAAAAATATATCATGTAGACACCAAAAACTTGTCAGATACACGTACCGATTACTCATACACAAGCGTCCTTAGCATGCAATACCGGTAGGAAAGACTTGACTTTGCTGTTATCTTCCTTATCAGCCGCCGGTATACGGAACGCGCTGCTATAAGGAAGAGGGAGGGAGGAAGGAAGGGGGTAGCTTGTGTTCTTGATACATACATTAGCCTAAATCAGATATATTTGAAAGGCAGATGTGTTGAAAGGTGAGGGCTGTATAATTCATCCCATTCATTCATTCACGATTATACATGGTGGTCTGTGTGTGTGTGTATTCTACTTTTTTTTATATATACATAGTGTGTGTTTGTATTCAATTTTTTTTTTTTTTATGTAATGTGTGTGTTTATTTCTTTGTGTGTGTGTGTGTGTGTGTGATGCTTATCTTAGGAGTCACTACAGGGGGGGGGGGGAGATTGCGTTATCATTATCTTCAGAAAATTCTTAGAAGGCTTTGTAGGTGTAAAGATAACGGTGAGTGACGCTGCATTTGTGTTACCTCATTATTCATTGATTGATTGATTCACACTTATTTATTTATTCATCCTTCCTTCATTCATCCTTCCTTTCATCATCCTCATGTAATTTTGTTTGAAAGTAGGCACACAGGCAACCTCGTCTGGCTCAGTAGTTTTTTTTTTTTTTTATATAACGTTTGTACCTATAGCGCCTGTAGGCAGTGACTTCTAAGGCTCGGATGGTAGGCCCTGGAGGTTCGTTCACTCGAGGCCTGTGATGGTTGGCCCTCGCCCGTGGTGGCGTAGGCAGGATTTTTATAGTGACGCCTGTGATTAGAGGCTCATACCGCCCCCCTGTGTCCTCCGATGCACTCGCAATCGAAGGTAGAGTTAATGGGCAGCATGTGGGTGTTCTTAGGCCGTTCTTAGGTTGTTGTCTGTTCTTCCTTTGTATTCCTTCCATCCATCCTTTTTATCCCTTTCTTTTATCCCTTTTTTCTCCTTTTCTCTCCTTTTCTCCTTTTTTCATCACTTTCCATCCATTCATCCATCCTTTCATTGTTGATTTCTTTCGTTCATTACATTATTTATTTATGTTTATTATTATCATCATCATCATCATTTTGTATTCTCGTGTGTGTTTGTGTCTTTTTTATCTTTCCATCCATCCATCCATTCATCCTTTCTTTGTGTATTTCTCTCTTCCATGACTTTATTTCTTTAGTTATAAGTTTATTATTATCATCATTGTATTCCCGTGTGTGTACGGCTGTATTACGTCATCCGTTTGATCGTGTTGTCTGCATCATCTCCCTTCGTTATTTTTGTGCGTGCGTGTTGACGTAACATGGTGAAAAGGGATTACAGGGACGAAGAGGCAACATTCTCGTGACTGGTACTCTTTCTCTTTTTTTTTCTCTCTCTCTCTCTCCTCTCTCTCTCTCTCTCCTCTCTTCTCTCTCTCTCTCTCCTCTCTCTCCTTCTCTCTCTCTCTCTCTCGTCTCTCTCTCTTCTCTCTCTCTGTCTCTCTCTCTGTCTGTCTGTCTGTCTGTCTGTCTCACTGTCTCTCTCCTCTCTTTCTTTCTTTTCTTTCTTTCTCTCTCTCTCTCTCTCTCTCTCTCTCTCTCCTCTCTCTCTCTCTCTCTCTCTCTCTCTCTCTCTCTCTCTCTCTCTCTCTCTCTCTCTCTCTCTCTCTCTCTCTCTCTCTCTCTCTCTTTCCTTTCTGTCCCCTGTTTGTCTGTATCTGTGTCTGTTTCTGTCACACACTGTTTGTATGTTTCTCTCTCTCTCTCTCTCTCTCTCTCTCTCTCTCCTCTCTCTCTCTCTCCACTCTCTCTCTCTCCTCTCTCTCTCTCTCTCTCTCTCTCTCTCTCTCTCTCTCTCTCTCTCTCTCTTTTCTCTCTCTCTCTCTCATTAAGGGCTTAGGCAACCATTTGGTGGGTTATGTTTACCTTTACCTGCACGTCTACTCAAGGAGCATAGAAAAATTCCTTGCGTCTACCTACCTGTGCACGGCGCCTTGTTGTGGACACTGACGTAACCTAGGAGGAGGAGGAGGAGGAGGTGGAGGTAGACAGTGGTTAGGTAGTAGTAGTAGGAGGAGGAGAGGTAGACAGTGGTTAGGAAGGAGGAGGAGGAGGAGAGGTAGAGTGGTTAGGTAGTAGTAGTAGGAGGAGGAAGAGAGGTAGACAGTGGTTAGGTAGAAGAAGTAGTAGGAGGAGGAGGAGAGGTAGACAGTGGTTAGGTAGTAGTAGTAGGAGGAGGAGGAGAGGTAGACAGTGGTTAGGAAGAAGAAGGAGGAGGAGAGGAGAGGAGAGGTAGAGTGGTTAGGTAGTAGTAGTAAGAGGAGGAAGAGAGGTAGACAGTGGTTAGGTAGAAGAAGAAGGAGGAGGAGGAGGAGAGGTAGACAGTGGTTAGGTAGTAGTAGTAGGAGGAGGAAGAGAGGTAGACTGGTTAGGTAGAAGTAGTAGAAGGAGGAGGAGGAGAGGTAGACACTGGTTAGTAGTAGTAGTAGGAGGAGAGGTAGACAGTGGTTAGTAGTAGAGGAGGAGGAGAGGTAGACAGTGGTTAGTAGTAGTAGGAGGAGGAGAGGTAGACAGTGGTTAGTAGAAGTAGGAGGAGGAGAGGTAGACAGTGGTTAGTAGTAGTAGTAGGAGGAGGAGGAGAGGTAGACACTGGTTAGTAGTAGTAGTAGTAGGAGGAGGAGAGGTAGACTGGTTAGGTAGAAGAAGTAGTAGTAGGAGGAGGAGAGGTAGACACTGGTTAGTAGTAGTAGTAGGAGGAGGAGAGGTAGACAGTGGTTAGTAGTAGTAGGAGGAGGAGAGGTAGACAGTGGTTAGTAGAAGTAGGAGGAGGAGAGGTAGACAGTGGTTAGTAGTAAGTAGGAGGGGGGAGAGGTAGACAGTGGTTAGTAGTAGTAGTAGGAGGAGAGGTAGACACTGGTTAGTAGTAGTAGGAGGAGGAGAGGTAGACAGTGGTTAGTAGTAGTAGTAGGAGGAGAGGTAGACACTGATTAGTAGTAGTAGAGGAGGAGAGGTAGACAGTGGTTAGTAGTAGTAGTAGGAGGAGAGGTAGACAGTGGTTAGTAGAGTAGGAGAGGAGAGGTAGACAGTGGTTAGTAGTAGTAGTAGGAGGAGAGGTAGACAGTGGTTAGTAGTAGTAGTAGGAGGAGAGGTAGACAGTGGTTAGTAGTAGTAGTAGGAGGAGAGGTAGACGTGGTTAGTAGTAGTAGGAGGAGGAGAGGTAGACAGTGGTTAGGTAGTAGTAGGAGGAGGAGAGGTAGACACTGGTTAGTAGTAGTAGGAGGAGGAGGAGGAAGGAGGAGGAGAGGTAGACAGTGGTTAGGTAGAGAGTAGTAAAGGAGGAGGAAAGGTAGACAGTGGTTAGTAGTATGTAGAGTAGAGGAGGAGAGGTAGACAGTGGTTAGGTTAAGTAGTAGAAGGAGAGGAGAGGTAGACAGTGGTTAGTAGTAGTAGTAGGAGGAGAGGTAGACAGTGGTTAGTAGTAGTAGTAGGAGGAGGAGAGTAGACAGTGGTTAGTAGTAGTAGTAGGAGGAGGAGGAGAGGTAGACAGTGGTTAGGTAGAAGAAGTAGTATAGGAGGAGGAGAGGTAGACACTGGTTAGTAGTAGTAGTAGAGGAGGAGAGGTAGACAGTGGTTAGTAGAAGTAGTAAAGGAGGAGGAGAGGTAGACAGTGGTTAGTAGTAGTAAGGAGGAGGAGGGGGAGAGGTAGACAGTGGTTAGGTAGAAGTAGTAGAAGGAGGAGGAGAGGTAGACAGTGGTTAGTAGTAGTAGTAGAAGGAGAGGAAAGATGGTAGGTACAGTGGTTAGTAGTAAAGTTAGTAGGAGGAGGAGGAGAGGTAGACAGTGGTTAGGTAGAAGTAGTAGAAGGAGGAGGAGAGGTAGACAGTGGTTAGTAGTAGTAGGAGGAGGAGAGGTAGACAGTGGTTAGGTAAGGGAAGTAGGTTTGAAGGAGGAGGAGAGGTAGACAGTGGTTAGTAGTAGTAGGAGGAGGAGGGGGGTAGACAGTGGTTAGTAGAAGTAGTAGGAGGAGAGGTAGACAGTGGTTAGTAGTAGTAGTAGGAGGAGAGGTAGACAGTGGTTAGTAGTAGTAGAGAGAGGAGGAGGGTAGACAGTGGTTAGGTAAGTAGTAGGAGGAGGAGGAAGGTAGACAGTGGTTAGTAGTAGTAGTAGGAGGAGAGGTAGACAGTGGTTAGTAGTAGTAGTAGGAGGAGAGGTAGACGTGGTTAGTAGTAGTAGTAGGAGGAGGAGAGGAGGTAGACAGTGGTTAGTAGTAAGTAGGAGGAGAGGTAGACAGTGGTTAGTAGTAGTAGTAGGAGGAGAGGTAGACTGGTTAGTAGTAGTAGTAGGAGGAGGGGGAGAGGTAGACAGTGGTTAGTAGAAGTAAAGGAGGAGAGGTAGACAGTGGTTAGTAGTAGTAGTAAGGAGAGAAGGTAGATAGTGGTTAGTAGTAGTAGTAGGAGGAGAGGTAGACAGTGGTTAGTAGGAAAGGAGGAGAGGTAGACACTGGTTAGTAGTAGTAGTAGGAGGAGAGGCAGACACTGGTTAGTAGTAGTAGGGAGGAGGAGAGGTAGACGTGGTTAGTAGGAGGAGGAGAGGTAGACACTGGTTAGTAGTAGTAGGAGGAGGAGAGGTAGACAGTGGTTAGTAGTTTGTAAGTAGGAGGAGAGGCAGACACTGGTTAGTAGTAGTAGGAGGAGAGATAGACGGTGGTTTTGTAGTAGTAGGGGGAGGAGAGGTAGAACTGGTTAGTAGTAGGAGGAGGAGGAGAGGTAGACAGTGGTTAGTAGAAGTAGGAGGAGGAGAGGTAGACAGTGGTTTAGTAGTAGTAGTAGGAGGAGAGGTAGACACTGTTAGTAGTAGTAGGAGGAGGAGAGGTAGACGGTGGTTAGGTAGTAGTAGAGGAGGAGAGATAGACACTGGTTAGTAGTAGTAGGAGGAGAGGTAGACGTAGTTAGTAGTAGTAGGAGGAGGAGAGGTAGACGGGGTGGTGTAGTAGTAAGTAAGGAGAGAAGGAGAGATAGACACTGGTTAGTAGTAGTAGGAGGAGAGGTAGACATAGTTAGTAGTAAGTAGGAGGAGGAGAGGTAGACGCTGGTTAGTAGTAGTAGGAGGAGGAGAGTAGACACTGGTTAGTAGTAGTAGGAGGAGAGGTAGACGGTGGTTTGTAGTAGTAGGAGGAGGAGAGGTAGACAGTGGTTAGTAGTAGTAGTAGTAGTAGTAGTAGTAGTAGTAGGAGAGGTAGACAGTGGTTAGTAGTAGTAGGAGGAGGAGAGGTAGACAGTGGTTAGTAGTAGTAGTAGGAGGAGAGGTAGACGGTGGTTAGTAGAAGTAGGAGGAGGAGAGGTAGACATGGTTTAGTAGTAGTAGGAGGAGGAGAGGTAGACACTGGTTAGTAGTAGTAGGAGGAGGGGAGAGGTAGACGGTGGTTAGTAGTAGTAGGAGGAGGAAAAGGTAGACAGTGGTTAGTAGTAGTAGGAGGAGGAGAGGTAGACACTGGTTAGTAGTAGTAGGAGGAGGAGAGGTAGACAGTGGTTAGTAGTAGTAGTAGGAGGAGAGGTAGACGGTGGTTAGTAGTAGTAGGAGGAGAAGAGGTAGACAGTGGTTAGTAGTAGTAGTAGGAGGAGAGAGGTAGACAGTGGTTAGTAGTAGTAGTAGGAGGAGAGGTAGACTGGTTAGTAGTAGTAGGAGGAGGAGAGTAGACAGTGGTTAGTAGTAGTAGTAGGAGGAGAGGTAGACAGTGGTTAGTAGTAGTAGTAGGAGGAGAGGTAGACAGTGGTTAGTAGTAGTAGTAGGAGGAGAGGTAGACAGTGGGTTTGTAGTAGTAGTAGGAGGAGAGGTAGACAGTGGTTAGTAGTAGTAGTAGGAGGAGAGGTAGACAGTGGTTAGTAGTAGTAGTAGGAGGAGAGGTAGACAGTGGTTAGTAGTAGTAGTAGGAGGAGAGGTAGACAGTGGTTAGTAGTAGTAGTAGGAGGAGAGGTAGACAGTGGTTAGTAGTAGTAGTAGGAGGAGAGGTAGACAGTGGTTAGTAGTAGTAGTAGGAGGAGAGGTAGACAGTGGTTAGTAGTAGTAGTAGGAGGAGAGGTAGACGTGGTTAGTAGTAGTAGTAGGAGGAGAGGTAGACAGTGGTTAGTAGTAGTAGTAGGAGGAGAGGTAGACAGTGGTTTAGTAGTAAATAGTAGGAGGAGAGGTAGACAGTGGTTTAGTAGTAGTAGGAGGAGAGGTAGACAGTGGTTAGTAGTATTAGTAGGAGGAGAGGTAGACAGTGGTTAGTAGTAGTAGGAGAGGAGAGGTAGACACTGGTTAGTAGTAGTAGGAGGAGGAGAGGTAGACAGTGGTTTTAGTAGTATAGTAGGAGGAGGAGAGGTAGACAGTGGTTAGTAGTAGGAGGAGGAGGAGGGAGGTAGACAGTGGTTAGTAGAGAGTAGGAGGAGGAGAGGTAGACAGTGGTTAGTAGTAGTAGTAGGAGGAGAGGTAGACACTGGTTAGTAGTAGTTAGAGGAGGAGAGGTAGACAGTGGTTAGTAGTAGTAGGAGGAGGAGAGGTAGACACTGGTTAGTAGTAGTAGTAGGAGGAGAGGTAGACAGTGGTTAGTAGTAGTAAAATAAGTTTGTAGTAGTAGGAGAGGTAGACAGTGGTTAGTAGTATAGTAGGAGGAGGAGGAGAGGTAGACAGTGGTTAGTAGTAGTAGTAGTAGGAGGAGAGGTAGACACTGGTTAGTAGAAGTAGGAGGAGGAGAGGTAGACAGTGGTTAGTAGTAGTAGGAGGAGGAGAGG
>JACEEZ010018194.1:285000-287500 GCA_016584305.1 Chionoecetes opilio
TTGGTAGTAGTAGTGGTAGTAGTGGTGGTGGTGGTGGTGGTGGTGGTAGTAGTTGGTAGTAGTGGTGGTGGTCGTGGTGGTGGTCGTGGTAGTGGAGATGACAAGAGGAACGACTTTGTGGCAGGCGATGGTAGGGAGGCTAGGGAGCGAACGACACACACACACACACACACACACACACACACACACACACACACACACACACACACACACACACACACACACACACACACACACAAGAGGTAAATGTAAAAAAGCGAGTATTTGAGGGAGTGTAACTTATCGTGTGTGTGTGTATATGAGTGTGTGTGTGTGTGTGTGTGTGTGTGTGTGTGTGTGTGTGTGTGTGTGTGTGTGTGTGTGTGTGTGTATATGTGAGTGTGTGTGTGTGTGAGGGCGCGCATAGGTTTTTCTCGACTACATGTATATATTTAGACTGTGTGTATGTATGTATGTGTGGAGAGTTCACTGACCCCATTGAGAGAGAGAGAGAGAGAGAGAGAGAGAGAGAGAGAGAGAGAGAGAGAGAGAGAGAGAGAGAGAGAGAGAGAGAGAGAAAGAAGATTTAAGTAGAGAGGAGTTTAAAAGGCCACACCACTACTACTCTTCTCCACTCCTCTCTCCTCTTCTCTCTCTCTTCTCTCTCTTCTCCCTCTCTTCCCTCTTGGTGGCCTTGACTACTCCGCCTCTAGGCTTAGCTCTACCACCTGCTCAGCCAGGCCTACCACCATTACCACCACCACCACTCCTTACCCAGGGCTGCCACCACTACCACACCACCACCGCCACTCCTTCACATTCACACCCTGTTACTACCATTACCACAACCATCACCACCCAGGCCTACTACTGCTGCCACACTAACTACTACTACTAATACTATACTACTATTACTACTACTACTATTACTACTACTACTACTAATTCTACTACTACTACTACTACTACTTATACTTATACTACTACTACTACTTACTACTTACTACTACTACTTACTACTACTAATTTCGATTACTACTACTTCGATTACTACTACTACTACTACTACTACTACCACCACCGCAATCTTACTCAGGGCTTACACCACCATCACTACCACCATAACCACTACCATTACCACCACCAAGCCAGTAAATAGGTACTAATAGTAATAGTAACTCTTTGACCACCACCATCATCACTACCTTCATGCGTAGATTCACTCACGTTCATCGTTGCAGGTACGATATGACCCTGGTTGCAGGAGTGTTAACGTCACGCAAGTTACGAAAGAAGTGACAGTAAAAAACAAAACTAAGTCAGGTAACGTAGTCAGTCAGGCAAGACGATCGAAAAGTAAGATATAATTATTTGTCATTATTATTAGCCATTACCAAAATAACACTAAGTAACGATAATAACTCAACGTATCAGACACAAAATGCTGAATACAAGACAGATAATAACGTAACATGAGAGAGAGAGAGAGAGAGAGAGAGAGAGAGAGAGAGAGAGAGAGAGAGAGAGAGAGAGAGAGAGAGAGAGAGAAAAGCAGACAGACTTTACTGACCTACCTTTTATACTCATGATTTTTTTTTTTTCACACCATGCACACGCTCAGGTATGTTTCATTTTATAATAACAAACTTACCACACCTGAAGAACTCGGATCATACCTGCTTTATTGTTATTATTATTATTATTATTATTATTATTATTATTATTATTATTATTATTATTATTATTACCTCGTCTTACGGAACTCTATAGTAACTCATTTTATCCATATTTTTTCAACGGTATCTCATCATGTTGTCTTTTAACCCTTTGAAAAAAATATATAATAATAACTATAAAACCCAAAAAAACTAGCTAAAAAAAGTAATAGAAAAAAAACTAGATAAATAGGAAATATAGAAAAAAATATCGATTCAACAAAATATAAGTGGTGGATAATTCAGGTGGATAAATGAGGTAGAATCAAGGTGGATAGAGGGTTGAAACACTTTGGGTGGGTGATGGGTGGATTGAGTGGGTGGGTGAAGGTTGTCTGAGCACGTGCCTCCCCCCTCGCCCCCCCCCCCGCCCACGCCCACACCTGTCTTACCTGTGTCGATTAACCCACGCCCATTTCCCCTCGCCCCTTCCCCTCCCCCATTAAAGAAACCTACACACACACACACACACACACACACACACACACACACACACACACAACACACACACACACACACACACAACACACACACACACACACACACACAAGGTATCTTTTAACACCTGTATAATTGGATCACCTGTACTTAACAAAGGTGTTCGTAAGAGGTTAATGAAGCAAATATGTCTATAATTTTGCCTTTTTTTATTTTATATATATATATTTAAAGGTTTTAGGAAGCGTATGACAAGAGTTTTAAGTTTGTTTACCTTTCTAACTTTTGTATACACCTGTAAATGAACTCCTCAAGATTATTGTTGTTATTAGGACTGATTTGAGGTTATTTATGAAAGAGCGAGAGAG
>JACEEZ010018194.1:292500-302500 GCA_016584305.1 Chionoecetes opilio
CCGCAGCACCTGTCAGGTCTCTCTCAGGGTCAACGGAGCGTGTAGTAGTGTCATCGGTGTAGTAGACCGCTACCGCGACGCTGCTGGGGACATTGGCGTGTGTCACCGCCTGCAGGGCGTGCTGCCTCAGCTCCTCCCGCGTGCACAACGCCTTCCCAGCTGGCAGTGCGGCGATAATCACCTGGGCGGCAGCGGGCTGCCACGGTGGCGGCGCGACGTAGCTGACAGCGTAGGCTGTCAGCTACGTCGGACCTGTGTGTGGCCTCACCTGTGTGTGACCGTCGGACCTGACCTGTGTGTGGCCTCACGCACAGGTTGGAGCCGAACCTGCAGCCGCTGGACACGGGCGGGGAGTTGGTCGCTGCTACCCCTCGAGGCAAACATCCCCACCAGGCGCTCGGCCTCCTGTAACGGCTGGGGGTGGGCGGGAGGGCGGGGAGGTCTCTTTCCGGAGGCAGTCCTCACCTTGCCCCACAGCTCGGCCAGCTTGGTGTGTTGGTTAAAACCGGCGCACCATTCGAGCCATTTGGCCTCCCACACCCGCCCCGTGACCTGCCGAGCGTGCCGCACCATCTCACGCAGCAGCTCCAGATTGGTGGGCGTCGGCCGCCTGCGGTACACCTTCCGGTGGATGTTAACCATGTGGTTCTGTTCCCGCACCTCCTGGTTGTAGAACCACCAGTTCTGGTTGTACCTGCGGCCGGGGACCTTCCGTGGTATGGCTGCCTCCGCCGCCCTCTCGATGGCCGCCGTCAGGTCGCTTTCTCGCTGTCCAGGAGAACAAGGTCAAGGTCCTCCACTATGGCCTGGAGGACCTCAGGTCTCTTGCCACGGAGCCCCTGAATGTTCCATTGGAGCACCTTGAGCCTCCCGGCGGCGGGCGGCGGGTGGGGGGAGGTCACGGGTGCCTCGCCGTCACTCACTTCCTTCCTTCTCATTTATTCATTTTTTCCCTCCTTCCTTCTCATTCATTCATTTTTTTCCCTTCCCTCATTCATTCATTCATTTTTTCCTTCCTTCTCATTCATTCATTTTTTTCCTTTATCTTTCATTCGTTCATTCAATATTTTTTTTCGTTTATTTATTTTTTCCTTCCTGCATTCATTCATTCATTTTTTCCTTCATTCATTCTTTTTTTCCTTCCCTCTTTCATTCATTCATTTTTTCCCATATTCTTTCCTTCTTTTCCTTTTCCTTCTTTCATTCCTTCATTGTTATTTATGGCTTCACTCAAACTTCCTCTCATACCACTGTGTTTCTTTACCGCATTCCTCTCCCTCCTCCCTCCCTCCTCCTTCCTTCCTTCCAGGGCTCCTTCCTTCCCTCCTTCCCTCCTTCCCTCCCTCTCTTTCCTTCCTCCTCCTCTTCCCTCCTTCCTTCCTTCCTTCCTTCCTGACCGAACCAAATAGACCGACTGGTTCCAGGAAGAAATGAAGGAGGAAGAGGGGGAGGAATTGGAGGAGGAGGAGGAGGAGGAGGAAGAAGAGGAGGAGGAAGAAGAGGGGGAGGAAGAAGAGGGGGAGGAGGAGGAAGAAGAAATGTTACCTACAGAAATAATAGTGGTTTTTATTATTATTACTATTATTATTATTATTATTATTATTATTATTATTATTATTATTATTATTATTATTATTATTGTTATTTTGCTTACAATGGCGCGCGTATCCAGAGTGGCTAGATAATTATAATTGTATTAAATAATATTTTTTTTTTTCTTTTGTGTGGAGGAATTTTTTGTGTGGTAGTTGTAGTGGTGGTGGTGGTGTGCGCATTATCTCTCTCTCTCTCTCTCTCTCTCTCTCTCTCTCTCTCTCTCTCTCTCTCTCTCTCTCTCTCTCTCTCTCTCTCTCTCTCTCTCTCTCTCTCTCTCTCTCTCTCTCTCTCTCATGCACTGGCTTAGTTTGTATATTTCACTCACTTGTACTCACTCATCCACTCACTCATCATCCACTTAGTCTATAACATCCACTCCCATCATCCACATTTTCATCCACCATCCCCTTTCATCCACTATATTGTCATACATTCTGCCTGTGGTGTCATAAACGCCGTGCATTCTCATCCAATCATAATAAGTACCATTCATCCACTCTTCATCCACCTCGTCGCATCCACCACTAGAATGAACCTTGAAGTCTTTGTGGCCTTGAAGTACTTATCTACCCTTGTTCTCTTTTTTTTATTTTTTTATTTAAACATACATATACATGTAGCCCAAAGGTGCACTGTCGTGTGCTACCTATCTTAAGGGCAATATACACATAAATTCTCTCTCTCTCTCTCTCTCTCTCTCTCTCTCTCTCTCTCTCTCTCTCTCTCTCTTCTCCTCTCTCTCTCTCTTCTCTCTCCTCTCTCTCCTCTCTCTCTCTCTTCTCTCTCTTCCCTCTCTCTCTCTCTCTCTCTCTCTCTCTCTCTCTTCTCTCTCTCTCTCTCATCCACCCCATTACAATCACATTTTAGTGCATCTATACCTACTATTTTTCATCCAATTTTCATCCACAACGCATTTTGCTACTACTACTACTACTACTACTACTACTGTTACTACTGTTACTGTTTCTACTACCACCAACACCTTTACTACTACTACCACTACTACTACACTACTACTACTACTACTACTACTACTACTACTACTACTACTACTACTACTACTACTACTGTTACTACTGTTACTGTTTCTACTACCACCAACACCTTTACTACTACTACCACTACTACTACTACTACTACTGTTTCTACTACCACCAACACCTTTACTACTACTACTACTACAACTACAACAACTACTACTACCACTACTACTACTACTACTACTACTACTACTACTACTACTACTACTACTACTACTACTACTACTACTACCACCAACACTTTTACTACTACTACTACTACTACTACTTCTACTACTACTTCTACTATTACTACTACTGCTACTACTTCTACCACTACTACCACCTCTACTACTACTACTACTACTACTACTACTACTACTACTACTACTACTACTACTACTTATAGTATGCAATTATTCACTTTTGATTCGCTTCCTTTAAATACACCTTTTTAATTTTAATGAACTAAGCTTATACCTACCTATATATACTATACTTACCTAGACATATATATTTACCTGTATACATTATATGCTTACTTGTATACGGTGATGAACTGACCTGGCCCACATTGTACTGGCGGGTGTGACCTTTGAGTCTTCATGTAGCAGCTTGGGGGTCAAAGGTCGAATGTCAGCGCCTCAGTCTGACTAAAGGGGCGGTAAAGATTGAGTAAAGGGAGATGGAGAGTAGAGTAAAGGCGGGAATTGGGAGATAGTTGAAGGGGGTTGAGGGTGAGTTTGAGGAAAGGGAGATGGTGTGAGGGTGTGTGAGGGAGAAAGTGAGGGTAAAGGGTGGTAGTGTGAGGGAGAAAGGGAGGGTAAAGGGTGGTAGTGTGAGGGTGTGTGAGGGGTAAAGGGTGGTAGTGTGAGGGTGTGTGAGGGAGAAAGTGAGGGTAAAGGGTGGTAGTGTGAGGGTAAAGGGTGGTAGTGTGAGGGTAAAGGGGGTAGTGTGAGGGTAAAGGGGGTAGTGTGAGGGTAAAGGGTGGTAGTGTGAGGGTAAAGGGTGGTAGTGTGAGGGTAAAGGGGGGTAGTGAGGGAAGGGAGATGATAGGTAGAGGGGGGATGTGAGGGGAAATTGAGGTGTTAAAGGGAGTATATGGTAAAAATGGGGAGAGTAAAATAAGAGTATGAGGAAGGTGACAAAAAAGGGTGGTTATAGTTATTATAGTGGTTGCTAATGCCGTTTTATAACCAATGAGTTGGTTATAGTGGCAAGGGGGAATTGTGAGGGAGAGAATGAGGGAAGGGAGATGATAAAGGGGGGATGTGAGGGAGAGAATGAGGGAAGGGAGATGATAAAAGGGGGGATGTGAGGGAGAGATTGTGGTGCTAAAGGGAGTTAATAATTGTGGGTGAGAGAGAATGAGGAAGTAAGGGTAAAAAAAAGGGTAGATAGAAGAATGAGTAGAGGAAGAAAAAGTAATATAAGTTGTATGAGTGAGGTAAGCTTTTAACCCCTTCACGCCCAGATCTTTCCTTTGCTATAAAAAATTGTTTGTTGTCGAGCCATAAAATAACGAAAGGTAACTGAATATACCAAATTAGCTAGTGGACAAGGCTACTTAACAGGTCATATCTATAAAACATTGCTTATAGCCACTAAAAATTGTCTTATGGTACCCAAATTACAAGGGAAATTACGTTCTGGGTCTCAAGGAGTTTAAGTAGGCAAAAAGAGAGGTAGAAGAGGTGGTGGAAAAGAACTAGGAAAATAGAAAATATAGTAAAAAAAAAAGTAAAGAAAGAAAAAAAAAAGGGAAGAGATAAGAAAAGAAGAAAAAATGGATGAAATAAATTAAAAGCAGAAATTGAAATGTGAGATATAGTAAAGTTGACAGTGTAGGAGTGAAAAAAATTTGAACAGAAAAAAGGGAAAAAATAAGGTTTGTCAGATGAGTATACGATGAAACTCTCTCTCTCTCTCTCTCTCTCTCTCTCTCTCTCTCTCTCTCTCTCTCTCTCTCTCTCTCTCTCTCTCTCTCTCTCTCTCTCTCTCTCTCTCTCTCTCTCTCTCTCTCTCTCTCTCTCTCTCTAACCTGCTCTTCTATGCCTTTTCTACAAATGTCTACCTATCCACTCTACCTCTTTTCCTTACCTTACATATTTTCTGCCCTTTCTTACATATTTTCTGCCCTTTCTTACATATTTTCTGCCCTTACATATTTTCTGCCCTTTCTTACATATTTTCTGCCCTTTCTTACATATTTTCTGCCCTTTCTTACATATTTTCTGCCCTTTCTTACACACTTTCTGCCCTTTCTTACACATTTTCTGCCCTTTCTTACATATGTCCTGCCCTTTCTTACATATTTTCCGCCCTTTACACATTTTCTGCCCTTTCTTACACATTTTCTGCCCTTTCTTCCATCTCCCCTTCCCCTTATTTCATCCTATTTTCTCTATCCTCTTTATCCTCCTTTCATTTTAACCCCTTCACGCCCAGATCTTTCCTTAGCTATATATAATCATCTGTTGTTAGCCATGAAATTACAAAAAGTTACTAAATAAACCAAATGAACTATGGACAAGGATACTAAACAGGTCATATCTATAAAAACATTGCTTATAGCCACTAAAAATCATGTAATGGTACCCAAATTACAATGGAAATTACGTTCTGGGCGTGAAAGGGTTAAGTATAAGAAAATGAAGTGAAGGATGGAAGGAGAGAGAGGAAGGAAAATGTGAAGAAAAGGAAAACTGGAAGGAAGGAAGATAAGTAATATACGATAGAATGAAGAGTAAAGAATGCAGGAAACTAAAAGAAGGAAACAGGTGGGAAGAAACATGGAAGGAGGGAACGTAAGAAAGATGGGGAGAAGAAAATGGAAGGAAGAATGGAAGGAGAGAACGTAAGAAAGATGGGTGAAAGAAAAAAGATGGGGAGAAGAGACATGGAAGGGGAGAACGTAAGAAAGATCGGTGAAAGAAAAAAGATGGGGAGAAGAGACATGGAAGGGGAGAACGTAAGAAAGATGGGTGAAAGAAAAAAGATGGGGAGAAGAGACATGGAAGGGGAGAACGTAAGAAAGATGGGGAGAAGAAAAAAGATGGGGAGAAGAGACATGGAAGGGGAGAACGTAAGAAAGATGGGTGAAAGAAAAAAGATGGGGAGAAGAGACATGGAAGGGGAGAACGTAAGAAAGAGTGGGAGAGAAGAGACATGGAAGGGAGAACGTAAGAAAGATGGGGAGAAGAGACATGGAAGGGGAGAACGTAAGAAAAGATGGGGAGAAGAGACATGGAAGGGGAGAACGTAAGAAAGATGGGGAGAAGAGACATGGAAGGGAGAACGTAAGAAAGATGGGGAGAAGAGAACATGGAAGGAGAGAACGTAAGAAAGATGGGGAGAAGAGACATGGAAGGGGAGAACGTAAGAAAGATGGGGAGAAGAGACATGGAAGGGGAGAACGTAAGAAAGATGGGGAGAAGAGACATGGAAGGGAGAACGTAAGAAACATGGAAGGAGAGAACGTAAGAAAGATGGGGAGAAGAGACATGGAAGGGGAGAACGTAAGAAAGATGGGGAGAAGAAGAAAGATGGGAAAGAGAATGGAAGGAACGTAAGAAAGATGGGAGAAGAGACATGGAAGGGGAGAACGTAAGAAAGATGGGGAGAAGAAGAAAGACATGGAAGGGAGAACGTAAGAAAGGATGGGGAGAACGTAGAAGAAGGGGAGAACGTAAGAAAGATGGGGAGAAGAAAAAAGGTGGAAGGAGAGAACGTAAGAAAGATGGGGAGAAGAGACATGGAAGGAGAGAACGTAAGAAAGATGGGGAGAAGAAAAAAGATGGGGAGAAGAGACATGGAAGGGGAGAACGTAAGAAAGATGGGGAGAAGAGACATGGCAGGAGAGAACGTAAGAAAAATGGGGAGAAGAAAAGATGGGAGAAGGACATGGAGGAAAGAACGTAAGAAAGATGGGGAAGAAAGAAGAGATGGAAGGGAGAACGTAAGAAAGATGGGGAGAAGAAAAAGATGGGGAGAAGAGACAGAGGGGAAACGTAAGAAAGATGGGGAGAAGAGACATGGAAGGAGAGAACGTAAGAAAGATGGGGAGAAGAAAAAAGATGGGGAGAAGACATGGAAGGGGAGAAGAGACATGGAAGGAAAGAACGTAAGAAAGATGGGGAGAAGAAAAAAGGTGGAAGGAGAGAACGTAAGAAAGATGGGGAGAAGAGACATGGAAGGGGAGAACGTAAGAAAGATGGGTGAAATTTTCGAAAAGACATGGAAGGAGAGAACGTAAGAAAGATGGGTGAAAGAAATGGTTTGGGTGGAATTTGAAAGAAGAATAGGAGATAGAAATGAAAAAAATAATGAGATTTCTTAATTATCTCATTTTCTCATTCCCTTTTTTGTGCCTTTCACTCTTTTCTTACTACATACTTCTCATTATTATTTTTTTTTTTTTATTTAGATTTTTGTTTAAATATAAAAAAGATACATTTCTAAACAAAGATGTACAATAATTTTTTCATTAAAGGCTATACAAAATATTAAAGCCTTCAAAAAATATAGTGTACATCTTTTGTTTAGAAATGTTTTTGTTTTTTTATATTAATCCCTTGAGACCCAGAACGTAATTTTCATTGTAATTTGGGTACCATTAGACGATTTTTTAATGAATATAAGCAATATTTTCTAGATATGACCTGTTTAGTATCCTTGTCCACTAGCTAATTTGGTATATTTAGTTACTTTTTGTAATTTTATGGCTAACAACAGACAATTTTATATAGCAAAGGAAAGATCTGGGCGTGAAGGGGTTACAAAACAACAGTATAATAATGAGAGAAGAATTAGTAGTAAGAATAGAGTGAATAAAGGCATAGAAAAGGGAATGAGAAAATGAAAGGGATAATAAAGAAAAGATGGAGGACGTAACGAATGAAAGGGGGAAAATCATTGGAAAGAGAATAGAGGGAGAATAAAGGAAAGAGATAATTCGTGAAAATATAAGATAAAAGAAAGAAAAAGGTGTGAGAAAAGGTAGAGCGAGGCTAAGGAGAAAATGAGAGAAGGAAAGTAATGAGAAAGAGAATAGAAGACTAAGGAAAAGAGAAAATCAGCATATTAACCCCTTGAGGCCCAGAACGTCATTTCCATTGCAATTTGGACACCATGAGACTATTTTTAGTGAATATCAGCAATATTTTATAGATATGACCTGTTTAGTATCCTTACCACTAACTAATGTGGTATATTTAGTTACTTTTTGTAATTTTATGGCTAAACACGATTTTATATAGCTAAGGAAAGATCTGGGCGTGAAAGGGTTACAATGAAAGGAGGATAAAGAGGATAGAGAAAATAGGATGAAATAAGGGGAAGGGGAGATGGAAGAAAGGGCAGAACATATGTAAGAAAGGGCAGAAAATATGTAAGAAAGGGCAGAAAATGTTAAGAAACGGCAGAAAATATGTAAAAGGGCAGAATGTAGTAAGAAAGAGGTAGAATGGATAGGTAAATTTGTAGAAAAAGGCTAGAAGGACAGGTTAGAGAATTGAGAGAGAGAGATAGAAGAAGAGAGAGAGTTAGAAGAGAGAGAGAGAGAGTGAGAGAGTGAGAGAGTGAGAGTGTGTGTGTGTGTATATAAGAACATAAGAACATTACAATAACCTTTTATAATTCTTGTATATCAGGTATTGACTTAGTTCATTTTGTAATATCACCTTGTGGGCGTGGCTGAGTGGGTGTGGGTGGGTGGGTGGCATAGTGTAGATCCTGGTAGTGGGTGGGGAAAGAGTGGATTAATGGGTGAAGAATGAATGGGTGGTGGGTGGATGGGTGTGGGTGAGTGGGTGCTTGGGGTGTTTGCTTCCTGGTGATGGTGGTGGTGGTGTGTGGGTGTGGGTGTGGGTGTCATTCATTCATCAACCTTCACCACACACACACACACACACACACACACACACACACACACACACACACACACACACCCACACCCACACACACACACACACACATTCAGGCTATTATACTGCTCATACTTATCTTTTTTTTTTTCTCTCTCTCTCTCTCTCTCTCTCTCTCTCTCTCTCTCTCTCTCTCTCTCTCTCTCTCTCTCTCTCTCTCTCTCTCTCTCTCTCTCTCTCTCTCTCTCTCTCTCTCTCTCTCTCTCTCTCTCTCTCTCTCTCTCTCTCTCTCTCTCTCTAGCCCGTCAGGGTGGCAAGGTTGGTAGAGACGTGAGCTTGCAATGTGCAGAGTCCCTGCGCATTCGGTCAGCGGTTCGAGTCCGCCTAGTTCGTGCTGACGTGGCGGCGCTTTGTATAGTCAATAACCTTGTAGTTGGTACTTGCAAAGTGTCTAGATAGGATGAAAATCTTATCTCTTATCTCTCTCTCTCTCTCTCTCTCTCTCTCTCTCTCTCTCTCCTCTCTCTCTCTCTCCTCTCTCTCTCTCTCTCTCTCTCTCTCTCTCCTCTCTCTCTCTCTCTCTCTCCTCTCTCTCTCTCTCCTCTCTCTCTCTACCCCCCTTTCACTCACCTACTACCCCCCTCTCCCTATCCCCACCTTATCTTCCCCTCCTCCCCACCTCTTCTCCCCCTTTTTTCCTCTCCCCTCCCTCCATTTACTCCCCTCTTTCTTATCCCCTCCCTTTCTTTCCCCTCTTCTTAAAGCTCAAAATCTCAATCCTTTTACCGAACTTTCCAAAATTTATCCCCACACTTTTTTCTTCCTTTTTCCCCAAATCCTTCCCTTCCTTTCTCCTTCCCTTCCCAAATCCTTCACCCACCCCTCCCCATCCTTCCCTTCCCTTACCTTTCCCTTCTCTCCCCCCTCCCCAAACCCTCCCCTTCTCTTACCTTCCCCTCCCCTTCCCCAAACTTCCCCTCCCTTTATCTCCCTTCCTCTTCCCTAAGTCCTGCCCTTCCTTCCCCCTCCCTTTACAAATCCTGCCCTTCCTTCCCCATCCCCTTCCTTCCTTTACCTTCCCCTTCCCCAAATCCTTCTCTTCTCCCCACCTCCCTTCCTTCCTCTTCCCCTCCCCTTCCCCAAATCCTTCCCTTCTTTCTCTTCCCTTCCCTTCCCCAAATCCTTCCTTCTCCCCCCCTCCCTTCCTTCCTCTTCCCTTCCCCAAATCTTTCCCTTCCTACCCCTTCCCCTTCGCCAAATCCTTCCCTTCCCTTCCTCGCCTTTCCTTCTCTTCCCTTCCCCTTCCCCAAATCCTTCCCTTCCCCTTCCCCTCCCCTCCCTTCTCTTCTCTTCCCATCCCCTTACAAATCCTTCCCCCCCTTCCCCTACCCACATATCTGCAGGTAATGAGTCTAATGACACACTTACACACCTGTGATAGCATTAATTACCCCCTTCCCCCTTCCCCTACCCACATATCTGCAGGTAATGACACACTTACACACCTGTGATAGCATTAAT
>JACEEZ010018194.1:320000-327500 GCA_016584305.1 Chionoecetes opilio
TCACAAGTAAGATGTCAGTACAGAAACCTTTCCTCCTCTAGGCCAGCCACCCCCAACAACTGTTTAAACTGGTTTGTTAACTGTACTGATTTGGGAGGGGGGAGGGGGGGTTGGGGAAAGGGGGGGATAGATTAGGGATGATGGAAGGGATTGGATTAGTGGAATAAAGTTATCCAAGTAAAGGGTTAAGGACTTCACCCCCTCCCTCCTTCTCTTACCCCATATACACCTCCATTTCTCCCGCCGCCTTCCCCCCTTTTCTATTCCTCTTTTTTCTCCATTTTTAGTCTCTCTCTCTCTCTCTCTCTCTCTCTCTCTCTCCTCTCTCTCTCTCTCTCTCTCTTCTCTCTCTCTCTCTCTCTCTCTCTCTCTCTCTCTTCTCTCTCTCTCTCTCTCTCTCTCTCTCTCGCTCTCGTATTTATATCACGCCTAGTAAGATGAATCATAGCGAACTACCCCTAATGTTTATTGAGAGGCTAGGCTACTCTGTGTGTGTGTGTGCGTGCGTGCGTGCGTGCGTGCGTGCGTGCGTGTATTCATCTAGTTGTATTTTACAGGGCCAGAGCAATGCTCGTGTGGCCCCGTCTCCATATCAACATTTTTATCATTCATCCTTAGTGCTTTGTGTTGGCCGAAGCCAGCACCCCGGAGAGCAGGTCACAAACCCCGGCTAACACCCAGTACCCATTCACTACTGGGTGGACAGGGGCTGGGGTTTTAAGGAAACAACCCATCTGTTTCCGCTCCGCCCGGGGATCGAACCCGGGACTTCTCGGTTGTGAACCAAGCGTGCTAACCACTACACTACGGAGTACCATGTACGGAGTGTGTGTGTGTGTGTGTGTGTACCCATTTCTTACTTTCTATTAATAACTAGTCTTATTTTTGTTTCTCCCCCACATCTTTCTTCCTCCTCCTCCTCCTCCTCCTCCTCCTCCTGCAGATAAATGAAGCGTTTGGCGTGTAGGGGCTTATACCTGTAATTTAAAGGGGCAAGACCTTGGATAGTGGGGGGCGGGGGGAGAGAGGGGAGGGGGCAGGAGCTATTAATACCTGGCTAGAGTGACCTTGAGTCGGGCAAACAGGTGAGGAGGTAATTAGGTAGACACGGGAAAGGTTCGACGTGTGAATAGAGGATTGGGTAAGGAGTTTGGATTGGAAGTAGATGAAGAGAAGGTGAACTTATGAAGACAGGTGAAGACACAATAAAGGAGAGGTAGGAAAAGTTCTTGCGGCTAGTAATCAGGATAGAACAAGAAGTAACAGATTCAAGCTGGAAAAGCGTAGATTTAAAAAAGAAATAGGGAAAAACTGGTTCACAAATAGGGTGGTAAATGATTGGAATGGACTCAGTAGACAGGTAGTTAGTACGGAGTCATTAGGGAGCTTTAAAAGGAGGCTAGATAATTTCATGGATGAGGATAAAAAGTGGATGTAGGTAGTGTTAAGTATCAGGAACTACCTCGTGTAGGTTCCGCGGCCTCTTGTAGCTTCCTTATTTTCTTATGTTCTTATGTTCTTAGGTGTATATAGGATTGGTGTGATTGGATCTAATCTCAACCCCTTCACGCCACATCTTTCCTTTGCCTATATTATAAAATCGTCTTGTTAGCAATAAAATAACGAGAAGTAACTTAATATACCAAATTTCTTAGTCGACAAGGATACTAAACAGGTCATATCTATAAATATTGCTTAGATTCATTAAAAATCGTATAATGGTAGCCAAATGACAATGGAAATTACGTTCTGGGTCTCAAGGGGTTAAGGGTTTACAGAATTGGTTAGATGATTAGGATAAAAGCTTGGTTACAAGTTATGCTTTGGAGTGGAAGATTAGATACGCGAGTGAAACATGATTAGATTATAAATATTAGAAATTAGATTAGATAGAATACTAGTGTGCATAGGTAAAGTATTGTATTTTGAATGGTTAAATAAAGTTAGGGTTATGATTAGATTGATTGGGATTGGAAAGTTGTATACACAGGATGATTATGGATTAGGAAGGATGTTAGGGTAGGTGTTATAGAGGAAGTGATTAGTTAGGTATAAGAGAGATTGAATCGGAAACTGCTTGATTAGGTTAGGTTAGGTTAGCGAGGTTTATATAAAAGATTAGTAATATGATTAGACAGGCGGGAGAGGGATTGGACTAGAATGACAATCAGTAGAGCATTACCAATCATTAGACCTACAAATGAAAGATTGAAAGATTAGCAATATGATTAGACAGGCGGGAGAGGGATTGGGCTAGAATGACAATCAGTAGGGACGATATATAAAGCTATGTACGATCTGCAATTGAGAAATATTTCCAGCAATGTTTCTATTGGTTCTTGTGGCGCACGGGTTTTTGGAGGCGAGTGGCCTCGGCAACATGCCCGGCGCCACCCACCTTCACGGGAGCTCCGATCGTCGACGCCCTCAGCACAGACCCCGGGCACGGGGGCTGTGCTGAGGGTGTCCCGGGTAGGGGCCCCCGTGAAGGTGGCGCCGGTGTAGTCCCCGTGGCCGTATGTTGCCGGAAGCCCGTGTGTCGCAGGAAACGGAAGAAACATTGCATAGTACGGAGAGAGTATCCTGCTGAGTGCCCCGCACTCCGGACAAGCCAGTCCTCGTGCCGCACGCCAGCAGCACGAACACTCTCCTCTCTTCCCCCTCATCCCCGACGCAAGCATCCTGCTTTCCTCCTGATCAATCTGCTTTTCATCCTGATCATCCCCCGACGCGTAGCAGCCTGCCCCCACCCCCCCCCCCCCCCCACACACACACGGAGAGTGTATCCTGCTGAGTGCCCCGCACTCCTTGTCAGGATGGACAAGCCAGTCCTCGTGCCGCACGCCAGCAGCACGAACACTCCTCTCTTTTTTCAAAGCATCTCTCTGACGGGCTCAAGCTAGCCCATGGTCCTCCCCTGCTGGAGGCCCGAAAAAAACAAAAAAACAAACAGTAGAGCATTACTTATCATTACACCCACACATTAAAGATTGGAAAATTAATCAGTGTTCCAATCTAGGGTACAATTAAGATGTGTTACAGGGATTGGATTGGTAAATAAATTGGGTACGTGAGGGAATATTATAGATGTGTAAGTTTTTTATTTAATTAATGTTTATTGGTAAGATTGAGGACGAAACAAAGATGATACAGGAAGAATTGAAGCTGAATATGATAAGTAAAGAAAGCTATAATAAAGAAAGAGTTTGGTGAATATTGAAGGGATAGGAAGAGAAGGAAGAAGAAAAAAAGAGAAGAAGAAGAGAGGGAATGAATGGACTGTGTCGAGGTCGGTTGTAATTTGCTCTCTCTCTCTCTCTCTCTCCTCTCTCTCTCTCTCTCTCTCTCTCTCTCTCTCCTCTCTCTCTCTCTCTCTCTCTCTCTCTCTCCTCTCTCTCTCCCTCTCTCCTCTCTCTCTCTCCTCTCTCTCTCTCTCTCTCTCTCCTCCTCTTCTCTCTCTCTCTCTCTCTCCTCTCCTCCTCTCTCTCTCTCTCTCCTCCTCTCTCTCTCTCTCTCTCTCCTCTCATCTCTCTCTCTCTCTCTCTCTCTCTCCTCTCTCTCTCTCTCTCTCTCTCTCTCTCTCTCCCCTCCTCTCTCTCTCTCTCTCTCTCTCTCTCTCTCTCTCTCTCTCTCTCTCTCTCTCTCTCTCTCTCTCTCTCTCTCCTCTCTTCTCTCTCTCTCTCTCTCTCTCTCTCTCTCTCTCTCTCTCTCTCTCTCCCCTCTCTCTCTCTCTCTCTCTCTCTCTCTCTCTCTCTCTCTCTCTCTCTCTCTCTCTCTTCCTCTCTCTCCTCTCCCCTCTCTCTCTTCTCTCTCTCTCTCTCTCTCTCTCTCTCTCTCTCTCTCTCTCTCTCCTCTCTCTCTCTCTCTCTCTCTCTCTCTCTCTCTCTCTCTCTCTCTCTCTCTCTCCTCTCTCTCTCTCTTCTCTCTCTCTCTCTCTCTCTCTCTCTCTCTCTCTCTCTCTCTCTCTCTCTCTCTCTCATCCTTGCCTTCCACCCACGTTTCTTAACCAGCAAGTCAAGGTCGTGCGTGTGTGGTGTGTGTGTGTGTGGTGAGGTATAAGGACGTCAGCTGTGGTTGATCAGGTGACTCATAGTGGAGGTGGAGGGGGGTGAGGGGTATGACAGGTGTAAGCATAAGGTGAGGAAGTGGTGATGGAGGAGGGGGGAGGGGAAGGAGTGATTGAGGGGGAGGGGGAAGGGAATGCAAGGTGTGTCACGTAACGGAGGTGGGGGAGAGCCGGAAGTTTTGGCGGTGTCACCTCCTCACCTTACCCTCCCCAACCCCCCAACCCCTCCCTTTCCCCTCCCCCTTCTTTCCTCGTGTTCCCATCTTTCTCTCCTTCCTCCTCATCCTCCTTTCTTGCCTTACCTCGCGCAAGATCCTCCTCCCCACTCCTCCTCCTCCTCCTCCTCCTTCCCTCCCTCTCCTCCTCCTCTCCTCCTCCCTCTCCTCCTCCCGATCCTCCTCCTCCTCCTCCTCCTCCTCCTCCCTCTCTTCCTCTTCCTCCTCCTCCTCTCCTCCTCCTCTTCCTCTTCCTCCTCCTCCTCCTCCTCCTCCTCCTCCCCCCCCTGATTAAAAAAGGATCTCAATCATAACAAGCTCAGTCAACATTTCTCAAGTAGCTAAAATTGATAACTAATTAATTGTTATCATTGGACGTGTTTTCGCAAATAAATCTGAGAGGTCAAAACAAATTATTAAAACTATAATTCGCTGGTTTGACTCCATCTTGAGTATTGCGCACAGTTTATGCCACAATTTTACAGAAAGGACATAGATACTAAACATTATACTAGGCATATATATAGAAAATAGATAATGTTGAAGAGAGTACAACGTATGAAGATGATAATTCCCTGGGTATAAGTAATATTCCCTAAGTAAGATTTAGAATTAGATTTATTCAGCTTATAAAAACTGAAAATGCGAGGTGATCTAATGGAAGTATTCATAATATTTGAAGGTTCTGATAAGTGCAGAAGATTACTTGACAGCCGATCCATCAAATATAACCAAAAAACGTCACAGTTTTAATAGTGTGTAAAAGACAGTCGTCAAACAAAGCGTAGGAGTTATTCTTGAATCGGATCGTGCAGTGTATCGTACCCTGCAGTATTGTTGACAGCGTGACAGTTGCAACCTTCAAAAACTGACTAAAATACATACTGGTTTTTTATAGATAAGAACCTCGACTTCAATAAATATATAATACGTACTGTTTTTTATAGATAAGAACCTCGACTTCAATAAATATATAATACATACTGTTTTTTATAGATAAGAACCTCGACTTCAATAAATATATAATACGTACTGTTTTTTATAGATAAGAACCTCGACTTCAATAAATATATAATACATACTGTTTTTTATAGATAAGAACCTCGACTTCAATAAATATATAATACATACTGTTTTTAATACAATTGTTGTTATAATACAAAATGTCACCATGCGTCGGCCATCTGGAAACTCCCTGCATAAGAACCTCGACTTCAATAAATAACTGTCATATTATTATCCTTTATCGCAATATCATCTTTTTAAGTTTTAATGGATCATCGTAAAGTAGCTTATTTTTATTTTTTATTTATTTATATATATTTTTTTGCCTGCATAGTGGTAGTGTCTGATTGTTTTTCTTTGTTATTTCGTTGCCATAGAAAATTCCGTGGTATTTTACTATTTTTTCTTTTTATGTGAATTTTTCTTCTTCATTTTTCCTCCTGTTCAGCCTCAAATACAGCGATGGGAGGGTGGGTGAGGAGCCTTATCCTTTACTATATCCTCTCTCTCTCTCTCTCTCTCTCTCCTCTCTCTCTCCTCTCTCTCTCTCTCTCTCTCTCTCCTTCTCTCTCTCTCTCTCTCTCTCTCTCTCTCTCTCTCTCTCTCTCTCTCTCTCTCTCTCTCTCTCTCTCTCTCTCTCTCTCTCTCTCTCTCTCTCTCTCTCTCTCTCGATTAGATTGTGAAGTTGATCAAAAAAAGCCTCGTCAGAACTTTAATTGGTCTTTATTTGTTTGTTCTTCCTTTGTGTTCCATTGTCCTCCTCCTCCTCCTCCATCTAGCTTAATACCTCCCTCCCCCCTTTCCCCTCGCCTTCCTATCTCTCCCCTCAGCCGTCCTTCCTCTCAATGTCCCCACCCACACACATCCCCTCCTTACCCCCTCACCCTCCCACGCACTGCCACACATATCTCCCCCTTTCCCCTCACACCCCACGCACAGCTCATGCACTCCCCTCATCCCCTCTCCCCTCACCCTCTTCCTCCTTTTGTACTAAGAAGATCCCTCCTCTTCCTCCTACATGTGGCCTTGTCAGCTATGCGTTCCCCTTATTTCCCCTTACTCATACTCCCTCTTCCCTTCCCCCCCTCTCTCCCCTTCCCCTCCCCTCCCTCTCTTCCCTCTCCTAACCTCATTTCATTCCGGGCTTCCTCACTCTCCCTCTCACTGCTTTGTTTCCCCTCTCTTCCCCTCTTCTATACTCATACTTCCCTCTCCTTCCCCTTCCCTCTCTTCCCTCTCCTAACCTCATTTCCTTCCCCCCCCACTCTTTCCCTCTCACTGCTTTGTTTCCCCCCTCCTGACCCCTTTACCTTTGCCCCTCTTTATTCTGCGCGTTCCAAGATGGCGCGTTCACTCACTCAGGCAAAATGTCACCATGCGTCGGCCATCTGGAAACTCCCTGCATGACTGGATGGATTGCAGGATATAGGGGAGGGATAGGTGGGTGGAGGATAGGTCATAAAGGGGGGTTATGGGGGGGCACAGGTGGGTGGGTGGGGGGTAAAGCAGAATAGGGGGAGGGGGTGTGCGCGTGACCGGAAGACAGGCGCGGGAAACCACAGGCAAACACTGACTGGATATTTTATGAGAAGGGAAAAAAAAAAAAAAACTGACTTTTTTTTTTTTTTTTTTTTTTTTTAAAGGTTCCATTTTTTTAATATTTTTTTTACTTCTCTAGGTATGATTTTTTTTTGAAGTTTTTGTCTTTAATTTTTTTTGTGAAGGAAATGTGTATTTTGAGTCTTTGTTTCACGCTTTTCCTACTACACCTCTTTTTTTTATATATATCCATAACTGACATTCTTCTAAAAAAATACAATCAAGAATCATAAAATTTTCCAGACCCTTTTATGAATCACACCCGGACCTCTTAACTCCCCCCAGAAAATCCCAACCCCCCCCAAAAAAAAATGGACCATTCGCCAATTTGGACCATCATCTCGTGACTTTTGACTTTTAGAGACTTACAAGACCTGGCCAGCCCACTCATGTTTCCCTTAGGTCACATTATTTCCCCTCAAACTTATCACCCTTTCCCCTCATCGTCTTTCCCCTCAGAAGTGTAGACTGTTTATCTCTATCAATATATCTCTCTCTAAACTGTATTTTTCCTCTCTCTCTCTCTCTTTCTCTCTTTCTTCTCCTCTCTCTCTCTTCTCTCTCTCTCTCTCTCTCTCTCTCTCTCTCTCCTCTCTCTCTCTCTCTCTCTCTCTC
>JACEEZ010018194.1:340000-365000 GCA_016584305.1 Chionoecetes opilio
ACCACACACACACACACACACACACACACACACACACACACACACACACACACACACCTATATTTTACCCCTTCCCCCCCACATACACACATGCACACACACTTGAACTACTCAAGACACATAGAATTCATTTATAGTTCATGTAGTATCTCGTGTGTGTGTGTGTGTGTGTGTGTGTGTATCCCATTTTTTCCTTCCTCCTCTTCTTCCCTCAAGTAACATCGGGTGTTGGGTAGCGCAGCCGCCCACTTATGATTCATTCAGAGGCTCCCACGTGGCATGTGACGTGTCGGTGACGTCACACGAGGCCCGGCTGACTAAGGGGTGTGTGACGTAAGGGTGAATGTGTGAGGGGCGGAGCGATACTGGGAAAAGTCCAGCCTCTGTGTGTGTGTGTGTCTGTGTGTGTATGTTAAGGGGGGGTGGCACATGGTATACTCAGTCACTCCCTTACTCGCAGTGGTGTGTGACACTACTCTTGCTCACCCCTTCAACTCGTGTTAGTGGTGGTGTTGGAGATAGTGGTAGTGGTGGTTGTGGTAGTGGTGGTGATGGTAGTGGTGATTGCGTATAGCGTTCAACTAGGGTACATACTTTACTCGTGGTGATGTTGGTTGTGGTGGTGGTGATGGTAGTGGCTTCGTGGTGATGTTGGTTGTGGTAGTGGTGATGACAGATTATTGTAGTGATGGTTGTATTTTGTGGTGATGTTAAGAACTGTTGACTTGTGGTAGTAGTGGTGACTGATGGTTGATAATAGTGGTGATGATGGTGATAATATTTAGTAGTGGTGGTGGTGCTGTACAAGGAAGTGTGTTGTTGACTTCAATACACTACACGGAAATGGTGGTGTTTTTTTGTGTGTGATAAATATTCTTGCTGATAAGTAATTGATAAGGTGATGGTTGAGAGAGAGAGAGAGAGAGAGAGAGAGGAGAGAGAGAAGAGAGAGAGAGAGAGAGAGAGAGAGAGAGAGAGAGAGAGAGAGAGAGAGAGAGAACAGGAAAACAAGCGCCAAAACACAATTATTCCTGTCATCATCTTTTTAGGCAAAGTGTTACTCATCTATGACTCAACTTTCTTCCCGGTACCTCAACCTTCACCTTCATTGCTTATCTCCTCCTCCTCTCCTCCTCCTCCTCCTCCTCCTCCTCCATTTCTTAATTTTATCACAAACAACCTCGTAAGGACCAGCATGTTTATAATTGTTTGTTCTTCCTGTGCCTTCCTTCGGTCTTCCTTCGGTCTTCCTCCTCCTCTTCCTCTTCCTCCTCCTCCCTTTCTCCCTCTTGTCATGGCTCTCTGGTGTCTGTCTGTTCGTCTGCCTTTAGTCTGTATCTTTATGGAAATCATCAATAAAATAGACTTTTTATGTATGTATGTATGTATGTATGACTGCATGTAAGTTTGAGTGAGTGAGGGATGAAGGATGCAGCGCGTGAGTGGGCGAGCGAGCGTGTGAGTGGGTGGATGAGTGAGAGGCGGAACGTTGTCACGTGAGAAACGTTTGCTGGGAAGTTATTGATCAAGGGGAGGAGCGTGTTGGGGCTGGGCGGAGGTGTTGCCGTAGGAACTATGGCAGCAAGGAGGAGGTGGTTTGTGCACTGAACACTTCCCAGCTGTGGTCGTGGTCTGGGAGGGGCAGGGGCGTGTGGAGGAGATGAGAGGAGAGAGTGAGTAAGGGTGATGGCAGGCTGGCGAGGGAGCGGCGTGCCGGCCTCACTGACTCACGCACTCATTCACAGCTCAGCTTGCCCTCGTCCCTGCCCGCTGACCTCCCTCTCTCCCCCTCCGTCGCTAGCCCCCCGCCCCCTCGCCTCGGCACGGTGTCTGGGAGGGGCTGCGCTGATCACTGCCAACAAGTGGGTGACGACCTTGTGTGGGCGTCACAGCGTGCCTGGGGCGTGAGGTGTTCAGGTTGACCCTCACTCCTACTCCCTCACCCTTCCCTCGCCCACGCACACCGCCCCGCCGCCCACCGCCGGAAGCTTGGGATGCCTGGCGTGCCCCGTGGGTGGAGCGGCGCGGGCAGGGTGCCAGCCAGCGTGGATGGCACCCGGCTGGTGACCGTAAACAACGCCAGTACATACTCAGTGTGTTCCTTTGCAGCAGACTGTAGCTGGAGGCCAGGTATAAGTCACCTGCCGTTAATGAAGGTGGTGGTTAGCCCCGCGTGTAGTGTAGGTGTGAGGACGAGCATCCACCCCTCGGACGGGACCAGCTGCGGGTAGCCGGCAGTGCAGGATCACACCCGCCCTCCGCCAGCAGTGCCGCTGCTTCCCGCCCCAGCGGGCCATGCAGGACGTGCGCCATGCCGCCGCCCAGGGTGTCGCGCCCCCGGGCGAGGGTGACAAGCCGCCGCCAACGCCGTCGTTGCCCGCTGGGCAGGAGGGCGTTGCACCTATGAAGGTGGAGCCTCAGTCGTCGGGCGAGGAGTCTTGCTCCTCGTCCCCGATGAGAGACAAGCCTGAACAGCACGCCCCGCCTGTGCCCGGCGACAAGGGACCCGGCCAGCGAGGGGCCGCGCCTAAGCCTGCCGCCCCGCCGGGCCCATCCACGCCCGAGCCTGCCGCCCCGCCGGGCCCATCCACGCCCCTCAAGGTGGAGACCCCGGTGCACTACAATGGGGCGAGCAGTCGAGGGGTTTCCCCCCGGGAGGCGCCGCCCAACCCCGCCCATCATCACCACCATCACCACCACCACAATCCGGGCTCCCCGCCAGCACCCCATCACCTGCCCTCCCTCAGGCATCCGCCCCCGCCTGTACAGGTGCCTGGCCCACGCCCCATGCTGCCGGGCATGGTGCGGCCGCCCATGCCTCATGCCCAGCCGCCGCCCATGATGCCGTCCCTTATCATGGTGCCACCACCCTCCGCCCAGCAGCACAGGCCGCAGATGATGCCTCCACCGCTGCCCCCGCCGCCACCGCCGCCTCACTACCAAGACCCGCGTGTGCCGCCGGGCCCCAGGGAGGGAGGTGCACAGTATTCCGGCCCCAGGGAGGGAGGTGCACAGTATTCCGGCCCCAGAGAGGGAGGTGTACAGTATTCCGGCCCCAGGGAGGGAGGTGCACAGTATTCTGACCCCAGGGAGGCAGCGGCACAGTACTCGCGGCAGGAATCCTTGGAGAGCATTCCTGAGGAGGTGGCCGCCTCGTGCCCCTCTCAGGCGCGTCTCCCCCGCCGCCACGCCGGCCCCCTCAGGATATCAAAGTGGGTCAACCCCATCCCCCCCGACCCAGACGATGGTGAGTACTGCACATACACACACACACACGCACACACGCACACACACGCACGCACACACACACACACACACACACACACACACACACACACACACACACACACACACACACACACACACACACACACACACACACACACACACACACACACACACACACACAGGAAAAAATCTTACCAACAATGATGATTGTCCACTTCCAGAAAACGTACCGTCGGAGAGAGAGAGAGAGAGAGAGAGAAAGGTGTGTGTGTGTGTGTGTGTGTGTGTGTATGCGCGCGCTTGAAGTAAGAGGTGCGTGCGAGCAGTGTGTGGGCGGGTTGTGGGTGGCGCGGCGTGGGTGGGTGGTGGAGAGCAGGGGAGTGAGGGGCGTGCGGGCTTATCCTGTGGGCGGCTGGGGACAGGAATGATCGTGGCGGTGAGGTGTGGGCGGTGGGCGTGTGCATGGAGGGGCGTGGCCTGTGTGTTATGGGGGGGTGGAGGGATATTGATGGCAGTGTGACCTTACCGTGTCTTCTTTTTAAAGTATTGATTGAAGGACAGGTAACAACTATAGGCAAGGTAGATATAATGGGTGATGGGTGTCGATAGGTAAGGTAAGGTAAGAGATATAATGGGTAATGAGTGTTAACCCCTTGAGACCCAGAACATAATTTCCATTGTAATTTGGCTACCATTAGACGATGTGTAGTGACTATAAACAATATTTTATAGATATGACCTGTTTAGTATCTTTGTCGACTAACTAATTTGGTATATTCAGTTACTTTTCGTAATTTTATGGCTAACAATAGACGAATTTTCATAGCTAAGGAAAGATCTGGGGGTGAAGGGGTTAATTATTGATAGGTAAAGTAGGAGATGTAAAAGGTATTGGGTGTTTAGTATTGATTGAAGAACAGGTAATTATAGGTAAGGTAGGGTGGGTAATAGTTAGGTCATGGGGATAGATTACAGGCAGATTTAGAGATATTATCAAAGAAAGTAGTGTGTGTGTGTGTGTGTGTGTAAATATGTATGGTCTTAACAAAGGGCAATGGCAGATGACCGATAGTGTTATTGCTACAAACTCATACACAGCAGACCTTTAATACGCTGTTACCCCCTCCCCCTCCCCCTCCCTCTCCCCCTCCCCCACATCCCCCCTGCCTTCCCCCCCCTTCCTTCACCTCACCTATACATCAAAAGTCATGAAAAACACCCACTATCACCCATTGACTTTTATCAGAATCATTAATGTTATATTCTAATGGTCTTACACCCACGAATCCATTAAGTCACCCATTTGAGTCATCCGTCATCACCCATGTATGCTTAGACACCCATGGAAGTATTCGTATTATGTAAGTGTGGTGTGTGTGTGTGTGTTCAAAGTTCCGAAGTAAGTAAAAAATACATATAGTGATGAAGTGTAATAGTTAGTGTAAGGCAATCTGGCCGTAATTATGCTGATTAGTACGAAGAGTTGAAGAAAGATACCGTAAGGATTATATGGGTGTGGGTGGGTGTGTAGTTGTGTGTGTGTGTGCAGGTGTGTGGTGTGTGTGTGTGTGTGCAGGTGTGTGGGTGGGATTATGGATTCTTAACAGACTACCAACACGAGAGAGAGCGTTACTTTATCTGTTATCTCTGACCTACTCTCTCTCTCTCTCTCTCTCTCTCTCTCTCTCTCTCTCTCTCTCTCTCTCTCTCTCTCTCTCTCTCTCTCTCTCTCTCTCTCTTCTCTTTCTCTTTCTCTTGAGTTGCGCCGCCGCTGTGAGGTAGCTTGTGTTCCGTCGATATTTCTCTCTCTCTCTCTCTCTCTCTCTCTCTCTCTCTCTCTCTCTCTCTCATCTCTCTCTCTCTCTTCTCTCTCTCTTTCTCTCTCTCTCTCTCTCTCTCTCTCTCTCTTCTCTCTCTCTCTCTCTCTCTCTCTCTCTCTCTCTCTCTCTTTCTCGACGTGGGAGTAAGGCAGGGAGAGACAGAAGGCTTATAGTACCCCCTAAAAAAAAAAATTCTTCCCCCTTCCTTCCCCTTCTTCCCCCCTCTTCCCACCCATATCTGTATCACTTCCTTTCATTCACATCGTTTATTTTTCCTTCATATGTTTCCCTTCATATGTTTCTCTCTTCACATCATTTATTTTTCTTTCCTCTCTCTCTCTCTCTCTCTCTCTCTCTCTCTCTCTCTCTCTCTCTCTCTCTCTCTCTCTCTCTCTCTCTCTCTCTCTCTCTCTTCTCTCTCTCTCTCTCTTTCTTCTCTTTCTGTATCTCCCCTCCCTTTTCTCCCTCTCTTCACCCTCCCATCCCTTCCATCTCCCTCTCTCTCCACTCTCCCTTCCCTCCATCCCACTCTCCCTCTCTCCCTTCCGTCACAAGAGGGGAACGCGTCTAGTCCAAGTCTAGACGCATTTCTTCGTCCCTCCCTCTCTCTCTCCCTTCTCCCTCTCTCCCTGCTTCTCCCCCTTCCTCATTCTCAGTAAATTTTGCAATGTGTAAATACCACCCTCACCCCCTCTCTCTCTCTCTCTCTCTCTCTCTCTCTCTCTCTCTTCTCTCTCTCTCTCTCTCTCTCTCTCTCTCTCTCTCTCTCTCTCTCTCACACATTCCGCCGTATCATTCAAGTATGTTATGTGTATCCTGGTGTATTTACCTCCCCCTCTTCCCCCTCTCCCCCCATCACCTCAAGACATCCCAACCCCCCACCCATACCTTCCCCACACCACCCTATCCCCCTTCTTCACCCCCACACAACCCCCAACCCCCATCCGTCACCCCACACCACCAAACCTCTGAAATACCTGAAACTAATTTGTGTTACGTGGAATTTGTTATTTATGAAAGCTAAAATTTTAGTTTCCAATAGAGGAGGGGATTGGGGGGTGATTATGAGGTTCTGAAATGAGGTTGTGAGGTTTGGATATGACGGGTGGAGGTAGAGGATAGGCGTGTGGATCGGGGTGGAAGGATGTGTAAAGGTGGAAGAGGATAAGGTGAGTGGGTGGAAGTGTGAGTGAAGGGTGTTGGGAAAAATATTTTAAAAGTGGATTTCTTTGTGGATTGGATGGTTGGGGTTAGTTTGGTGGAGGTGCGTGGGTGTTTGGAGAGACAGGACTGAAGGAGGAGGAGGAGGAGGTAGAGGAGGAGGAGGAGGTAGAGGAGGAGGAGGAGGTGGTGGAGGTGGTGGTGGTGGTGGTAATGGTAATGTATAGGGGGGTTGAGTCTGGTAGATAAGTCCATTACCCTGTGTACTCTGGGGAGGAAAAACTCTCTCTCTCTCTCTCTCTCTCTCTCTCTCTCTCTCTCTCTCTCTCTCTCTCTCTCTCTCTCTCTCTGTCGTCAGTCTAATTTGGATCGTCTACGGAAAACAGTAAGGTAGTTAAAAATATACACCCTCTCTTTGGTTGTGTCTGGGTACATTCTCTCTCTCTCTCTCTCTCTCTCTCTCTCTCTCTCTCTCTCTCTCTCTCTCCTCTCTCTCTCTCTCTCTCTCTCTCTCCTCTCTCTCTCTCTCTCTCTCTCTCTCTCTCTCTCCTCTCTCTCTCTCTCTCTCTCTCTCTCTCTCTCTTTTCATTCAATATAACGTCACCTAACCACTAAAACATTATATCAAATAGATGAAAAATAAAAATACGTAAGAGTACCGCATCGCATCTCAGTAGACTTGGGTTGAGAATTAATTGAGTTACGCTTTCACGGCATCCATTCTCTCGTCACACGGCTCACAGAAAACGGTAGTCTGTGGTGGGAAGGGGAGGGGGGAGAAGAGGAAGAGGAGGGGTTGTGGGGAGGCTATGAAGGGTGGAAGCTCTGGGTAGTGGGGAGAAGAGGAAGAGGAGGGGGGGATGCGTTGGGGAGTGGGGGGAGTGGGGAGAAGAGGAAGAGGAGAAGGAATACAAAGGATCTCTCAAACAGCAATTAACCCACTGATTCTTATTATAGGCTGTTTAGATGTACAAGTAGTTTTAGTTCGTTAGTTAGATTAGTGAGATGTACTATCACACTAACTAATTTAAGTGTATGAGGAATGGGATAGCAAAGCAGAAGGCTCGTCCCCCACCCACCCACCCACGTTCACTAGCCGGAACAGAAAAAGACACCATATTGTATTGAAAAAGACATCAAATTTTATGAAAAGATAAATAGGTGAAGAGAGGAAAAATTTCATTTGTTTAGTCGTTTAGTAACATGTTCGTATAAAATCATTATATCAGGTAAACGTTATCAAGTTATACAGGTAGGAAAAAATTTAAAATCATCGATTACGTCGGTTTTCAATCCAACTTCGTTTTTCATACTAAAGTAAATCAATCCAAATTTCGTAATTTTTTCAATTCGTAAAGTCAAAATAATTTAATACAGTGAGTTTCAATTTAAAATCCAATCCTATTTTCAATTGGTCCAAATACTAAAGTCAATCCAATCACATAATTTTTCAGTGATTCTCGTTTCAATTCTAAAGTCAATCCAATCACATAATTTTTCAGCGATTCTCGTTTGCAAACTAAAGTCAATCCAATCACAATTTTTCAGTGATTCTCCCAATCACATAATTTTTCAGAGATTCGCATATCATATCAATACCAAAGATTATTCCTACTTCGAAATATAAAGGTCAGGTTAGGTTAGGTTAGGTTAGGAAGAGGAATGATAAAAAAAAATCCCCATATATAAATAAAAGTATAAATGCACAGGTGAGAAATACTACCACATGTACCCTAAACTTCACCTTGATAGTACCGGTAATTGTGTTTTTGTGCACCTGTCGTAGGGTCCTCACGGGGGGTGGCTGCGTCCCCTTTGCCCCCTACGTACCCTACTTCCTCCTGCCTCATCCTCGCCCTTTGCACCCCCTCCCTTTTACCCCCCCTGATGCTTACTCCCCATATCCTCCCCCTTATTCCCCTTTAACCTATTCTCATGCTTATGTTTCCTCCCTTCTGTTTACTTTCCTTATTGTTTTTACTTTTACATTGTCTTCTTCCTGTCTGTTTATTCTATTATTTTCTTCTCCTTTATCATACTCTTTACTCCCCCGTATTCTCTCCCCCTTATTCTCCTTTAACCTGTTCTCATGTTTATGTTTACTCCTCCCTTCTGTTTACTTTTCCTTGTTATTGTTGATTCTATTCTTTTCTTTATCATACTCTTCCTTATTTTCTGTTGTCCCTATTCCCAAAAGTTGTCCTATTCATGTTGCTCTTATTCTTCTCCTTTTTCTGCTTTACTAACTATTCTTGTTTCCATACTCTATGCTCTCCCCTTCAGTAGCTCTTATGCCTCTCTCTCCCTCCTTCAGTAGTTATGGTGAGTTTTCAAAGCTAAGCCGCCAGATGTCTCTCGAGCATCTCACTTCCTCTGCCCTTTGAGCGTGAATGATCTATCATTTACCGTAAATTCCCTGTACTTTTTCGGGACATATCAGAATTACCCTTCAATACAACAACTGAAACAGTTCTTAATAAAAAATGTAGTTTATTATTTTATTTGTGAGCACTTGGTGAAAATATTGGCAAAACAATTGAATACTTAAAAACTCAATCTTTAAAAATCGTCTTTTCATGAAAAAACGCAAGTTGAAGCAGAATGAGGCTTCAGGAAATATCTACTTGTATGTAAGCATTCACTGAGTACCTATTTTGGGTGTATATGTCTTCTTACGACGAACATTTAACCAAGACAGAGTGTGGCGTTCAGCATCTCCATAGAAACCATCCCGCTGGCAGGATCTGCTATCACCCACTTTCCTGTTGACACGACACGGGGAGGGACAGCTCAGCGCCGCCGCTCCCTTACCTCACGGCCCATATCTCTGATACTCCTAACTTCTCAATACCAGAGGCTGTCATCCTATAACTATCATCATCCGCTTATCTCATCACACTCTATCCTCTACTGGAATATTCGTGGCATCCGCTCCCACATACCGTTTCCCACATAAAGGAGTCTCCTTATTTCACCTGCTTTGTGAAATTCCCCCTATTTGTGTATAGTCCCCCTGCTTTGACTGTGACTTTGTGTTGTTGGGGCGGATCGGAGTGGCGCGTGTAGTTACGTGACAGACGTGCAGTCACTATTGTACTGTGGGTAGTAGTAGTTTGCGTAATAAAGCCGTGCACAGCAGTAAATGTCTCCTTGCAGGCCTTCGTCTCCATAGCCCTGAGCCGTTAGTGTGTGACGAAGTTTGAGAGGGGTGGGTTGCCCCCCCCCCCCCCACTCCTTCGTTACAATAGGATAAACCAGAGGACATAGGGTATTCAGAGAGAAGGGTTGGTTGATTGATTCAGAGGGAAGAACATTGAGGTGGATCGAGGGGGCGGCGGAGCTCTCGCATGTAAACAAACGCTTTCAACTGTCTTCCATCCCGTACTGTTCTCGAGGTGCCAAGCACTTAAAATTACTTCTTGGTTAAATGTCGTCGCAAGACAGACAGACACACCCAAAATAGGTACTCAGTGAATGCTTACATACAGGTAGATATTTTCTGAAGCCTCATTCTGCTTGAACTTACGTTTATTCATGAAAAGACGATTTAAAAAAATTGAGTTTTCAAGTATTCAATTGTTTTGCCAATATTTTCACCAAGTGCTCACAAATAAAATGATAAACTACATTTTTTATTAGGAACTGTTTCAGTTGTTGTATTGAAGGGTAATTCTGATATGTCCCGAAAAAGCACAGGGAATTTACGGTAAATGATAGATCATTCACGCTCAAAGGGCAGTGGATATGACAGCGCGAAAACAGGCTTGAGCGTGAGCTTATTAGAAAACTTCCCATTGTAATCTCTCCTTTCGTTAGTTGCCTGTCTTCCTCCTTCATTCAATCGCTATGATACCCACCTCTTCCTTCTTCAGTAGCTACCATAACGTCCTTCTCCTTCAGTATATACCGCGTTGAACCATCTCTCCTTCACTATACATGCAATTTTCTTCCTTCCCTCCGTCAGGAATTCGCTCTTCTCTCGTCTTTAACCCTCCCCCCTAAATAGCCATCTTTAAGACATCTCTCCACTATGCCTCCTTACTCAGGTCTTCCCATAACCTCTCACAGAGTAACCCAAACACCTCTGATTCCTTCTCTCTGTCAACACCTTCAGTAGTTTTCCTCAATCAGGGTTTTAGTTGTATCAAGTTGTATCACGTTTTCAGTTGTAGCTCTCGTAACTCACCTTTTATACTCCCACTGCTTTTATCACACACTCTCCCTCTCCCTCTCTCTCCCTCCCTCCCTCTCTTCCTTCCTCTCCCCCCCCCCCTCCCATCTTCTTCAGGAGCGCTCCCCCAGTCCTCCTTCTGGTCTGCCGAGGCCCCTTACCGCCCTCTGTGTTTAGTGTCAAGGGACGGGCAGACAGCGTTGTGCCGATAATAGCAACAGTGTGAAGGCAATGTGGGCGAGTGTAGCTTTCATTTATTACTACTCAACTCTACTCTCGTAAATAATGTGAACTATGACCCTGTTCGTGTGTGTGTGTGTGTGTGTGTGTTGAGTGTGAGACCCTTCTTGGAATGTTGCTCCCCCATGCCTCCACCTACACCTCCTCCCTCTCACTCCCCCTCCCTCTTCCCCTTCCAGCCTCCCCTTCCCCTTTCCATCTGGTCTCCGTAAGGTCTGCCACACCCTTGTTTGACCACCTGTGGAATGTGGCTTCGTGTGTAGCAGCCCTCGTGTCACACCGTCAGGGATGTGGTGTGTGCCTGTGCCTGTGTGTGTGTGGTGTGGTGTGGTGGTCGTGCGTGTGCGTGGCTGTGCGTGCGTGCGGTGCGTGTGGCGGCGTGCGGCATGCGTGCGTGCGTGCGTGCGTGCGTGCGTGTGTGGTGTGTGGTGTGTGTGTGTGTGTGTGTGTGTGTGTAGGAGAGGAGAGAGAGGAGAGAGAGAGAGAGAGAGAGAGGAGAGAGAGAGAGAGAGAGAGAGAGAGAGAGAGAGAGAGAGAGAGAGAGAGAGAGAGAGAGAGAGAGAGAGAGAAGAGAGAGAGAGAGAGAGAGAGAGAGAGAGAGAGAGACCGACCTTATCGGCTGTGGTCTATCTAACTCATACCAAGAGCTTGAATGACCCTAATTTGACCTTGTATGTCAGGGTGGCTCTTGGGGTCACCTCTTGTGTGGGTGTGTTTAGGGATGTGACCATCTACCTCCTCCTCCTCATATTTCCACATTAGTGTTATTTTTTTAATAATGTGGTTTATTTTGTAGCTTGGTTCCAATGTGTCTGGGGTCTCAGTATAACTCGATGCTTTGGCCCTTCGAAGAATAGTTATTATTATTATTATTATTATTATTATTATTATTATTATTATTGTCATTATTATAATTTTTTTGTTTTTTTGTCATTGTGTTATTGTAAGTGCCTAATTATTTTATGGTACTTATAGTTTATGATATCTGTAATGTCAGCTTGTTTAGTGCTTACGTGTGAAGTGGTAGTAGTAGTAGTAGTAATAGTAGTAGTAGTAGTAAGTATATAGTAGTAGTATTTGTAGTATTAGTGATTTTTTTTCTCCATATGTGAATATATCTCTTAATTGGAGACACATTTCGGCATATAGTGTCACTCGAACGCATGCATATATTTGTTCTTTCATATATAGTGAAGGATAAATTATTTGATTCTCTCTCTCTCTCTCTCTCTCTCCTCTCTCCTCTCTCTCTCTCTCTCTCTCTCTCTCTCTCTCTCCTCTCTCTCTCTCTCTCTCCCCTTTCTCTCTCTCTCTCTCTCTCCTCCTATTTTCCTCCTATTCCTTGATTTATTTAATTAATTGTCCTCTTCTCTTTTCTCTCTCTCTCTCTCGTCTCTCTCTCTCTCTCTCTCTCTCTCTCTCTCTCTCTCTCTCTCTCTCTCTCTCTCTCTCTCTCTCTCTCTCTCTCTCTCCCCCCCCTCACCTATCATACCTACCTATTTCATTGATGTATTTTAATTAATTTTTCCTCTTTTCTAATTCCAGGTAAGTGATGACCACCTGGTGTGTGCCGCCCACTGACTCAAGGTTGGGGTGAGTGGGCGCTGGGGTAAAAGGGGGGGAGGGATGGAGAGGGGTGTTAAGAGAGAGAGGGGGGAAGGGAGAGGGAGGGAGAGATTGGACACTGCTGAGAGGGAGGGAAAGAGTGGGGAATGGTGAAAGGGAGTGAGAGAGTGGGCAGTGGTGAGAGGGAGTGAGAGAGTGGGCAGTGGTGAGAGGGAGGGAGAGAGTGGGCAGTGGTGAGAGGGAGGGAGAGTGGGCAGTGGTGAGAGAGAGGAGGGAAAGAGGGATGTTCAGAGAGAAAGAGGGAGAGAAAAACCTTTACAAAATTATCAACACCACCCTTAATATTATCAACAGCAACAAACGCAGTCAGAACACGGATCTTAGCACGAATCAAAATACAATAATGATGATAATGAGGTAAAAAAAAAATAGAATAGGTCAAATGAAATCACTCCACAGAAAACGAGGATTGAAGAAAACGGGATGGAAGTGCTTGCGAGTGGAAGGGGAAACGTAGGTATTGTTGAGCCCGACCTACTATAGTGGAGGCAAGGGGAATAACGCGAGGCCTGGCGAAGGGGAGGGGAAAAGGGGGGAAAAGAGAGAGAAAGAGAGAAGAGAGAGAGAGAGAGAGGGTGGTGGGGGGGGGGCAGGTCGGAGGATAGAGAGCAGCGAGGAAGAGAGGCGGAAGGTGGAGACAGCAGAGAGAGAAAGAGAGAGTGGACAAGGGTGGAGGTGGTGGCAGTGGTGGTGGAGAGCGCACTAGAGCTTTAATGGCGATTCGGCAAGCTCATGCACCTCAGTTTCTCTCTCTCTCTCTCTCTCTCTCTCTCTCTCTCTCTCTCTCTCTCTCTCTCTCTCTCTCTCTCTCTCTCTCTCTCTCTCTCTCTCTCTCTCAGTTTGGTCGTGTCCTAGGTTAGCGATCAGGGTACGCTCAGTCCTGTTCACGCACGCTCCCTCATGCATCCTTTACTCTGCCTCCTGTCCTCTCCCTAGCCCGCCGTTGTTGTGACATGGGGGGAGGGGGAGATGACCACACACACACACACACACACACACACACACACACACACACACACACACACACACACACACACACACACACACACACACACACATGCACACACACACACTTTTGGTACCTTTATGTGTGTTTGTGTATGTGTGTTTTGACTACCATACGTAATGTAGGTTTAATTAACATTGGGGTTTTTAGGTTGTGGTTGTTGTGGTAGTTCTGGTGATGTTAGTGAAAGGTTGTGTTACTTCACTTCTTGATATTTTGATTTTAGTTAGCTTCTGTCCCTTCTCCTCTTCCTGTTTGCCCGTTGAGGCCCTCCGGCGGGTGTCAGGGCGAGTCGTGCCCTCCGTGCCTCGCCAGGAGTGCCATGATTGTGGTGGTCTTAAGGTCAGCGATTGGTGGTGGTGGTGGTGATAGTGGTAGTGTTGGCCTCCCATACTTTGCTTGCTATTGAGGTCGTGGTGGTTTTTGTGGTGTGTTGTCGGGGTGGTGGTTGTTGTGGCGGCGCGGTGCCGAGTGAGGCTGGCACTGCGGGGCATTGGCCCTCTGTTGTACTGACCACCTCTGCGACACCCTCATCCACCACCAACACACACACACACACACACACACACACACACACACACACACACACCACACACACACACACACACACACACACACACGTGCCCCCAGCAGCCCTGCTGTGGATGGCAGCACCTGGTGTAGGTAATGGGTCGGGTGCGCGCGCAGTGCTTGGTGTTGGTAGCAGTGTTGGTGGAGGAGGAGATGGTGGTGATGGTGGTGTGGTGGTGGTAGTGGAGGCGGCGGTGGTAGAGTGTGGCATGAGCCAGGACCTGGAGTGTGGCGGCAGTGTGGCTGGTGAAGTGACGCGCGCCCCACGTACCGCCTGCCGTCCTCCCGCAGCTGGTGAACACCTCCGCCACCTGGTGCCGCTACTGGCGGTTCACCTCGCCGCCGCCACCGCTGGTGAAGCGTTGCCCCGTGACCCCTGCTGCCAAGGACGTCCTGGGGCCTGATTGGTGGCCGTCGTGGCCAGGGCGTCCCGCTCCTGCTGAAGACACTATGTGAGGCCTGTCCTCTGTCTGCCGCGTGTATTGATCTGAGAAGGAAGGTGTTGGTGGTGGTGTGCGGCGCCACGACCCGTGCTGGTGTGTAGTGCCGGTCGCCCCGCGTGCCCCGCCCTTTGCGCCCCTGACCTCAGCCATGGTGTGACCGCTTGCCCCTCGGAGGGCGTGGCCCAGCATGGCTTACGGCGGGCGGGGAAGAGGCGGCGGAGGAGGCGGCTACAGGGGCGGTGGTTCCTCTCTTCCTGGAGGCACCGCGCCCCGCCGCCCCTACGATGACGACGACTCCGAGGAAGGTAAGGCGACCCCGACCCTTGGGTCCCGGGGGCCATGAACGCGTCCACCACCGCGGCCAGGTCAGCCTTGGGCAGGCGCGCGCATACTCCCGTGAATACACGCGCACACGCATGCGATACTCACACACACACATACTCGCTCACATACTCACTCGCATACTCACATACTCACTCACATACTCCCTTGTTCACTCTCATACTACATCATACTACATCACACACCACATCACATTCACACCACACCACACCACACCACACCACACCACACCACACCACATCACATCACATCACATCACATCACATCACATCACACCACACCACACCACACCACACCACACCACACCACACCACACTACACTACACCACTTTACTCTACTCTACACCACTTCACTCCACTCCTCTTCACGCCACTCTACACCACTTCACTCCACTCTACACACACACACACCACTTTCCCTCCCCTACACACCAATCATTATTACGTGACCTTATCTCCTGTGACTTCCATCTCCTCCGTCAGGTTAGATGGCCTGTCGGAACACACACACACACACACACACACACACACACACACACACACACACACACACACACACACACATACACACACATACACGGCAACAGCACAGGAACAAAGACAGCTCTCCCGCCGCGGCTTCAGCAGATGAAGACGGTGAATCAATTGTTTCACACCAGGAACTTGCGAGCGACACACACACAAACACACAAACACAAACACACCCACACACACACACACACACACACACACACACACACACACACACACACACACACTCACACTCACACTCACACTCACACTCACACACACACACCGTCAGTAGCTTCCACCATTTTCAACGACAAAATTACTCGACCTGATGCAAAATCCTGCCATTCCCAGGTAAAGGGAAAAAAAACCTAAATATTTCTGCGTGCACAATAAATTTTTTGGGCGAAATTACCTGTGATATCCAGAGTTGGGGGTAGGTGGGGGGGTTGTAATGTTGGTGGTGGAGGTGGGGGGTTGTAATGTTGTGGTGGTGGGTGTAGTTGGTGGAGGGGGTTGTAATGTTGGTGGTGGAGGTGGGGGGGTTGTAATGTTGGTGGTGGAGGTGGGGGTTGTAATGGTGGTGGAGGTGGGGGTTGTAATGTTGGTGGTGGAGGTGGGGGGTTGTAATGTTGGTGGTGGAGGTGGGGGGGTTGTAATGGTGGTGGAGGTGGGGGTGGTGAGGGGGTAGGGGGGTTAGGAGGAAGTACTCACAATTAGGGTACCTGCTCATATCTCGTTTAATCATGTACGTGTTCGTGTATGTATGTATGTACGTACGTGTACGTGAGTGTGTGCGTTTGAGAGTGGATGAGACCAGCTTCCGGGAATTGTTTGGAAGATTCCCTTCCCTGTGTGTGTGTGTTTGTGTATGTGTGACTGTGTGTGTGTGTGTTTGAGTGTGTGACTGTGCGTGTGTGTGTGTGTGTGTGTGGTAGCGATGGTGGTGGTTGTGGTGGTGTTTTTTGTGTCTTATAGTGGTAATAGAGATGGTTGTGTTCTTATTCATATGTGGTGGGGGTGTGGTTATGATAATAGTTGTAGTTGTGGTGATGGTGGTTATAGTAGCAGTAGCATTAGTAGTGGTGGTGGTGTTGCTGTTACTATATATGTGACAGTAGTGGTGGTGATGGTGTTGCAAGAAGTGGTGTTGAAAGGAGACATCTAAAGCAGTTTTGCATTCCCGTGCCTCTTAGCTAAACGAAATTTTAACTCGGAGGGAAGGGGGGGTGATAGCAACTGGGCATTAGGCAAAGCAAGGGAAGAGGGGAAAAAGAGGGGAAGGGGGTTAGAATTAATTTAAATATAGAGAGAAAGGTTAGTTTTGGAAGAGGGGACAAATAAGGGGAGGGGGTTAGAACTTAGAATGCATTTGAATTTGGAGAAAGTTTAGTTTTGGAAGAGTAGTTAGGAGGAGTAGGTGAGTGAGGGTAAAAGAGGGGAGGGGAGTATGCTAGCAAGGGTAAGGGGAAGTTGATGTGTTAGGCAGGGGGTGGGGAAAAGCAGGGGCGGTGTTTGTTTGATGTTCCTGGACACTTGGCAGGGGAGGGAGGAGGAGGAGGAAGAATAAAAGCAGGGGGAGGAAGAAAAATTATTAAAGCGGGGGGAGGAGAAAGAGGAAGAATAAAGATAGGGGGAGGAGGAAGAGGAAAAATATAAAAAGAAGAAAGGAGTAAGTGGAGGATGACGATAATGAGGAAAGAGGTGATGGAAGGAGAAAAAAATATGGAAAGATTGGGATGAAGTTGGAGAGGAAATAAAATGATGGTGGTGGTGGTGGTGGGGGTGGGGGTGGTGGTGGTGGTGGTGGTGGGGGTGGACTGGTGGTGGTGGGGGTGGGGGTGGGGGTGGTGGTGGTGGTGGTGGAGGCAAGGAAGGTGGATAGATAGGTAGGCAACTTTCACTACAGATATCAAAGGTGGAGAGGGCCGGTGACCCCCTCTCACCTGACGCCCTTTGTGATGCATACTACTCCTCCTCCTCCTCCTCCTTCATCTCCTCCATCTCCTCCAACCATCTCCTATAGTCTCCTCCAACAATCTCCTATAGTCTCCTCCTCCAACCATCTCCTATAGTCTCCTCCTCCAACCATCTCCTATAGTCTACACCAACCATCTCCTATAGTCTCCTCCTCCAACCATCTCCAATAGTCTCCTTCATCTCCTCCTTAATCTCCTCCTCCTCCTCCATCTCCTCCTTCATCTCCTCCTCCAACAATCTCCTATAGTCTAGGAGATTGTATGGTCAATCAAATGGAGATCTCTAGTCAATGTATGGTATTCTCACTCCCCATTTTCTTGCATAATAATCGATGAGTTTTTATGAATGTATAATTATTTCTCTTCTTTTCTTGTCCTATGCATTCTCTTATTTTCACTTTCTCTCTTATGTCTCCTTTTACATGTAGTTAATTAATGTTCTTTTACCACCATCTCTTCTCTTCTCTTCCTGTTTCTCTTCCTCTCTTACCGTTTCTCCATCACTTATTTATTTATCTGGTCTCACCTTCCTATATTATGTAGTTAATATATTTAATTTTTTCTTTTACCACATCTTCTCTTCCGGTTTCTCTCTTCCCGTTTCTCCACAATTTCCCCCCGTTTCCCGCCTGTCTGTCTGGGGGAAGATGTGGTGGGGGTGAGGAGGGGGGGAGAGGGGGGTGAAGGGGGCAGTACCGCAGTAACTGCACGCAATCGGAATGTTGCCTGCATCCAAATTTAGATCAGCCACATTATATTGGTGGTGGTGGTGGTATAAGTGTGGTGGTGGTGGTGGGGCTATGTGGTGGGGTGGACTTGTTCTCAGGGGAGGGGCTGGAGGTGGAGGAGGGGAAGTGGGGGTAGTGGGTAGTGGTGGTAATGGTGGTGGAGGGGAATGGGTGGTAGTGGGTAGTGGTGGTGAGGTGGTGGTGATGGTGTTGCTATCTGCTGCACCATGACATTGCAAGAACAAGTACTGATAGTGGTGTTGTGAGTGAGGCCTACTTACACACACACACACACACACACACACACACACACCACACACACACCACACACACACACACACACAACACACACACACACACACACACACACACACACATACACACACACACACACACAATTGGGTCAGCAGGGTGATTCAGCAACAAGAAACACACCACACACACACACGCACACGCACACGCACACGCACACGCACACGCACACGCACACGCACACACACAACATATCTTTCTCTCCCTTTCTCTCGCGTCATTGTGCTGTCTACTTTCGCCTTACTTTCTTATCACACCTTTTTTTCCCTTATTTTTGTGTACTTCCTTTTTTCTCTCTCTCTCTCTCTCTCTCCTTCTCTCTCTCTCTCTCTCTCTCTCTCCTCCTCTCTCTCTCTCTCTCCTCTCTCTCTCTCTCTCTCTCTCTCTCTCTCTCTCCGCGCCTTACTTTCCTATTACACCTTCTCTTTTTCCCTTATGTTTTGTGTACCCATTCTCTCTCCTCCCTCTTCTCTCTTTCTCCTTTCAGTAGCTTTTACCTGTCTCCTGCCCCGCCAGTGCCTCGTCATAACCTCTCTCTCTCTCTCTCTCTCTCTCTCTCTCTCTCTCTCTCTCTCTCTCTCTCTCTCTCTCTCTCTCTCTCTCTCTCTCTCTCTCTCTCTCTCTCTCTCTCTCTCTCTCTCTCTCTCTCTCTCTCTCTCTCTCTCTCTCTCTCTCTCTCTCTCTTTATTTTTTCCCATTACAGCGGGGTCACTTTCCCTGTCTGTCATTGTCCTGTTTCTTGCAGTATTTGCCACCCCCCTCTCCCCCCTTATCTCCTTACCCCTCCCTTCCCCCCCTCTGTCGCCTTCTCATGTCATTCGCTGCCCCCTAGAGAGAGAGAGAGAGAGAGAGAATTATCAATTATACCTATTTCTATTTAGTTCATAATTATTTTCTATATCGTGGTTGTCTACACTAAATCAACCATCCCTTCCCTGCCGACCTTTCCCTGTATCATCGACACCCCTGTCAAACCTCAGTATTCCCGTGTACTACCCTGCCTTTCCCTTATACATACCCTGCCTAACCTATTTTATTTACTCCCTGCCAAGTAACCTATTTTATCTATCTACTCCCTGCCAAGTAACCTTTTATCTATCTACTCCCTGCCACCAAGTAACCTTTTATCTATCTACTCCCTGCCAAGTAACCTTTTATCTATCTACTCCATGCCAAGTAACTTTTTATCTATCTACTCCCTGCCAAGTAACCTTTTATCTATATACTCCCTGCCAAGTAACCTTTTATCTATATACTCCCTGCCAAGTAACCTTTTATCTATCTACTCCCTGCCAAGTAACCTTTTATCTATATACTCCCTGCCAAGTAACCTTTTATCTATCTACTCCCTGCCAAGTAACCTTTTATCTATCTACTCCCTGCCAAGTAACCTTTTATCTATCTACTCCCTGCCAAGTAACCTTTTATCTATCTACTCCCTGCCAAGTAACCTTTTATCTATCTACTCCCTGCCAAGTAACCTATTTGATCTATCTACTCCCTGCCAAGTAACCTTTTATCGATCTACTCCCTGCCAAGTAACATTTGATCTATCTACTCCCTGCCAAGTAACCTATTTGATCTATCTACTCCCTGCCAAGTAACCTATTTGATCTATCTACTCCCTGTTAAGTATTCCCTTTTATTCACTAGTCTCCCTGCTAAGCCCTCCCTTCCATGTCAATATTCCTTTCAAACGTCCTCTATCGCTAGTATCCCTGTCAAGTCATCCCTGCCTATTAGTACCTGTCAAGCCTTCCTTCCTTTAATTAACACACCCTGCCAAACTTCCCTACCCTGGCAATATCCCTTCCAAGCAACCCCTGTTATTTGTAACCCTGCTAAACATATCATCCTCATACTATCCTGCCAAAGCTTCTTGTCTCCTATAACCTTATATAACTTTATACCAGTAAACCCCTGCCAAGCTTCCTATATACCCTGTTGATATCCCTTCCAAGCAACCCCTGTTATTTGTATCCCTGCTAAACCTCTCATCCTCATACTACCCTGCCAAGGCTCATTGTCTCCTACCAGTAAACCCCTGCCAAACGTTTTATTTTTTATCTTTAAATATCTTATCTTATCTATATTATAGCTCTTTATCTCTCTATCTCTCTCTTCTTTATCTAGCTAAGCCTCCCCCTCCAAACCTTTCCTTTTCCTGTAGCCTTGTTTTTCCTCCCCTGCCGGGCCTCTGGAGGGAGTGCAGGGGCTGTTGTCCTCATTAGTTGGGGGTTTAGTTGGGGGGAGGGGGTGAATGATGCTGCAGGGCCTTAACACCCCCCTTTCTTCCCCTCCCACCCCTTAACCCTCCCCTTTCTTCCCTTCCTCCACCCCCGTAAGCTCAACCTGACCCCCTGTTTTCTTCACATACAACCTCTCACATCCACCTCATCCCCTTCCTCATCTTCCCCTTCCTCATCTTCCCCCTCCTCATCTTCCCCCTCCTCTTCCACATCTTCCTCATCCCCTTCCACATCTTCCACATGCCCTTGTAAGTAACACCTGTGCTAATTAACCTTCTGAACACCTGTCGCGGCTGTTACTTTTCTTTTGCACCTGTCCCACCATTACCTCCCCCCCCCCCCTCCTCACACACACACACATACACCATTCCCTCCTCTCATCACTCTTATACTAATCTACACACCTTTTTATATCATTTCATCTCCCTTTTCCATTAGAATCATCTTTTTTTTGCATTCCATCTTTTTCCATTAGAATCACACACACCTTTCTCGCTTTTCCACGCACTCATCTTTTCCTCCCTTCCCTTCTTCTGGCCTCCACTCACCCTTCCTCAACCGCCTGTCCTCCACTACCTTGCCAACTAGCCCTTCCACACACCTTCCCTCCACCCCCTGTCCTCCACTACCTTGCCACCTAGCCCCTCCACACACCTTTCCTCCACCCCTTGTACCTCCACTACCCTTCCACCTAGCCTCTCCACACCTTTCCTCCACCCCCTGTCCTCCACTACCCTGCCATCTAGCCCTTCCACACATCCTTCCTCCATCCCCTGTCCTCCCTACACTATACCCTGCCAGCTAGCCCATACACACCCTTAAAACTGCTCACCTATCCTCTATACCCTGTCCTCCCTTCACTCCATCCCCTGTCCTCCCTACCCTTCCACATACCTTTCCTCCATCCCCTATCCTCCCTTCACCCTACACCCTGCCATCTAGCCCTTCCACACACCTTTACTCCACCCCTCTGTCCTTCCTCCACTCTATACCCTGGCACCTAACCCCTCCACCCCATATCCTCCCTTCACCCTGCCATTCACACACCTTTCCTCCACCCCTGTCCTCCCTACCCTTCCACCTACCTCTCCTCCACCCTGTCCTCCCTACTTTCTATACCTTGCCACCTAGCCCCTCCACACACCTCTTCCACATACCTTTCCTCCATCCCCTGTCCCCCTGTCCTCCCTACCCTGCCACCCAGCCCTCCACACCTTCCCTCCACCCGCTATCCACCCTACACCCTGCCACCCACCCTCCACCCTGCCACCCACCCTCCACACCTGTAATACGGCCCCGCGCACACCTGTTCATACTCTCCCATAACGTGGCATCACTCGTAAAAATGCAGGCAATGTTAGCAGGGCAGCAGGCGGGAAGCAGTGGAGCGCCGATGAAACGAGCAGGTTAGGGGGGGAGGCAGCAGATGGGGGGAGCAGCAGACAGTGGGCACAAGCAATGGTGGGAAGGTAAAGCAGATAGTCAGTAGGAGAGAGAGCGTTGCAAGCAGGGTTGAGGCAAGGAAGCGGGTGGGATTGTGTAGTACGGACCTACCTCTCTCTCTCTCTTCTCCTCTCTCTCTCTCTCTCTCTCTCTCTCTCTCCTCTCTCTCTCTCTCTCTCTCTCTCTCTCTCTCTCTCCTCTCTCTCTCTCTCTCTCTCTCTCTCTCTCTCTCTCTCTCTCTCTCTCTCTCTCTCTCTCTCTCTTTTTTTTTTTTAATTATTTAAACAACTTACATCATGGTTGACATGGGGCTACAATTGGTAAGGAGGTTGATGAAGGCATTAAGTGGCAGAAGCTAAAGAAGTCCCCTGTCCCGGGGACATTATCCGAAAGCTATGCCTTGTAAGATAATAACTAAGTAGTAAGTAAGTACACAGTGTTACAGGCTGAGGGTCACTTTCCGTCACAGGCACTTGTCAGGCGCACTATTGACACATACACTGTAGGTCACTGTGTCTACTAAGTGTCAATGTGTGTCACTATGTGTGTCCTGTGTCTCTGTCTCTGTCTCTGTCTCTGTCTCTGTCTCTGTCTCTGTCTCTGTCTCTCTCTCTCTCTCTCTCTCTTCTCTCTCTCTCTTGTCTCTCTCTCTTCTCTCTCTCTCTTCTCTCTCTCTCTCTCTCTCTCTCTCTCTCTCTCTCTCTCTCTCTCTCTCTCTCTCTCTCTCTCTCTCTCTCTCTCTCTCTCTCTCTCTCTCTCGTCAGTGAGGTGGGAAAGGGTAGTGGGAGGGGTGGGAAGCGTTGAGCAGGTCTGTGTTTAAGGCAGGTCTGAGGTGTTATTAAGAAATAATAGGCAGGTAGGTCTTGAAGGAGATTGACTTGAGTTTGAACAGGATAGAAAAAAGGACAAGTTAATCATTACAATGTATTAGTAAGGAATGTGAGATGATGTAATGTAGCGTATTGACATGTAACAGGAGTAGTAGCTCATATTGGTAGGAGTAAATAAATAACACTTGTAGTGACTATGAGACAGGAAAATCTAGCAAAAACATAGATTATCAGGAAATTTAAGATTTTCTGACTTTTTTTGGCACAAATTTTTTCCGTGTGCATAGTTATCTACAATGCTGTAAGGTTCAGCTCTATAAGGTGAGTGATGATAATTGTATGAAAAAACTTTATTGAACATAACTGGATTTCGTGAGCCTAATGTAGCATACAATAAACTTACTTTAAATGGTAGGAAGGAGCTAATAATCGGTATAGGTAAATTCTACGTATGGCAACACAAGTTTTTTCGTGTAAGGATGCAACATTGAAGGTTCTTAAGGTTGAGAACAACATGTGTTGCACAAACCTTTAGATAGATAATCGTGTTTTCGTGTAATCGTGTAAAGTAAACACTAAATAAGGAACTCTTAACTCTAATCAGGAAGCGTTAATAAATTAGATGAAAATACGTTTTAACTTCGAGCTCAATATGGTTCAGTTGAAAACGTTTAGTATTAGAGAAAACTAGTTCAATCTTGGAGACAATCAAATAAAGGTTTCAATCCACACAAAGCTTTCAATTAATAACACAACTAGATTTAATCAGGAACGTTAATTTCTTAGATGAAACCGTACAACTCAAGTAAAAGCGTTTCATGAGCACAAATGTTTCAATTAATAAAAACCTAGAAAAAAACGGTTCAATCTTGGAAGAAACAAATAGACAGCGTTTCAGTAGAGCACAAAAGTTTCAATTAAAAAAACCTAGAAAAAAACTATTCAGTATTGGAAGAAACAAATAGAAAGCGTTTCAATCAAGCACAAACGTTTTAATTAAGTAAATAAAAAATAGTTCCAATCCAGGAGGAAACAGAAAACGTATCAATCGAGCACAAAACCTTTCAATCAAGCGGGAAATTACCAAAATGTTTCAATTACGAACAGAACAATTTCAGTCCGGGAGAAAATCAATTGAAGTTCGATTCAGTCAAGAAGGAAACCAACACAAAAGTTTAAATGAACCACAGAACGACTGAAATAAAAGAGAAATAAAAATCGATGAAAATAATAAAATAAAATAATGAAAATAAATGTCAATAATAAAAGTTTCAAGTTTCAACCAAGGACGAAACAAATAAAAATCAAAACATTACATCATTACATAACAACCAAATCAATACCAAACGTTTTTAATCAAATTTCCACATAATAAATTTCTCGAGCTTGTTGGAAAAATAATATCTAGTATCCCGATGATAAATAAAATACCGAAGCCTGAAAAAAAAAAAAATCTTTCATTTCAGAGAATATTAAGTGCGGTGGACTTTTCAATCAGGGAAGAAATTAACACAAAAACGTTTTATTTTGCTTTATGAATTAGGTAACTTTTCGTGTTTTTAATCAATGCCGAAGGAACGTTGGAATCGGGAGGGGGTAGGTGGCGGGGGTCTCGGTGAGGCAGTAAATCAATGCTGTAGTGAACGTTGAGCTGCCGACAGACAAAATGAAGGCGATAGGTGAACGTTGAGAGAGAGAGAGAGAGAGAGAGAGAGAGAGAGAGAGAGAGAGAGAGAGAGAGAGAGAGAGAGAGATAAGAGAGAAGAAAAGAAGACGATAGCTAGATAGAGACCTATAGAGACACAGACAGAAAACTCGAACGACCGATAGCTAGATAGATTGACCTATAGGGAGACAGACAGATAGATAGACACCAGTAGGAGACAGATAGACACACCAGTAGGAGACAGATAGACAGACACCAGTAGGAGACAGATAGACAGACACCAGTAGGAGACAGATAGATAGACACCAGTAGGAGACAGATAGATAAACACCAGTAGGAGACAGATAGACAGACACCAGTAGGAGACAGATAGACAGACACCAGTAGGAGACAGATAGACAGACACCAGTAGGAGACAGATAGATAGACACCAGTAGGAGACAGATAGATAGACACCAGTAGGAGACAGATAGATAAACACCAGTAGGAGACAGATAGACAGACACCAGTAGGAGACAGATAGACAGACACCAGTAGGAGACAGATAGACAGACACCAGTAGGAGACAGATAGACAGACACCAGTAGGAGACAGATAGACAGACGCCAGTAGGAGACAGATAGACAGACACCAGTAGGAGACAGATAGATAGACACCAGTAGGAGACAGATAGATA